>CM048915.1:2574753-2912253 GCA_026686955.1 Epinephelus cyanopodus
TTGGCAGGCTTAAGGGGCCACACACGTGGGGTAGGAAGCCATTGATTGGCTGAGAAGCCTTCACTCAAAGTTTTCCTCAGACTGCCTATTTGATGAATAGCTAAAATGAAACTAAGTCTTCTGATTGGGTGGGCCTGGGGCCCAATACTAGTGCCGCGGCTGCCCTCTCCACTCAAGCTCACATCTGACAATTTCTCTACATTTGCTCATGTTACTTTCAGCCCATTTTGGCACTTTTGGGGTTAATTTTTTCATTTCATCAAATTTTTTCACCAGTCCTGACGTATGTCAATTTTGGTGAGTTTTTGAGCATATTTAGGGGGTCATATTTTGTTTTGTATCCAAACCGTTCGAGTAATGACAAAGTTATTCAGATGATCTGTTCAGCAGGGGTTGGCCTGTGATGTGTGCGAGTTTGTAGCTGATATGATAAACTGTGGGCCATTTTAGTGTGTCTAGGTGGCGCAAAGACATTCAGGTGGTTTTGTGGCAAATCACCTTTAAGAGGCCATAAAATCCAAACCGTTCAAGATATGACAAAGTTACTCAGACGATCTGTTCAACAGGGGTTGAGCTGTCATGTGTGCAAGTTTGAAGCCGATATGATAAACGGTATAGGAGGAAATATTTTTTGAGAAAGAGAATTTTTGAAAAACAACATGTTACTTTGAAAGGGCAAATAGCTAACTTCCTGTTGGATTTAGATCAGGGGTGTTAGCACATGATTTTTAGGTCTTGATGAGATCGAACAAGCCAGTTTTGGTTCAATCTTTCTGTGACATTCCTACCGGGCATGAAACGGATGATGATGCCGACACAGTTGTGTTACATGTCACGCCTGGCACACCTCTTGATTCTGTGATGCTGACATGCTGTCTGAAATCACACGCTGGAGCGGCATGATGCCACTGTTGTTTGGTGCTGTGTAAAAATGCAAAGGCAGCATAAAGAGGGTTCTATACCGCCATCTCTTTGTAAAAGGAGTTAAAGTAACACAAAGCATTGCCTGTCCACTGTGTGTTGGAATTTTTATTATTTCTTGGGGCATGGTAATAAAAAAAAGTGCATCATTCGATTAGTTCTCGGTGTCTTTATTGTCCCAGGTTCTTCATACTGAAGGTGTATTGTTGTAGATAGGTGGGCACATGCATGTATGTGCATGCATGTGTACAGTAGCACACATGCATGCACATCCTCATTAGTCTCTTCTGCAGTACCAACTAATAGAGATCCTGAATAAAGAAATAAAGAAATGTGTACAGTATCCTCTCACCCCCACCCCTGCAAAAATAGAGCTCCCCTGACACCCACGGCGTAATTCAAATGCTGTCTGAAACAGAAGTGACACCTAAAAGTCCATCTCCAACACTCAAAAGAGAATCAGTGCAGCACTGCAAAACCATTTTAAATCAAGACTTTGTTCAAGCAGATCATCGCAGAAAATAATTTAGAGAAAATCTGTTCAAACAGTTGAAGAAAACCTCCCTCAGGGGTGCTGATGGCTGTTGTTTGTAACTCATTTATTTTCTGCTAACCTCTGGTAGAGGTTCATTGAAATGCCTTCATACCCTCAGTAAACACTGCGGTCACTTGCATTGGGGAGATAACAATAACTGATCATCTGGCGCTCGCCTGCAGCCCAGTCCAGAAATGGTTATGGACTCATTTTATTGTGAGTCAGAAAGCTGTTAAGGGTCTTGTCTGATAGCTGTAGGCTGTATTGACAGTCTTCAGTGGTACTGGATCATTGTTCTTTTGACTTGAGGCCATGAAGCACGATTTGAATGTGTGTGACCACAGCTCAGACGATGGAGAGCTCAATATCAATATTGATGTTCCTGTCCATGAGTGGAACAGGCAGAGATGCTCACATATCTTGTTTTGTAAGTCCAAGTCAAGACTCAAGTCTCTTCCATATGTGATGAGCTTTCTGTCACCTGCTGCATGCCTTCACATCTGCTTAGAACACTGCATAGCTCTATTGAAGGAAATCAAAGCATGTACAGAATCCAGTGTTTCCAGTACATTCATTTAGCAACGGTGGCACGCCGCTGCTAAATTATTGCCTCCACTGCTGCTCCTTCAAAACATTTATTTTGCAAATGCACCACCACCGCTCTGAGACATCTGTGCACTTGCACAGCACAGCAGTGAGGGGAGGGGGGAGTGGGGGAAGGCTCATATTTAGGGATGCACCGAATATATTCGGCCGAATATTGCAAAAAAACACATTTGTTATTTGGTGGAATAAGTGAAAAGCAAGGCCAAATAATGGCAGTGTGTTTTGATAATGCAATCAAACAGCGTGCGGTGACGGACGGAGTAAAATGTCAGCAGTGTGGCGATATTTTACTTTGTCCGTCACTGCACTCGCATTTGCGACTAAAATTAGTTTTGTGCAGGCAAAATAAATCATTCAGCATGCTGTGTGAGTACAGATTTCAACCAGCAGCAGAAACGACAACGGCGAATCCCGCCGATTGTGGGTTGAAAGGGGGTCACAGACACGGACAGGACGTATTCCTGTCAAATATGACGGCGCATGATAACCGCTTACCAGCGACGGAGAAGTCCAGCTCCAGGTGAATAACCTGTTGTCATGACTGCCCAAAAGTACCTGAACAGCCGAGCAATGGCGGCACGCAGTATGTGGCATATCAGAGGAGAAAAGAGCGGTTCACATTCTTCTCTTTGTGGCAGGCCCACAAACCTCACCGCCCTTTAGGGACTGTTCTTTACTTATGAGGGGACTGTTCTTTACTTGTCAGGGGAGGAGGGTATTTATTCTATCACTTTTTTGATCCCCACACCGAAGAGCACCAGAAGCACACTTTCTCTACACCCAGCAGCACTCCATGCACCTCATGTTGTATTGACTATTTATTTATTTTATTTTGATCCCCCCCTATGTTAATCACTTATTGATGCTGTTTTTGAAGAATGAATAAGTCAATAAGTAATTTATTCCATTGAAATATCATTGATGTATTATAGAAAAGTGATTTATCTTTTTATAAGTGACAAAAGGCACACCTGCCTCATTTTTGCTGTGGTATCCTGATACTACTCAGAACCATGATTTTTTCACTGGTATCGTACTGTGGGTCCCAATTTTGGTACTGTGACAACCCTAATCTGGAGGGGGTTCATCTGCAAAAATTAATGAAAAATTAAAAAACAGCATTCAGTATTCAGTCAAGGGATGTCTCTCACCCCCTCCCCCCGCCAATCCTAGAGGAAACACTGGAATCAGCATTGATTAGGTGTTTGGTTGGCACTTTAGACAGGCTATTGCAACGTAACATGAAAAAAAACAAAAAACAAGGAAAGCTTTTCTCTTAAGTTAATAACTGTATTTCACTCAGGACCACTTAAGTCAAAGAAAACTTTATTTCCATTTGCAATTTAATATTCGGCAGTATTGCTGTGTTCTGGGGCCTCTCTGCCCTTCCATAAGCCTGAAGCAGAAGCTGAAGGCAGAGAGAACACACTTTTCTGCCCTTCCACACACCTACATGAAAAGCAGAATGCAAAGAGAGCACACCTTTTCACCCTTCCACACACCTTTATGGAAAGTGGCAGGCACAGAGAGCACATCTCTCTGCCCTTCCATTCGATTACATGGAAGTCTAATGCAGGGAGAGCAGCAGTAAAGACCCCACGGGTACAGAACAGAGCAGCATCAAAGACAGGTAGGAGCTAGGGTGGAGGCAGAGAAAGCAGCAATAATAGGCAGGCTAAAGCAGGTTAAACAGAGCACCCTGATTGAGATTTGCCAATTGGTTGCATAGAGAAGAATCATGTGTAACGCAGGAGTGTTAAAAAGTTAAAATGATTAAAAGGTGTATGTGAAATTTAAAATCAGGCGAGAGAGCAGTTGTTTAAAACCAAGAAACCACAGATGCATTAACAGATGTACACTGATATTTATTCCCAGAATAAAATCAGGTTAAAACCACAGGTGAAAGTCCATAAAAAATGATAAGACCTGGGAGCTAGTAAAAGGGGCGCTGAAAGGCTAAAATGAGGGAAGCTAAAACTAAGGGGCGATAAAAGTCCAATAAAACAGTTCAGGGGCTTATCTGTAGGGGGAAGGCGACCACACACGTCCAGTACGCCGGCGGGGATGGCTCGGTCACCGAAGAAAAGAGAGCCACACGTCCTTTATTCGGTCCCTGGTCTCCTGGCTCTGCACCGTCGTCCTCTTCTGGCACGGTCTCGAGCTATCGGAGGCAAGACGGCAGTCACTGCACTTTTACACAAACAGCTATCGTGAGTTGCACTTTATCATTCCAGACCGCTACTCACACTCGCCTCTTTGTGGAACCTGCCATCAACTAGCCACCTAGCTCCTCCGTCCACTGGGTGCTCTGGCATGGGTCCTGCGGTCGGTGTTCTTCCTAGTTAGAATCGCTGCTTCCTGCCGCTTCCTGCTCCTTTGCCTGCTCCTTCGCCTGCTCCGTGCGTCTCGTCTCTCTTGCAGCTTTCTCCGCTCGCCTTCTTAAAATCCTGGCAGTCTCTCAGGTGCGGTGATTGGGTTTGGGGGTGTCACAACTAGGATAAAGTTTTCAGAATAAAAGCACACACTCCCAGTGTACAAGACATGCAATAAGAACACACAATTAAAAATACACACTAAAAAGCAAACATATTACAAGTTCAAAACACTGGGAGTTTAAAATACACACAATAAACGACTACCTTACACATGTGACACATGTGATCCATCAGCTGACTCCTGTCTATCAATCAGCTGATCAAACTGGTTGAGATAAGCTGATGTAGCTTGGATGTGAGCCTGCTATGCTTAATTTTGCCGCGAAAACATAAATAGGTTAAAGGAGACCTATAATGCTTTTTGCGGTTTTCCCTCTTCTTTAGTGTGTTATCCCAGATAGCACACATACATCTGGCCAACATCTGCCTGATGTATCAAGTTTAGACCATTAAGATGTAGCAGGGAGACCATTTTCTCATTGCCAATATGTCGCCGAGACGTCAGCCTTTAATCGAAAATGACCAACAGACTAGAAAATGGAGAGAGACAATAATGGCATTGGTATTGAATAGGGGTGATTATCCATCATAAAATCTAACTGAAGAGTAAAGGAATGAGAGCAGAAGAATAAAAAGCTTAATATGTAAATGGACCTGCATTTTGTATGCGCCTTTCTAGTCATCTGAGCACTCAAAGCGCTTTTTACACTACGGGTCACGTTCACCCATTCACATACACATACTCACACACCGATGGAACAGTCATTGGGAGCATTTTGGGTTTCAGTATCTTGCTCAAGGATACTTCGACATGCAGACTGGAGGAGGCCGGGATCGAACAGCTGATCTTTTAATTGGTGGATGACCCGCTCTACTGCTGAGCCACAGCCGCCCCACATGTTCTTTTTATTCACTCCAATTTGTATCAGTATCACAGAATTTGTCACAAACTGAGATGAAACACTGAACAAAAATGCATTAAGTGTTATAGCACCATTAAGCAATGGTGCTATAAAAGTCAACATTATGATCTTATTATGCTAATGAGAACTGGTAGATGCATTATGCCCCTGAATGGAGTGAAGAGGCATAGGGCAGCTTCTTTACTCCTCTGTCCTCTCTGTTCCAATGACCCTTTGAAAAGAATTTAAAAAAGATCAAGACACACCTTGCCACAGTGCTTTGAGATAGCTGATTATTGTGATCTATAGGGTACCTCAAGGGTTCTTCAAGTTAAATTTAAGACTTTAATACCACTTAAAATGAAATACTGCTGTATGTCTGTAATGTACTTCTAAGATATAGTGTCAAAATTATTAAGAGATACTGTAAAGCTTTTAAGCCCCAGGAAACAATCATTTCCTAAATCTTTATACTGATTCATATTGCCTGGAATAATCTTAACTCAAGCTCTGAGACTGAAATTCTAAAATTTATTGACCACCACCACCCCAGCTAAATTCAAGCCGTATGAATCTATCACAGCTAAATTGTCATGAAACTAAAACCCAAAACGGCAAGAAAAAAAAAGAAAAAAGAAAAAAAAAAAGTCAACAGAAAGAAAAAAAAGGTCAACCATCTAGCATGGTTAATATTTAATGCACATTTATACAGTCAAAGGAGCTATATGTAAGAAATCTAAAGCAAATAGTCGTGAAATCATCCTGATATGCCACAGAGACTAAGAAATATTGTTAATATAACATACTGATCTCACCAACAACAATAGTCCAGCCAGAATATTCGCATTAAAAAAAAAAAATACGGTCTGCAAATCATGTTTATGTCTTGAATTTGTGTTTTGGCCTGTTACGCCACCCACCGCCATCTACCAGTCACGCAGTCAGTAGAGTCTCAGCATCAGTTAGAGTTACAACTGAGCTGCAATGGCTGACAGTGCGACTAAACCCAAACAATCTCGTTATGATTCCCAAAAACGCCAAGACAAAACTCGAGGCAAAGCGAGGATCTATATAGGAGATGCTTGTGAACGGTGGACATGGTTGATGTGGCACGACTCGCGGCAGTATTTTGAATTTGAGTGCAGTAACTGTTTTGGCCACATTCTTACATACAGCGCCTTTAAAGGGATAGTGCACCCAAAAATGAAAATTCAGCCATTATCTACTCTACTCTATCTACAGTCAGAGCTACAGGCTACAGTGAGGCTAAAAACAGAGTTCATATGACGTTTCTCCAAACAACTTTTTATTTCGGGGCTGCAGCACACTTGGATCACTACGGATGAGCAGTGTGGAGATACTTTATGGATTCAGTTTTGTGTTCTTGGATGTTAGTCTGGGGCAAGGGATGTGAGGACTTCACCAGGGCCTCCGTCGGCATATGGGTGACTAGATAATGGCTGAATTTTCCTTTTTGAGTGCACTATCCCTTTATGTGCAAAAAAAATGTACTTTTCAAAATTAGGCTATTAGAAAAATGTAATAAATTAATATGATTCTCTTCTTTCAGTGATCATTCTTTTAACAAACATCATTCCTAATCTAAATGTAAAATATTCCTTCATTTTTATATTTTTTACCCTTAAAATGCCAGGTATTTGCCTTGATGCCAAAATTCATGCCAAGATCATGAACATAGCAAAAACTATCAAAAAATAAAAAAGTTAAGAGTGCAGAAAAAACACCTAACCATGCTAATGTTGTGGCTGAATAGTGTGTCTAAACATTTTGTAAATTGTACTGTCATTAAAGACCTTGCATATCTTGAGACTTACCGGTTTTGCTCTCTGCCTCGTGCTCTCATGGCACGGTTTCCTCCCCTTTCTCTGGGACCTATTAACAATTTTGACACCGCCTTTTCAGCATCCTTCCTTGTAATTTCTTTAGTGAGGGATTTTTTTTTTTCAAACTGCCTGTAAGTAACATCCAAGAGCATAAAGAAAAAGAGCATAAGAGTGAGATAAAATTCCACATTTGAGCCCTTGCAATAAAGAAGGAGTTGCAGTATCTCCATTTGGACATTTTTTCAGAAAATAGATTTTATTTAAGAGGTGATCATAGACCTCTTTCTAAATCCAGGAGCAGGGACATTGGCTCCAGGCTGCCCCTCACCTGGAGCCAGCAAGAAAGGAAGATGAGGAGGAGGGAAATGTGGAACATTAATCATAAAGCATATTATTTAGGTGTCACATATGGTGAAATAAATATTTTAAAATAATGTCTGTCATTCCTCTGTCATGGTATAATTATGGCACAAAAATAGAGCCATAGGGCACTGATGAATATCATCCCTCTCCAGTCTCACATTACAAGTGTGACCCTATTGCATGGGTGGTTTAGGACATGATTGCATAAAAATGACATCACATTGAGTATTGCATTCAACATCTGTTGACAAGTAACTGTCGGTTGCAGCTCTAATCCCATGGAAAGTAAACATACAGTACTCCCTCGGAATTCTAGCATCCCATGGCAGCACTGTCCATCAGGAAGCCCATCATCCTCCTTGATGCCTCATCAACAGTAACAACATCAACAATATCAACTACTACAGCAACCTAAGGGAACACAATGGATTAATGAAACTAGTAGACATCCCAGAAATTATAATTTAAGCAAAAAGCATGTTGTATGTTGATCTTCATTTTGATATTCTTAAGTCTCTCAAATACAGTTCAGCAGAAGTTAAACCTGCCTCCTTGGAGAGTTAATTTAGGCCTAAATTTAGTCCTATACTAGCTCTTATCCTTCCTCTTGCATCGGCTTAGTTTAATCTAGAACAGGCTTAATCAATGATTATTTTAAGAGATGTCTGTGCAAGTTTGGATTTAGAGCAGAACTTAGTGTGGTGGCCCTTTATTCCTCCAGAAAGCCTCCAGCTTTACTTTCTCCAGCAGCAACATGCTATGTGTTACCAGGCTGCCTCCAGCAGCAACATGCTACCCTGCTCTCAGCAACTGGCTCTCAGCACACAGCAGCTCAATCCCCCGGTCCAGCCCGGGTTCTCTACTCTGGCTTTCAGCAGGACACTGGGCGTTATAATACAGGGCTTGAAATTAACTTTTTTTACATGGCAGCGCTGGTGCTCCTAACTTCAAAAAGTTAGGAGCACCAGAAAAATTTTGAAAAAAAACTTAGTCGCACCAGAAGAATTATTTACACTCGCACCAGCGCTTCCAATCATATTTTGAGGTCGCACAGATGAAATATTGGTCACATATGCAACCAAATCGGTCCCTATTTCGAGCCCTGTGATAGTATCTATATTGCTAACGTACATATTGCAGTATGTTAGTTTGTGGTGTTGTGTGTGCATATAGCCTTAGAAGTCATACTCACTGTGGCATAAAAAGCATTATTAGAACTAAACGTTTTTGCTAACTTGCTATTGGCCCCGCTGTTACACGTTTGAATTGATCTTGTGAGCAGATAACAAATTAATCATTGTTATTAAACTTAAATTTTAAGACAAAATGTTGATAAGGACTTATATAGTTGGATACAATCATCTGACAGTCGTGTAGCTCTAGTGAGTGCATACACATACATATTATTTTCCCTGAAGCAATTTAATTTACTGCTTGTTTCAAACTGAGAATATAGCCCACATGAGACCCATCCAGTACCCATGCGTGCCGTCCAAGTGGGATGCCCATCTCTTGCCCATGTATAGGGCAAGAGGCCCAACACCAACCCACTTAAAAGCCCACTCTGAGCCCATGCCCAGTTAAAGCCCATATGACCCAAGTAAATCCCATGTGGGCCCCACTTGGACCTGTTGGCTGGGCTATATTAATATTCATATGCTTTGTTAACTACAACATTTATTCATTTAGGTCGGACCTTTCAAACTACAACTATTTCACCATCCAATATGAGAAATCAATGCTAACATTCAAAAATAGCTAACTGTTACCCCATTTCGTGTGTAAGTGTGCACAATGAAGAGACAAAAGTGAATTTGAGAAACTTTATTTTCAAACATCAAGGTCTGTGAGGACCTGTGCTAAGTGGAGGACAATTTAGACAGCGAAACTTTTGAAAAATTGACCCTTATTTTATAATTTTCTGCTTTGTTTTAAGAAGAACACCTAATAAACCATCTAACAATTTGATTTGTCAGCTCAGACATTAAAGATACACTTTTTATGAGATTTTTTATTTTTTGTCTGCCATGCTTGACACAACCCTGTTACCAATACTCAGGACCCTGGAAAAAAAAGTGTATTTTAAAACTCTCATGCTCCCTCTGCTTGTCCACAATATCAGTCTGGAAAGAACAAGTTTCACAAACCAGTCAGAACACTGGAAATGCTCAAACTCATCCCATACTCAATACACTCACCCACCATGGAAAGAATCTTCTTCCTGCAAAGCCACCAACAAAGCCCCAACCTCAACAGCTAGTAGTCCCTGTTACTGTTGATATTTGGACAGGAACTGCCATTCTGGACACTGGTTCTACAGACACTCTCATTAATGACACCCTCTGGAGGGAATTGGGAGGACATGACAAGGTGTTAAAACCCTGGCTTGAAGGGCCTTTGTATCTGGCTGATGGCACAGGAAGATATCCTCACGGATTGTGTGATTTACAGTTAAAGGGGAACTTCGGTATTTTTCAACCTGGGCCCTGTTTCACCATGTGTGTGTGTGTGTTCGATTCATAGGTACCACTCGTTTTAAAATTGGTCCAGTATTGAGGGAGGCGGATGCGGCCGGCAGCCGCGAAACGAGTTATAACGGCAGCTGTGGGGGCAAATGCATTCCGTATAAATTTGCGCATTAAAAGTGTTTTTTTTCGCCACAGTCCGGCTCATATGTCCAGCGTAATCTCTGTCAACAGCATGCAAATCGTCTGTCTTGCCTTCACTTCCTCTGGGCTGTGTAGCGACATGTCACGTGACCTGTTGCCGGAGGTAAACAGACGAGCCATGCTCAGAGCCGGTCAGAGCGGAGTTGGTTGTCCCGGAGTACAGTTGAGAGTTTTGCTGCATCAGCTGAAAACAATGGTTCGTGTTTGTGCTTATCCGACTTGCAAGAACAGGATGTCGCGCAACACCCCGCACAGCTTTCATAGGCTGCCTTTGTCGGACGGCGAGATGCTGAAGCTGTGGCTAATTGTGCTACAAATGGATGCTAACACTCCTGTCCAGACGCTGCGCCTCGCAGACCATCGCGTCTGCAGTGCACACTTTTCCTTGGGCTGGCAGTAGTCATCTCGGGAAAAGTGTGCACTGCAGACGCGATGGTCTGCAAGGCGCAGCGTCTGGACAGGAGTGTTAGCATCCATTTGTAGCACAATTAGCCACAGCTTCAGCATTTCGCCGTCCGACAAAGGCAGCCTATGAAAGCTGTGCGGGGTGTTGCGCGACATCCTGTTCTTGCAAGTCGGATAAGCACAAACACGAACCATTGTTTTCAATTGATGCAGCAAAACTCTTAACTGTACTCCGGGACAAGCAACTGCGCTCTGACCGGCTCTGAGCATGGCTCGTCTGTTTACCTCCGGCAACAGGTCACGTGACATGTCGCTACACAGCCCAGAGGAAGTGAAGGCAAGACAGACGATTTGCATGCTGTTGACAGAGATTACGTTGGAGATATGAGCCGGACTGTGGCGAAAAAAAACACTTTTAATGCGCAAATTTATACGGAATGCATTTGCCCCCACAGCTGCCGTTATAACTCGTTTCGCGGCTGCCGGCCGCATCCGCCTCCCTCAATACTGAACCAATTTTAAAACGAGTGGTACCTATGAATCGTACACACACATACACATGATGAAACAGGGCCCAGGTTGAAAAATACCGAAGTTCCCCTTTAACTGTTCAACAACAAACTGTAAAGGTTCCTGTGGTGGTCTTACCTACTTCATGCCTGGCTCTACCTGTTGTCCTGGGCCTTGACTTTGCTTTCCTTTCTGGGTTACAGTTTGATGTATCAGAGAACACTTACTGGTACAAATCAGACCTCAAACAGAAATACTACTTCATCCAGGAAGCAGTAGTAGGGCAGGAGAGATCTCCTCCCTTACTTCAAGTTGCCTTTTACTCTGCTGTTCCTCCAGCCTTAGTGGTGCAGGAACTCTCAGGTGGTCCGTCACTGAGTAAACTGGATGCAGCTGTTCAGTCCGTTCATCTGGATGAGCCTGGAAAGCAGAGATTGTGCAGACAACTGGAAATGAATACTGATGTTTGTACAGAAAAGATTGGTCGCACAACTATTTTGTCTCACAACATCCTACTCTCTCATGACATGCCAATTAGACAGAAACCATACCACTGCAAAACCACAGGAAATGAAAACTCACATTGGAGAAATGTTAGCAGATGGAACCATCACTCCTTCCACATCTCCATATGCTGCTCCAGTTGTGCTAGTTCCCAAAAAGAACAATCCAAAGTCACGATTTTGTGCCGATTACAGGAAGCTAAATGCTTCAGCTCAGACTGATGCCTACCCCATTCTAAACATACAGGAGATTTTGGAATCCCTCACTGGATCTTCTGTCTTCACCACCATTGATTTGAACAGTGGCTACTGGCAGGTACCGATGGATGAAGGAAGCAAGGAAAAAACTGCTTTCATCTGTCCATTTGGCCTGTTTCAGTTTGAAGTGATGCCTTTTGGTCTGAAGAATGCACCTGCTACATTCCAGAGACTTATGGAGCTGGTTTTGGGAGATCTCAGAGGCAATATCTGCATGGTGTATTTAGATGACATCATCATCCATTCATCCACACTGGAACAACATCACTATGACCTGCAAGCTTTCTTGGACAGACTGCGAGAGGCAGGCCTGACCATCAATTTGAAGAAATGCCAGTTCTTCAGAACATCTCTCAAGTTCCTTGGCCATGTGGTCTCAGTTGCTGGTGTACAGGTTGACGAGGAGAAGACTCAAGCTGTACAAGCATTCCCCACTCCGAGAAATCTCAAAGAGCTTCAGAGGTTCTTGGGGATGGCAGGCTGGTACCACAGATTTGTGCCCAACTTTTCACAAATAGCTGACCCTCTCAACGCTCTAAAGAGAAAAGGTTCCAAATATATCTGGACATCAAGTGGCTTTTGAGCCCTTAAAACACCTTCTTGCCTCTCCACCAATTCTTGGCAATCCAGATTTCACATTGCCTTTGGGTGTCTGTACTGATGCTAGTGATGTTGGATTGGAAGCCGTCTTGACTCAAACAACAGGGCTTGGCAATGAAAAGGTAATTGCTTTTGCTAGCTGGACTCTGAACCCTGCTGAGAGAAACTATTCAACCACCGAATAAGAGTGCTTGGCAGTGGTATGGGCATTGGAAAAATGGCGCTATTATCTGGAGGGGAGGATGTTTACAGTTGTCACTGATCATTCATCTCTGATCTGGGTCTTCAAAACTCAAAAACCGAGCACAAGGCTAATACGGTGGGCCCTTCACCTTCACAGTTGAGTATCGGGAAGGGAAATACAACACCGTTCCTGATGCCCTGTCCAGAGCTCCTGTGCATAAAACCAATCATCAGTTCCCCACTTACGCCACTGTACAACCAGCAAAGAGAGAAATGTCTGACACTCTTCAAATATCAGATGAGGACGTCTGGAAAGCTCAGCAGGCTGATGCAGAGATTGTGAAACTGTATGAAGCTATACTTACCTCCGGTGAACAACACATCAATTGTGCCGCCAGATTCACCATCTTGGAGGACAAAGTATACTAGATTTTGCAGCTTCCTCATAAAACCCTTTATCAGGTATACATCCCCTCATCTCTTCATGATCAGTTGCTTCACCTCTTCCATGATCATCCCCTAGCAGGTTATCTAGGGAGGTACAAAACATATAAGAGACTTCAAACACTAGCATATTGGGCCAAAATGAGTCTGGATGTGAAGAATTATGTCCAGTGCTGTCAAACCTGTCAAGTGCAAAAACCAGAGAACCGACGACCCCTAGAAAATTACAACAGACCACAGTTAGTCGGCCATGGGAAATGCTGGGGTTGGACATTATGGGACCCTTTCCTAGGAGTACCGCTGGCAACAACTACCTGTTGGTCTTTGTGGACTACTACTCATGCTGGGTGGAATTGTTTCCTCTGCAGCGGGCCACGGCTCAAACAGTTTCCCAGGTGCTCAGCAGAGAAATCCTCACTCGCTGGGGAGTGCCAGACTACATCCTCTCTGATGAGGGTTCCCAGTTCATTTCCTCAGTATTTGAAGACACCTGTAAGAAGTGGAATTTAAAACAAAAGAAAACTACACCATAACATCCACAAACCAACCTCACAGAAAGAGTGAACAGAAATCTGAAGGCCATGATTTCTTCCTATGTGGAAAATAAACACAAACACTGGGATAAATACTTGCCAGAGTTCCGTTTTGCACTCAACACTGCTGTCCATGAGTCCATTGGAGTGACCCCTGCTGAACTTAACGTTAGCAGGACACTGAGGGGACCAATAGACGCTGAGCTGAGTCCAAATTTCTGTACACCAGATGAACCAGCTTATGAGCAAATGGATCAGATCTACAGAAATTCGTGGAAAAAAACATACAGAGCTAAAACATGGCAGAAACTAAATTATGACCGTTACAGGAGAGAACAAATGTTTATGGAAAAGGACAGAGTGTGGCTAAAAACTCACCCTTATTCCAAAGCAGACAAATCATTCTCTGCCAAACTTGCTCCATGCTGGAAAGGCCCCTACAGAGTGGTGTGAAAATTAAGTCCACTCAACTACGAGATTGTCTTGGAGGATTCCGGAGAGGACCTCAGAGTTGTCAACATTGAAATCTTGCTATCCCACAGCGCCAGAGTGGGAGAAGCAACAGCGCCGTCATATCCTGGAGATATTCGAAGAGGAATCTGAGGATGAAGATTTCCATGGATTTGCTATGACGGATCTTAATGAATAAATGCGGTGTGACGTTGTGGTCGCCTGTCCAGGCTTTTCTCAGAGTGAAGGGGGTGTAACGAGCTAAAAAAAATTTAAAAAAATAAATCCCTTTGTTCCCTCCCGTGCCGCCCTCTCAGGTAGTGTCGCCTGTTACCCCTGGCAACCCATGGCCTTAAAATATGACGTCACACAGCGTCTCGGGGAGAAAAAAAGAGGCACAAGTCTACTCTGTTTGACAGAGAAGTATCTCACCTGTTTAGGCCGCGCCCTGTGGCAGCTCAGGCAAAAAGTTGAGGTAGCTAGTCCCTCGTGTTTCCTCTGCCACTGCGGACAAAACGGATAATCCATACCGGAACGGACAACACGGAAAAATGCATGCTGAACAAACAACAGCTGATCCTTACCCCGGTTTGTCCCTTCTCTACTACATTCATTCAAACATTCATTCACCCTACCTCTAAGGATGAGGTGGCATTCATTGGCATTCAGACTGGTGAGCAGCGAACCATAAAAAATCCCTCCTCAACCATTCCCAAACAATTTTTTTTCTCTTTGGATATCAAGAGTGACTCTTTTTGTTATTTTCTTCATGCCCTGAAAAGAAAAAAGACTATACTGACTGATTTCGTTTAATATCACTCTTCCTTGGTTCTGAACTTCTGATTGATGAATGGACATTGGTGTATTGACCTTTTATTGTGTGTTCTTGTGAAAATATAACTGTGAAGAAAAGAGCGAAAATGGTGTTTGCTTAATCAGTTTTATTTATTTGAGGTTGTATAAGTGTGTTATTTGTGCATCCTTTGTGTTGGTTTTTGTTCCCTTGAGTTGACTAACTTTAAAATTGTTACACCTGACTGGCACCCCAGAAAAAAAAAAAATACATACATATAAAATAGTCACATTTACATTGTTTACTCATTCAATTTCAGATAATACTTGACTTAAATTCATTTAAGCAACTTTTAAGATGTCATACATTATTTTTTAATCATTTTAGTAATTAGTTTAAAATATTTTCTAAAATACATTCTGCATATAATCTCTCATACTATTACAAAGACAATGGGCCCTATTTAGATGGTCTAAAGTGGACGGCGGAGGGCACATAATCCATGTCACAAGTGTCATTGCCATTTAGATGCAGACGCAGTTGTCATTTTCACACCCTGCGCCCTCTTCGTCTAACTAGCAAATGAACTTGCGCTTCTCTGGGTGTGTTGGTCTAAAAATGAGGAGTTGGTCTAAAAATGAGGAGTGGTCTCGCAAATGCGCCAGTGACTAACAAAAATCTGGTCTAAAGTCAACGAAGCAGTATTTCGCTGTTAGACAAGTTAGTAATAAGAGTCTCTAGGCGGGTGCACTCTGCTCAGACACACATATGCAAAAGATAAATAAAAATATGATTACAATGTGAAAGGTTGTTATTGTGATGCTGGAGAGGGAGCTGGATTCTCTAACCTCCTGGGTTAAAATAAAATAAATTGAATCATTTACAATTTGTTGACAGCGTTTCTCTCGTGCGCGCGCGCTCTCTTTCTCTCTTGCAGTCTCACTCTGTTTCTTTTCTTTTGGCTTTTCTAAGATGACAGATGCTGAATATATACTCCCTATCTGATGCTGTGGCTGTTTGTGGCTGACTGAGAGGGATGTGAACTTATTAGTTTGCAGCTGTGTTAATCAAATCAGGTTGGGTTTCCATTACGCAAGCCAAACTTGCCAAACGGTGCCAATCCCCTTTGATCTGACATCAGATGTGAGGGGACAGTGGATATAGAGATACATTTATCGTCTCCTCAGTTGTAAAACGCTCACACTTCCCAGTTGGTAGGTCCGCCATCTAACTAGCTCCAATCGCGCCTCTTTTAAGGGGAATGAGAGGTGAAACTCTGATTGGCTTATTGAATGATACGCCTAAAACACACCCATGACTAATTCACAAAGTAAGGCCCAATCCCAATTCCTATCTTAACCCTCAATCTTAATTCTCAAGCTCAACCCTCAATCTCACTAGCCCTCAAAACCAAGTGTTAAGGGCTATCTTGTGACTTTAAAATGGGACACCCCTCAAAGGCAAATACGTCTTAAGACTGTGGGAGGCCAAAACTCTGTCCAGTCTGTCAGTTCAAAGAAGAAGAAATATACATCATCAGTAGTCGTCAATAAAAAGATGCAACGATTTTTTTTCCCCAACACTGTATTTCAATTCTTGTACAAAACAAGCAGTGACAGACTTGAACAGAACAAATATGCCAGGGTTAAGAGAAAAGAAAGAGAAATAAAATAAACAAATAAATAAATAAAAAAAGTTCAGCAGCTCAAACCATTAAATTGTTTACATATTTTCAGAGTCTTTATAGCTTTGGAGTTTGTGGAGTGCTGAATGGTTTCTAAGTATTGCTGCATTTCATTCATAAAAATGTTGAACATGGATTTTCTATTATAAAATTTACTCTTATGAATATAGAATTTCGCTATAGATAATAAATAGATTAATGAAATAGAATTGTTTTTGTTTAGAAATGCTGACATCATAAAATCCAAACAGCACATCTTTGTACAGGAGTGAAAATAGAACATAAATGTTAAAACGAATATACTTGACAAAATCTTTCCAAAAAGTGACAGTATAGGGGCAGCTCCAAAACAAATGTGCAGTTACCAAACAATAATCTGCTGCCGTCTGCAGCTGTGCTGATGTCATATTGAAACAGAATGCTTGATCACTAGGGAAACAGTTGCCATTGTGCCCGAGAATTATGTTATGAATATGAACAGTTCACAAGTTATAAATTACTCACTCCCATAGTTTTTTTGGAGCCTGCTTGCTTTTTGCAAACGAGTCCTCATTGGTGGCCCTGAAATGAACCAGGGCTTGTGTTTTGTCTAGTGGCCCTGAAATGGAACAGAAATAACAACATTACTTTCTGTTATTTTTTTGGCTACCTGTCAGATATTCGTTAAGTTATCAGTTTAGTTTCATGTAGTATTGCAAGTATTATCACAATGAATACTGCGGTCAACATCCAACAGAACTAGTGAGGCTGTTTATACGGTCACACAAGTGTTATCTGGTGACTTTCATCCATGTTAAGGTTTCACTCTTTGGGTTATAAGTTGATATTCAACCAAATAATCTGTTCCACAACAACCGACGTAACTTATTCAGCGGAAAGTCACCAGATAACACGATCACTGACGTTAACCTGCAGCTGTAACGTTACCAGCTGCAGACTCTACGGCTACAGGAGATGACACCGTCCGGTCATCTTACAAAAATGTCAATGCAAACATTTCACGTATATTAAAACAACTTAACAACTACGTTATCACTGAGAAAAATTACTTTTTGTAACTGAATGACAGCATACTCTGTTATCAGAGAACCGGGGTTACGTGCAGGGGCAAGCACCCGCACTGGCTTCGTTAGCTAGCCAAATGAATATGTGTGTTACGCTACAAAGAGGTCTATAGTCCATAAAATGCTGTTAAACTAAGATAATGCAATGGTTATCATAATTTTAAAACAACTATTAACAAGGAAAATACTCACATTGATAACTCCGCTTCCTTACGCTTGTCGCCGCATCTTGCATTGACTGAATTGTCTGTACGTGGCCGGGCTTGGCTGGGTTCGGCGGATGATGCGCAAAGGATTCTGGGATAGCACTTAATGCCAAGGGTGGCCCTAGAAAATCTTAAAAGTGAGGGCCATACCGCCCTTATTCTTGACCCTCAACTCAGCACTCTGAGAATTGGGACAGCACTAGCACTTCGCGGAAGCGCAGATTTTTGAGACTAAAGGTTAAGATTGAGGGTTAAGATAGGAATTGGGATTGGGCCTAAGTCCAACCCTTTTAGACTCTCTGCCATGGTGCACAGTCTGAAAATGCGCTGTCTAACTAGCAAGTGACTGGGACACGCCCATGCGCTGCATGCCTGGCGCTTTGCGTTGTAGACCATCTAAATAGGGCCCAATATGTTACACCCACAGAGCTGGGAAAATCATTTAAAATGTTTTTTAATGAAAATGTTATGGTAACAGGGTTGAAATTAGAGTAGTGTGGTTGCACAAAGTAACAGGGTTGAATGAGTACATTATCTTGATTGTAGATAATGACATACATTTTATGAATAAATACTCAGAACCCCAGGATTGTTGTTTAATATGTTTTATATATCTTTTCGCAGCAGTTTCTCATTTAGTCTGTCCTCACCAATATAAATGGGATCAAACAGGTCAGATGTTAAGAGGTTTATTCAGCCACACTTAAGACATCAGGTATACAATTCATATCAGATGATCAATATTTAAAATGCTGTTGAATAAATACTACAATAAATACAATTAATCTTTAAATAAAATAAATTAATTACAATAAATTCTTAAATTAAAATCATTATTGAATTGTAAAAACACATAAATAAGCAAAATAATACATACAAAGAACAACAATTAAATTAACAATGTTACAACATTTAATAATATAATAATATATCTTATATACTGAGACTGAATGTTGCCCATTAGACATACCCCAAATGAATTACATTTCATATTTAACCACTACAGAGAGAGGCTGCTCTCGGTGGGGCAGCCTCATGTGCTCATACACATGTTTATTATCTATGAGCGCTGACACCGCTGTCATCTAGTGGACCTCACATTCAAGTGGGCTCTGTATTAATACATCGACCACGGGTTTGAAGTTTAAACTATGCATGAAAACACTACGTTCTGTGACAATACAACAGTAACATATCGGTAATTTTGGCTTACAACTGTGCGCCTTTCCCTCACTTGCCATTTCTGAAGACTGTTGCAAAATGCATGCTGGGATACCTGGCTGTCTGAAGTCCACACAAATCTGCTCCGATGCATCCCTGGTAAAAGGGGCGTGGCGAGAACACATCCGGGCATTTGGACTGAACTTGGCTAGATGTGAACTTTGAATTGGAACAGTACTTGGGCTGTGACTGATGACGGTCACAAGTCCACAAGAACACAAGTCCGCACAAGAACGCATATTGAGAAACGGCTTCAGTGTTTTTTCACTTCCTGACTCAGGCTCAATAGGTTTTGTTAACAGGGTTGCATGTATGTTTTGGGACACAACTTCAGTGCGTAATCATTATGATTTGAAATACCTTGATTATGAAACAAATTGTTTTAACAACTTTAAGAGACATGTACCAACTAAATGATACAAAAAAAGTAAATGTTTAACTTTTTTTTAACAGTTTTGTTTGGCATGCAATTCAGTCATGAAGCGGGTAGGACAAGACAAAATGCCATCTTAGGGGTTGATCATGAAGTATTTGGTCTACTAAATAATGGTTTTAAAACACTTTTTCAGCAACTGTATTTACATTTAGTCTCAGGACAAGTATATTTTAAACAACAAGTGATTTTTTTGTGTTTCATCCGTTGATTATTTGAAATTTAATAGAGTGGGACAGAAAATGTCCTCAAATTCTAGAATGCCCCAGCTAGTCGTGCTTCACCACTCACCAGGTACCTCTTTTAATGGTCACAGAATAAACAACACAGCTATTTTCTGCCAATTTATTCCAGTTAGCTCACCTGAAACCAAATGCCATGAGATGCTGCAACCTGCGAGCTCAGTTCCTAACAAAGACCGCGGAGATGAAATTCCGCCTTCAGTGGCGACTTCCGTATGTGGGCAGGTATGGACCGACCGAAAGCCGACGTAACAGAGACGTTTGATGAGCTGGGACAAGAATATTAAATTTGAAGATATCCGCCCATGTGGCCGATGCTTGTCAGACGTTATATATTAAGGGCCGATGTGTCATCCTTAGGCCAATGTCGGCCAGATGTATGTGTGTTATCCGGGATGTAGCATTTTTCTGCTTCTACAATGTCTGCTAAGTAAAAGAAAAAAAAAAGTCTAAGCTAAAGGGAGCTCTCTCCCCCCACAGACACACATCACATGGCCTCCGCTGAAACAGCTTGTTTTGAATTTCCCGCATTTACCACTTTTACTTCCGTGAATAGTTACCTAATAGCGATCAAAGCACACAGTGCCTGCCTGAGCTGCACCCCCAAACAAACACACCTTCTCCAAGCGGAAGCAGGGGAGAGAGGCTGCAGAGTTTGAACCTGAGGAGACGCCATGTCTTGGAGATGCTGCTTTCTTCATTGTGACCAGAAATTACGCTTGTTTGGACTGCCAAAGGACGAAGGAACAAAGAAGAAGTGGTTGGTGTTTATTTTTGATATAATTCCTCCACCATACAACCTGGACATTGAATTGTGTTCCCTGTATTTTCCTGAGGACTGCTTCACAAACTGGCAACAAATTACTGCTGGATTTTCCCTTTGTTGGACAAATCTGGAGATTCGGGATCACAACCTGTAAGTATGCTTCATGAATTTGTTGTGTAAAGTCAAACCAGGTATCTGCTACCGAGTGTTGAAATGTGGATTAGATGGCTGTAGGAGCTAAGGTTAGGATGCAAACCCAATGCTTAGCTGTAGACCTCGGTTAACTGGCTAACCAAAGCTATTGTTTCAACATGTTTTTGCTACTCTGCGTACAATAGGTTAAACTGCTAGCTGGGTGGTGTCAGTAAGATGAATTTAATGACTGAATTGTGGAGAATCTAACAAAGCTAAGATGTGCAGCATGTCCATATTGACAAAAGTTGACACATTTCTATGAGCGATGCCCGAGCTAAGCAGCCACTGGCGCTAGCTCAAGCGATTATCCGACAGGCAACAGTCAGACTTGGGTTGGAAGTAAGAGCAACATTTATCTGTCAAAATGTGTGGCTGCCCTCAGAGTTTGATTGTGAATCTGCTTCGGAGGAGGACCTATTATTCCCTTTTCCTCATGTGTTACACAGCATTATAGCTGTAGGTCCCAGCTAACCAGCTAACCAAGGCTATTGCATTAAAATGCTTTTGCTGCGCAGCACACAGTAAGTTACACTGCTAAGTTAGTCTCAGTAAGATGAATTTAACAAATAAATTGTGGAGAGTCTAAAGCCTGGTTTATGGTTCTGCGTTGAATCAACAACGTTGCTACGTCGTTGCCGTGACGCCGTCGTGAACCCTTCGAACTTCTCCGTCACTCCGTTTCGTTGTGGTTATCGTCGTCTCTAGTTGATTCTTTGTTTAGCTTCTGGCTTTTCCGGTCACAGAGAAATGAAGGCCCAATTCCAATCCGGCCCCTAAAGACTCAAGCCCTGAACCCTCACTGACTTAACTGGCGTCAGCTGTAAGTGATTGAGTGTGAGAGTCTGAAAGGGCTCCGGATGCTACAAATAGGAATGGGACAGCACTTATCCCTCTCTCTACAAAATGTTGTTGACACTGGCGGCTCTGGGCGTGATCATTATTGGTTATTGTCAGCATATATTCCACACACAAAGAATATATATTTATATATAGGCTATCTATATACACATATACATATATATATGTACTGTATATATACAATTTTTTTTGTGATTGTTGCAGGCAAAACTCCTTGATTATGCGGCACATTTTCCTAAAAAATGCGATGGAATATGTGGGATATGTTGTAATACAGTAATTTGACAATGCAGGTCAAGATGGGAAATACTGCCACCTTGTGGTGCTCTGTATGTATCGTTTTTCAGTTCAATAAAACTTCAATAGGTTATGGGCCCAGTCGGTCCCAGTCAGTTCCAGTAATTTAGCTTGAAACAGTGGTTTTACACGGATTTTGTGTGGTGTACCCGGTATTGTGGGATTCACAATGGAGGACAGACTGTTTATTGACAAGCTAAGTGGACCAGACAACTGGGCTACGTGGAAATTCCAGATGGAGCATCTACTGAAAGCTCGAAGTCTATGGGGAATGGTAATGGAGACGGAAACCTTAGCAGGAGATGCTAACGCAGCTGCACGAGCTGAGTTCGCTAGGAAGAAAGAAAAAGCATTTTCGATGTTGGTGCTTAATGTAAGTACATCTCAACTGTACCTGATTACAAGTTGCCAGTCACCTAAGGAAGCGTGGGATATGCTGAAGGGGACATTTTGAAAGAGATAACCTAGCTAATAAATTGTTTCTAAAGAAGAAGTACTTCAGATGTGAAATGAAGGAAGGAGAAATGATAACCGAGCATTTCAAACGCATGAAAGAATTAACTGATCAACTTGGTGCTATCGGTGCTGTAATTGAGGAGGAGGATCAGATTGTGACATTGCTGGGTAGTCTTCCCCCCCAGCTATGCAACAATAGTCACTGCCCTAGAGACAAAGATGGACAGTTTGACTCTTCAATTTGTGCAGCAATCATTGATAAATGAGGTACAAAAAAGAATGCAGGCAAATGACAGTACCAGTGGTGCAACAGCAGGTGGCGCCTCTGCAATGGCAACACAAGTGCGTGGAGATCCACAGTCTGAGGCAATGGACAGATCTAAATGGAAATGTTTTAAATGTGGGAAGGAGGGACATCTAAAACGAAATTGTCCAAAGTTAAAAAACAAAAATCAAACTCACAAAGCTAAGCAAATGACATGTGAGGATAATGAAAATTCTGAGAGTGCTGCTGAGAGTGCATTTGTTGCCAGAGAGACTAATCAGAATGAGAAAGTGAAGCAGGTCGAGTGGCTTATCGACTCTGGAGCATCCAAACACATGACGTGTTCAATTGAAATACTGCAGGACTACCAGGAATTCACTAAGCCACAATCAGTGAAACTGGGAGATGGCAGAGTAGTCGATGCCCAAGGACTCGGTAATGTAAAACTGAAAATGACTTTCAAAGTTAGTGATGTCAAAGATGTCACAATGTATGATGTGTTGTATGTTCCCAAGCTGTCCGGCAATCTTTTCTCATTGGGAGCTGCTGCGAAAAAAGGAAATACAGTGCAGTTCAAGAAGACCTGGTGCTACATACGTGGAAAAGATGGAGATCTTCGAGGAATGGGAACACAACGATCCGATGGATTATACCAGCTGGACGTGGAGGGGAGTACGACTGCCTCTCATACAGCAGGAAGTGCATCAGTTGCAGCCAGCCTATGGCATCAAAGGCTGGGTCACACCACCATGCTGAAGGAGCTGAAACCTCTGGTGAGAGTGGAATGGACTTTTCTGCTGAAAAAGAGAACTCCTTCTGTGAAGCGTGTGTGGAGGGCAAATTGTCTAGAAAGCCATTCAAGTCAGTGGGAGAGAAATCCGCTCAAAGCGCAAGCTGCAGCTGATTCACAGTGACGTCTGTGATCCACCTATGGATTCAGTCTGCATGGGACCAAAGTACTTCGTGACATTCATTGATGACTACTCAAGGTGCTGTAAGGTATACTTCATGAGGCAAAAAAGTGAAGTGCTCAGCAAGTTCAAAGAGTTCGAGAAAACATTCTCCAATGAGTGTGGACGAAAAGTCACAAGACTGAGGACAGACAACGGTGGGGAATACACGTCGAAAGAATTTCAAGAATACCTGAAGGCTCAAGGCATCCACCACGAAATGTCTGTACCCCATACACCACAGCAAAATGGTGTAGCTGAAAGGAAAAATCGGACTTTGGTGGAAGCAGCAAGGAGTATGCTGTCTCATGCAAAACTGCCAAAATTGTTTTGGGCAGAGGCTGTGGCAACAGCAGCCTATGTACAGAACAGGCTGCCCACATCAGTTCTGAAGCAAGAGACCCCGTACCAGAGATGGTGTGGCAGAAAGCCGAACATCAGTCACATGAGAGTGTTTGGCTGTGTGGCCTATGCACATGTTCCAGAAGTAGAGAGGAGAAAGCTGGACAAGAAAGCAGTGAAGCTCCGCTTCGTGGGATATGCCAACAATGCCAAGGGCTATCGTCTGTTCGATGAGGAGAAAAGGAGGATTCTGATTCGCCGGGACGTCATCTTCAACGAGACAGACTTTGACTGGAAACAGGAAGTGGAAGTGTCTTGTTCAGACAGTGATGCTGGCAGTGGTCCTGATGAGAGGGGGGCATCAGCTGATGAGACACTAGTCAACGAAGCCCCAAGAGAATGCGGCAGAGTCAGAAAGCCCCCAAAGAGGTATGGCTATGATGAGTTTGCAGACATAGTGACTGTTGAACATTATGCCAATGTCTGTAGTGTAAACGAACCAAGTACACTGAAGGAAGCAATGATGAGTCCTAATGCAAAAGAATGGAAGGAAGCAGCTGATTTGGAGTATGAGTCCCTGCTTGAAAATGAGACTTGGGACTTGGTGGAATTGCCAAAAGATCAAAAGCCGATAGGTTCGAGATGGGTGTTCAAAGTCAAGCACCATAGTGACGGAGAAGTGGAGAGATACAAGTGCAAACTTGTTGCTAAGGGCTACTCACAGAAGTATGGCGCTGACTATGAAACCTTCTCACCTGTAGTACGATTCAGCTCAATTCGCACTTTGCTGTCCTTCGCTGTTCAGAATAACATGCATGTTCACCAGATGGATGTCGTTACAGCATTTCTGAATGGACATCTGGAGGAAGAAATCTTCATGGAGCAGCCAGAAGGGTATGCCAAACCAGACCAAGCACTTAGTGTGCAAGCTGAAAAGTCAATCTATGGCCTTAAGCAGTCACCTCGCTGCTGGAGTAAGACTTTCACAGAGTTCATGAAGGATATTGGATTCAACCAGAGCACATCAGACCCCTGTGTGTTCGTGAGAGCTCGACAGGAGCTAGAGATTTTAGCTGTTTATGTCGATGACCTGATTTTGATCACAGAGTCACTGGAGAGCATGAATGAGTTGAAAGTTGCTCTGAAGAAGAGATACAAGATGAAAGACATGGGTGAGCTGTCTTACATACTGGGCATCTCAGTCATTCAAGACAAGACAAACAACTGTGTGTACCTTCACCAAAAGCATTACATTGAAGCCATTCTTCAGAAATATGGGATGGATAAAGCCAATCTAGTCACAACCCCAGCTGATGCAAATGTGAAGTTACAGAAAAATGATGGTGTCAGTAAGCCAGTGAACCCAGGTACCTACCAGTCAATTGTAGGAAGCCTGCTGTATGCAGCAATGGCCACCAGGCCAGACATAGCACAAGCAGTGAGCGCTGTGTCAAAGTTCAACGCCGAACCAAACACTGCACACATGACTGCTGTAAAGAGGATTCTTCGCTACCTGAAAGGTACCATGAACCTTGCTCTCAAATACCAGCGGTCAGAGTCTGGAACTTTAGTCGGTTTCTCAGACGCTGACTGGGCAGGAGATCAGGATGACCGTCATTCTACAACTGGAAATGTCTTCCTACTGGGTGGAGGAGCAGTAAGCTGGCTCAGCAAGAAACAGAACACCGTTGCACTGTCAACAGCTGAAGCTGAATACGTCGCTCTCAGCCAGGCAGCACAAGAATGTACCTGGCTTACACGACTACTCGGTGATCTCGGGATGGATGCTACGCCAACTGTGATTCTGGAAGACAACCAAGGAGCTATTGCCATAGCAAAGAATCCAGTTGATCATTCAAGAACAAAGCACATAGACATTCGTTATCACTACATCCGTGAATGTGTGCAGAATGGACAAATTCAACTGCAATACTGTCCTACAGATGATATGAAGGCAGATATCCTGACCAAGCCATTAGCAAAGCAGAAGTTTGAGTATCTTAGGAGAGAGATTGGACTTTGTGCTGTGTAACCATGTTAAGTATAAGTTGTAGGCTTATGTTTAGTATTGATAGAGCCTAAGTGAAGACAACTGTAAGCAAGTTAAAAGGAAAAAAATGGGAAGTAAAATGTCTTGCTAGTTTTCTAAGTTGTTTGTTAAAAATAAGGGGACTTATAGTCTAAGAGAAGAGTCTAGGTTTAATACATCTCCTAAGTGATTTAAGTTAGTAAAAGAAAAAAGGTCTTAAGTTTATTGTAAAATTAAGTGGGAGTGTTGTAATACAGTAATTTGACAATGCAGGTCAAGATGGGAAATACTGCCACCTTGTGGTGCTCTGTATGTATCGTTTTTCAGTTCAATAAAACTTCAATAGGATATTTATGCAATTTTATGCAATAAAATTGCGGGACCTTGCAAAAATTGCGGGAACTTGCAAAAACTGCGGTTTGATGAAAAAGAGAAACAAAAAGTGATTCCCCCAACACCCTGTTCTCACTAGGCTACTACCTTAATGTAAAGAGTCATTTCTGAGTACTTCCTTTGATAAGCAAGCATACTACATCACAGAAAGTGCAGGGAATATTTAAGTTCTCATCTTGTTTTATTTCAGACCTTAATAAACACATGGCTCAAACTTACAAATAATTGCTGAGTCAAACAAGTTCTGTATCACGGTTCCTATCAAATCACGGTTTGGTACGTACCTCGGTGTGGGGGTCACTAGCTTTTTTTTTCATTTATTTTGAACAGACACTAATTGACTGTAAAACTAAAAACCATCTCCTGTTATAAAAGTAAAAAATAAACAGAATAAAACACCACTGCTCCTGCAAGCTTGTAAATGGCAGGGACCATAGACTGGCTGATGTGCACACGGGATGGGACACTGTAGCATGGTTCAAGTGCTTTCAATAAATACTTGAAGCTGGTCTCCTCTACTATGGCATATGGGTGCATTGATGTGGATATGTATACGCCAATTGCTTCGGTGATATTTTTGGCCCTGTCTGTGTTCATGTCAAGAGGCTGCATAAAAGCAGCGGGGATAAGCTGTTGCGCACAAGTCGTTTTTTCCTCACACCAGTGATAGACATATTAGGGTGATGCCGTCTTATATGCATTAACATGTTTGATGTGTTTCAGTGTTTCCCCTACCTTTATACAGTGTTAGATTTCAGTATTTTACAGACTTTAGATGACATGATGAGGCTCGTCTTCCCCAAAAACCCCATTCCAAAGGACCCAGCATCCCAGTATGAGAGACCATAAAAGGAGGAAGTGGTTGCCTTACACATCTCACACTTGAGCCAAGGGGCAGCACGAGGGCCAGCCGGAACAGGAAACTTGTGGCATATCTAACACAGGATGGGATGGATGCCTGAATGGAAAGAATTGGACACTATTAGTGTTGCAGATAAAATGCTACTGTGTTTATATTTATATATCTACCTATTGTATATTATTTAGTATGCTTTTTTTAATTTTTTGTTTTCACATTTGCCATACTTTTCTTTATAGGTATTTTTATATATATATATATATATATATATATATATATATATATATATATATATATATATATATATATATATATATATATATGTATATATATAATTAAACTGTAGTGCTCAGAATTGAGTTTACACAGTTGTATCTCATTACATGTCATAAAAATATACTCTTATTCAGTTCTGTGCCCTAAGGGTCCATAGTCATACCTATAAATGTTGTGGATGTTCTGTGGGGTGTACGAATTCAAACAGTCAGGCTCCAGGCCTGGATGGTATATCAAACATATAGGATGAACTGGAACCTGGTCCATTACCCCAAAACTAAAAAGGCATACTGTTTAATAAGTAAGCAAATAAAGACTCTGGAGACAACATCACTGCATAAAACAAATACTGATCCAAGAAGCAACATGTGTTTTACTATGAAACTTTGATTTTATATAAATGATGTAGAGAAACTGTATTACATTGGTACATTGTACATATTGTAGATTACAAACACAGGGTGACGATGATTATAAAATGCAGCTACATTTTAGCAGAATGATTTCAGTAAGCATGACAGCTAAGGCATCTGAATGTACCAGTGATTTCTATTCATTTGTTTTTGTATAATACAGAAATCTGTTACCTCAATCTGCTGTGGTGAAATTAATGAATTCACGTGTTAAAACTTTTGTAGTTTGTGTTAGTCGCAGAATTTATGATAACTTTGGTATTATTACCCAACACAGGCTACATTAGTCTGATCATAGATAAGCCTGCTTAGATAAAAAAAAAAAAAAGGAGTTATGCTTTACACCATGTCATATAACAGCTGAGTGCTGCTGTTGGTGTTTTCAAGTTATGTAGTCACGGACTATATTGTTAGAAACCTTTTGTCCTCTGCAGCAGACGTTTTTAACTTCATTCAGTCAGAGGACAGACATACAGTTGTTCCCATAACGTCAAATAAGTTTAACAGTTATCATGTTATAGCTGAAATATAAGACGGCTACAAAATAAAAACTTAGCACTGAGGAGAAACATCCAGCTGGAGTGTTTCTCCACTCAAATTGATAATGGCGGACAGCCATTGTCGTTAGCTTTAGCCTCAGAGCCGTTGTTTATGCCAGCCTCCAGAGGTGAAGTCAGATAACGTAAAGGACATGATGTTTCCAGCGCATGCTCTAAGCGTTGCACCAATCAGAGCAGACTGAGCAAGCTGACCAATCAGAGCAGACTGGGCTGCTGGGGAGGCGGGACATAAGCCCAGACAGCGTTTCAGACAGAGAGGCTGCAGGTCGAGATGGGATTTATGGCTCTTTGAGGGGAGCTGGATCTTGGTGAGCCGTTCCTTTCAAAGAGCCGTTCAAAAAAAAACTGGCTCATTTGACTGATTTTTATATTTATTAAGTTTTAAGAAGCCAGCCTGGTGGTAACTCATTTTATCTTGGAAATAATCACTGGGAGATATGATGGGGTGAGATTTGGAACAAAATAATACAAAATTAGATATCTCACCAATATTTGAGTTTGAATTATTCTGAAATATTGATTATAACCCCATTTGACATGTGTGGACTAGATTTGATCTGGATTCATTGTAAATATTCCACGAGGTTGCGCCATATCACTCTGCTTTGACAGTGACATCACTATTTTGGATTTACCCTTCGTACAAATTGTTTGTATGTGTGTAAAGCTACCATGACTTGTTATTCATGCAACACCGTGACCTTAAAACTTACAAATAAACATTAAAAAACAAAGCAGGCTACAATGAATTTTGGGAGGAGGGGAGGAGCAAAGGAGGAGCACACAGTGATATTAAAAAAAAAAAAAGAACGGTTCCCAACTCGGTTCCCATCATTCATGTTAACGAGCTGTTCAATAGAATCGGTTCGTTCGTGAACGTCACAACACTAGCTGCAGGACTGGGCAGCATAGGACAAATAATGTGTGTTTTGAACAGTACAGCACATAAATCTATTCCACTATACCCCAATATCACATGTTCATATGAATACCCTGAAAAAAAGCATATTAGGTCTCCTTTAAGGTTACTCATGGTAACAAGAAAACATTGCTAACATTATCAGACAAACAATAATAACTGTAACCTAGTTTTCAGTAACAAAGCACAACCACGTGGTATAACTACACCAGTGCTATGTCTCAAATCAGATACTTACTTTAGTACACTTACATGCAGTACAATGCAGGTTCAGATTCAGGTTCAGGTTCAGGTTACTTTATTTATACCCGTAGGTAGATTTGTTTTGCAGCAAGATGGTGACATCCACTCAACAGACAAATGACAAAACAATGTAACATGAAACATAGTAAAAACAGGCTGAGAAATAAAAACAGTACACATTAAAACATGGTAAAAATGAAATAGAATAAAATAAAAGTGCTCAAGTCTTCACCAATCAGGAGACACAGAGAAATAAATATTAATATTATATATTAATTAATTAATATTAAATTATAATTAAAAGGCACTGATGGGGGCGTTGGTAGCTTAGTGGTAGAGCAGGCGCCCCATGTACAAGGCTGTTGCAGCAGCGGCCGGGTTTGACTCCAGCCTGTGGCCCTTTGCTGCATGTCAACCCCCCTCTCCTCTCGCATTTTGCAAATATTCAGAACTTGTCAAGATCACAAATCTTATACTGAAATCTTCTATTGTAAAGATGACAATTTAATAATGCATGAACTCTCACTAGTTGCTGTGACTTTGCATCTGTCTCATTCTCGCAAACCCGATATCTCAAGAACACCTTAAGAAAATTTGTCAAATTTAGCACAAACATTCATTTTAAGTCAAGGGTAACCTGATTAGCATTTGGTGATCAAAGGCCAAGGTCACTGTGACCTTATGTTTGTCTCATTGTTGTGAATGCAATATCTCAAAGAGGCCTTGAGGGAATTTCTTCAGATTTGGAACAAACCTTCACTCACCAATGAACTGATTCGAATTTGGTGGATGAAGGTCAAAGGTCAAGGTCACTGTGACTTCACAAAGCATGTTTTGGGCCATAAGTCAAGTATTAATACGCTAATTATGACAGAATTTCACACAAATGTCTGATAAGATAAAACGATTAAGTGATTACATTATTTATCCAGCTCAAAGGTCAATGGTCAGCTTCACTCCGACATCATAATGTTCTGCAGAAACATTTTTCTGGCCATCATTCAGTGTTACATATCAAGAACACAAGGGGAAACATTTGGTCAGACACTGAATATGTGACTTTAATCTTGGGTGCCCACCTTGAAACTGTGTATATTGTTTAGATATTCTTTGATCCTGATGGGAAGATGTGTGTGAGTTCTAAATGACTGGTACAAAGTTGCAGGCTTTAAACCCTGTGCGGGTGTGTCGCATGTGAGCTCTTAGTTTCAGAGTCGTTAAGGTCACAATGTGAGACGATGGAACAATGGTCGTTCCAGCTTGACGTAGATGGTTTCAAGCTGGAACGACCATTGTTAAACGGGGGGGAGCTTACGACGCCAGTTAACACCCACCTACAATGCAGTCTTGGGATCCCTCCCCAGACGACTTAACGCCCATTCAACCCTGGTCAGGTGGGTCCTTAACGACTCTGAAACTAAGAGCTTACATGTGACCCCTACGACTTGCAAGGGTTCCCACCCACACAGGGTTTAAAGCCTGCAACTTCATACCAGTCATGTAGAACTGGAGAAGCTTCTTGGATAAGAGGCAAATCGTCTTCAAGAGACGCAAGCAAGTCTAGTTGCCTACGATATAGCACTTAGGATTACCATGACCTGGATGACTGAGAATCTTCACTGACACAGACATGGATGTAAACTGTAAGTGCAAATTGACGGGTTGGCAGAGGCATACGACTGCAAGGCAGTAATTCTAATTCATCCAGATGTGTGACCATTTTTCAGATCTAGATCCAGATTTTGATGGGAAATGGCCTGACTGGTCATCCTGTGCCCTCAGCACTCTGTATATTACACTGTGACTCAAGTCATTACACAATGTAAAGTCAAAAACTTATGTCAGGTTATGTAAGAGGCATAAATAGAAATGAAAAGATATAATAAACTATATTTGAAAGCCTGTCCATACAGATATGTACTGACATTGTTAGTCTATATCAAAACTTCTCACGCACGATAACAGGGGGCTCTATTACAGCAAAAAAAATACTAAATAATTTGATTTCCTCTTTGTGGTGAATACAATTTGTGAACAAATACAATTTTGAATAAATGCATAAGTCAAACAAACAAAAGAAACCAACAAAATGTATTTTAAATTCTTGGCAAAAATGAATTCAGTTCAGTCTGACTTACAGTTTGTGTCCAATATCCTCTTTGCAGCCAGCGTTATTGCATCTGTAACCCTGGTGTAGTGCGACAGTTCAGGAACCCTGACACCATCTTCATCCTGGCCTTTGCCATCATCCTCCTCAACACAGACATGTACAGCCCAAACGTCAAGCCTGAAAGGAAAATGAAGCTGGAGGACTTTGTTAAGAACCTTCGAGGTACTATGTCTTCCCTTCCTGCACCACGTCCAACTGTCACATAATCAGTATTACTGTCAGACACTACTGTGCAGCTCCAAGCATAAATATTGACCTGTAATTGAGTTTTTTTGCGTGCATTTTGCCTTGTTATTGAGGCAAATTTAGTATTTAGTTTAGTTGGGTATTAGCATGGGCTTTGTGGCATGGCTAACTCATTTCTTTTTTTATTTATATTGAAAAGTGCTATACAAATAAAGTTATTATTATTATTATTATTATTATTATTATTGTTATCATTATCATTATCGTTATCATTATTATCATTATTATTATGGCTAACTCATTTCGCTGCCTATTGGAGTGTCAGTAATTAAAGTACAGTATTGAGTGGAGAAGAAATGCTTGTCCTCAGAAAGCTCTGAAGGACATTTCTGTCTGTACTGTGAGAAATATGTGCAACACAGCAGTATGCAAGTGAATGCAGGGGTTCAGCAACTCTCATAAATCTCTGAATTAATCATTAATCCTTCTCTTTTTTTCCTCTCTCTTTTCCTCTCATCCACAGGAGTGGATGATGGGGAAGACATCCCCCGAGAGATGCTGGTAGGGATATATGAGCGGATTCGCAAGCGAGAGCTCAAGACTAATGAAGACCATGTGTCCCAGGTTCAGAAAGTAGAAAAACTCATTGTTGGAAAAAAGCCGGTAAGTTGGAGTTTGGGCTGCTGCACTTAAAGTGTGACCACTTTTCTCTTACACTCCATTCAGGGGCTGAATATAACAGAAGCATGCAAAAGCAAATTGCCCAATGTACCTTTGAGATGTCACAGTGACCACTAGCTTATTCGTGACCAACATTTCTCATAGACCAAAAGAAATTAAGAGGACATTCTTTACTTGATCCTACTTTCATTAATTAATTAATTAATTAATACGTTAATTTATGTCTTTTTCCCGAAGAGCCAGCCAAAAAACGTACCACCGGACAAGCTCTGTATTAATAAATGAGATAAACAACTTCACACCATATTGTACTGAAGGTGTTAATTTGAAACCCCACCCTTCCTTTCAGTCCATTTATACCCTTTTAATCAAACTTACGAGACAAATCAGCAGAAGTCTAACAACCTTGGCGATGTCCTGATTATTAAGGCTGATGCATACTGGAAACAACAACATATAAAAAGATGGATTATGGGAAACACAGATGTTTGTTCTGCGATCCATCAAAATAGTTTTTCTGATTTTAAATTTGGCCCAATTTTCTTGTTTAACATTAATGTCTTTCTTTTGATGTATGGTGGATTTAAAACCTCTTGTAGGTGTTCACTGATCCCTGTAGAATGATTCTTGCATGTATCTCTCACTCCATAGATTGGCTCGTTACATCATGGTCTGGGCTGTGTAAGTATAACTCTTCCTCTGAGTTGAGTGGAGTGGAATTATTTTAAATTACCCAAAGACTTTATCAGATGTATACCATTAAATACATTTTTATACTCAGTAATGTTACTGTAATATGTGTGCAGGTATTATCCTTACCCCACCGGAGATTGGTCTGTTACTGCAGACTTTTTGAAGTGCCCGACCCCAACAAACCACAAAAGCTGGGCCTGCACCAGAGGGAGATCTTCCTTTTTAATGACCTGCTAGTAGTAAGGCAGTCATTATTCTTCCAGCACATTGAGAACACACTTGGGCACTTACTGAAAGAGTCTTAACCGCTGTATATGTCATGATTCCCTCACAGGTTACTAAGATTTTCCAAAAGAAGAAGAACTCTGTGACGTACAGCTTTCGGCAGTCCTTCTCACTTTATGGCATGCAAGTGCTGCTTTTTGAGAATCAGTGTAAGTGCCATGGAGACTTTGGTGTTAGCTCTTTTTAAAGCTGTCAGTGTGCTTCAAAACTTTTAGTTTAGTACAATACAGTCAGTTTAACATTAACAACTTTTTTGTTGTTTGAGCATTTAATTCTGTGTCATATGAACATTAAAACATTGAGTACACATTTTACAATCATTTTTTTTTATGTCACTGAACTATAAAAATATATTGTGGTGAGCTTTGGTTTCTCGATTGCTAGAATTAAGTAAAGAGATTAATTCTGAACCAGGAAGAGCTCTCTATTTCACCTCAGCACATCTTTATGTTAGACACTCTAACTAACTAACTAACTCAGTACATTTACATGAGAAAACCAATTTACTGTGTTAGTCCCACTAAAACCAGACTTTTAAAATGTAAACATGTTAGTCTTGCTGAAATCGTACTAAATCGAAATTCTCAAAGTAGGTCTAATACACCCAGATAATGTGACTCGGAGTCAAATAACTCCTGCATTTATACAGTCAATAGGACCAAAACTGACCAAGACGCTCTGCCCATGCTCCACAGTTTCCACCCCAGGCTTTGACCTGGAAGTCAAATGGCATTAAATGCGTATCAGAAGAAGCCAATAACAACATGCGAAATCTACATCCAGCGTGAATTTTTTGATGATGAAATGTACAGAACTGTAAAGATGTCCACCAGTGGTACCAGCTTGCCGCCAGCTACCTGTAGCCAACTTATTTTTATTTTTTGATTGTTTGTTCTATGATATAATAGGTCAACCGGAAAAAAATACAATACTAACAAGCTGAAAGGGGTCACATCCCCACCTACCATAGCAGAGTCTAACATACTTTGATTCCCCACCCGTGCTTGTATACTGGGACAAGGAAAGTAGTCCAATTAATTGGCCTGGTCGAGCTGTGACTGGAGCTCCACATAACTGTGCATGTAAACGTACTGACTGTGTATACGACTAAACTCATGGTACAAAATGTCTTTTACCCCAACATTAACTGTAACACGTTAGAACCATTTGGAATACATAAACATTAATCACTGCGTAATGGGTAACATGAATGTTTTAGAACATATTTAAACACAGTTATCTTTAGTTTATGGCCTTAAACACATTGAGCGTGTTTACATGCACACTAATAAACCGACCGGTATCTGACTTCTGGAGTTACCTGATTATTCAAGTGGTCATGTAAACAGCATAAACCAATAGGCTTTATCAGATATAAGCCATTATCTGATTATGAGAAATCAGATAAACACAGCTTTTTCCCCAACAGTCAGATTATTCAGTGCATGTAGGCTATACTCTTTAATCTGGTTTCTTTCGTCGTCGTCGTCGTCCTCAGCTTATCCGGGTCGCGAGGGCAGCAGCCTCAGCAAAGAAGCCCAGACAGTCCTCTCCCTAGCCACTTCCATCAGCTCTTCCGCGGGAACCCAGAGGCATTCCCAGGCCAGCCGGGCGATGTAATCCCTCCAGCATGTCCTGGGGCGGTTGGACACACCCGAAACACCTCCCAAGGGAGGCGTCCGGAAGGCATCCTTACTAGATGCCCGAACCACCTCAACTGGCTCCTCTCGATGTGGAGGAGCAGCGGCTCTACTCCGAGTCCCTCCCGGATGTCCGAGCTCCTCACCCTATCTCTAAGGCTGAGCCCAGCCACCCTGCGGAGGAAACTCATTTCGGCCGCTTGCGCTCGCGATCTCATTCTTTCGGTCACTACCCAGAGCTCGTGACCATAGGTGAGGATTGGAACGTAGATCGACCGGTAAATCGAGAGCTTCGCTTTTTGGCTAAGCTCCCTCTTCACCACAACGGACCGGTTAAGTGCCTGCATCACTGCTGACGCTGCCCCAATCCACCTGTCAATCTCCTGCTCCATCCTACCCTCACTCGTGGACAAGGTCCCGAGATACTTAAACTCCTCCACCTGAGGAGGAACCTCCCCCCCGACCCGGAGTGGGCAATCCACCCTTTTCCAGCTGAGGACCATGGCCTCAGACTTGGAGGTGCTGATTCTCATCCCAGCCGCTTCACACTCGGCTGTGAACCGTCCCAGCAAGAGCTGGAGGTCACTGTTCGATGGGGCTAGGAAGACCACGTCATCCGCAAAAAGCAGGGACAAGATCCTCCCATCACCAAACCTGACACCCTCCACCACTCGGCTGTGCCTAGAAATTCTGTCCATAAAAGTTATGAACAGAATCGGTCTTTCAGGTTTTGCTATTTTATATTCTCACTCCACTACATTTTAGAGGGAAATATTGTACTCTCTACTCCACTACATTAATCTGACAGCTTTTGTTTCCTTTCGTATATAGATTTTACATAATATATTTTTATATTCTCAGTGTTTAAATTGTCACTTTTATTTTATCTTACTTAAATGTTTGCACTTTTGTATGACAAGTTTATATACAATACAAATATGCAAATATAGTGTATCACAAATATATGACTTGCATACTTTTCAAGGTTTTTCAAGGATATGAGTACCTACTGTAACAGGAAGTTTGAGTTTTATGTCATGTACTTGGGGAGAAATCCAACTGAAGGACTGAATCATGTAAACCAGGTTTTTCTGATTATCAGATTATTGAAGTGCATGTAAACATGTCAAATCGGATTATTACCATTACCTGATTATTCCCAGTTATCTGATTATTGTGAGCATGTAAATGTGCTCAGTGTATGCTGGGGAAACTCCATCCATTTAGCCCTAACACACCACAGTATGTTAAGTGCACAATGATAATGTTGTTTATTGGCCTTAAACTAATTAAGTTGAAACAGCTTTATAAATTTTAGTAAAATTAGCTAAAAACTCAAAAATTGGCAACTGAATATAAAGAAATTATGTCAGGCTCACAAGGAATGAGTTTTTGTGTCAAATGAACATTAAGTTTTTACATCAGTTTGACAATCTGGGGCATATGTGTAGAATTCACAACAAAATTTTGTGTCATGGATGGATTGCAGGTTGAAAACCCAATTCTGATGTCAGAAACCCAGCTGGCAACAGACATCAATATGATGTCAGAAAGATATTGGACACTTACATCAAACAGATATTAAATTTTGGTTAGAATGAATATCCGGTGAACAATATGTTAAATGTCTAACACTATGCACCAGCTCAGTGGCCTAGTGGTAGAGTGTCTGCCCTGAGACTGGGAGGTTGTGGGTTCGATCCACGACTGTCATACCAAAGACTATAAAAATGGGACCCATTGCCACCCTGTTTGGCACTCAGCATTAAGGGTTGAAACTGGGGGGTTAGATCACCACATGACTCCTGAGTGTGGTACCGCTGCTGCTCAGCACTCCCTCCCACACTCAGGCGTGTGACAATCAGTGGAACTTTAATCTTTAATGTTAGAATTTCACGTTGTATGGACATTAATATTATGATATTTTGCAGACATTGGGTTCATATCTTACAGCAAAATGTTGTTATTCTACGTCAACATGACTTTGGTCACTTAACAACACAACTTAGAACCTTAGAACCAACTTAGAACAAAACATCAACGTCATCTGTCCACGCTATTCTACATCAAATTGACGTTGGCATCAGACATTGAATTTTGGTCACCTGATGTCACAATTTAAATTCATCCAAATATCAATGTCTAATGAAGTTGGTGACCAGCTGGGAAGGTATGGAGATAGAAGGTTTCTGATGGTGTTTGATGATCAAACAATCATTTGCTTTGAAACATACTGACACTCTGAGGGTAGTGTTGTCTGTTACTGAAAGAACTCTAATTTTGCATGGACTTGGGTTAAGGAGTAAATATTGTCATTCTTTAGATTACCCCAATGGAGTTCGTCTAACATCAGTCATTCCCGGAGCTGACATCAAAATCCTCATCAACTTCAATGCACCCAATCCTCAGGACCGCAAAAAGTTTACTGACGATTTGCGAGAATCTATTGCTGAAGTCCAAGAGATGGAGAAGTACCGGATAGAATGTGAGCCAAAGTTTTATGTTTTTTCTAGAAATCTGTGCTCAAAAATTATTCATCCTTTAAACAGACTATGTCTCACGTCAGTGCAAATTTAAGATTACAAAACAGGGAAGCGCTGTCGACATTGCATATATGTCTCCTCAACAGCTGAACTAGAAAAACAAAAGGGGGTGGTGAGGCCCAGCATGTCCCAGAGTTCAGGGTTAAAGAAGGAAACAGGCAACGGCAACCTCAGTCGAGCGAGCCTCGATGACAGCTACGCCATTGGTGAAGGCTTGAAGAGAAGCGCCCTCAGCAGCTCCCTACGTGACCTCTCAGATGCAGGTAAAATCAGTCGTTGCTATGGTAGCCTACTATCTCATGTCTCATCCTTCTGCAAGACAATGTAGAATGTATACCTAAGCTGGAAGCTGGCATGATACTATTCACTCCTTTTGGATGTTAATTGATTTGGAAACTTGGAAGAAGCTGAGTTCCTGTCCCTGTTAACTTAACCTAACAACGTAACAACTTAACTTAATTAACCACTGCAACTGACCTTCCAAGGCAGAGTGTCTTAGTGAACACACCCCATGCAACCAGTGAAGCAAGGAGATAGAGATGGATGTTTGCTAATGGGCCCAGGTGAATTTTAAAAGAGACTATTAACTAATAATCTTGCAGTGCCTGTGGGGGAGGAGGCAGCACTATGTAGGTCACTGTGATCAGTCTGAGCGTCTTAGTGGTAAGAGGAATTAATGTTGTGTGGTTGAGAGTGGCCTCTACACTGCAGAGCTGCTCTGCACAAACACACTCACTGACCTCAGCACAGGCTTCGGACCAGTAAAGCAGTGATCAGTGCATTTGATGTTTTTTAATGGCAGTCTTTATAGAGTCACATCAATAGTGGATTTTGTAGGCTTTTTGTTCCTAAAGGAGCTGTTGTTGCATCAATCAGTTAAACATAAATTTACAAAATCTGAAGTTTGTTTTGTTGTAACCGTGATATTAATACAATTCCTCAACCCCTAGAGGGGTGGTCCACTGATTTTACAGACAGGTTTACACAAAGGCAATTTAGCAGAGGTGTACCACTCAGCTTCTGTGGCTCTGGAAGAACTTTATCAAGTCGAAGAAAATAACCCTGATGATGTCATAGTGATGTTATCTAGGTAATCTCAGTTTGAGCGTGAGGACTATAAATTTAAAAAAAAGACTACAAACCAGAAGCCTCAGTTAGAATGATTCTACCACCAAAAAGTTGGTATTTTAAGCCAAAACATGATCTTTTTCTAATCATAACCAAGTTGGGGTTATTTGCCTAAATATAACCACATGTTAACCACAGCATTATTGGCACAAAAAGTAACATATCTGCTATATAATAGGGTAAAATGTTACATATCTGTGGATTGCAAAAACCTATAATTCAAACATTTATTCTCGTGATTCCCTTAGTCTAAACAATGTGCGCTCTCTCGCCTCAAGCACAATTCATCTCTTGGCTGCATGTGCCAAAATTTCCAATATTTTCTTTTAAATATGGAGTTAGATCAGTCTCAATATTCACAAATGCACACAGAAGGATTCACAAATACATGTTAAGATTTATATATAAATGACTCTCTCCACACAAATATTTTCAATGCACACACATATATTTAGCATTTTATATAAATGTAAAAAAAAATCCACAAATAACCAAAAACGTTTCACAAATGTATTTCTGATGCACACACAAATATTTATTGTTTTAAATATATGCAATAAAAATCCACAAATATATGTATTTAAAAAGTATTTGCAATTTTCATCAAAACATATGTGGATGTTGATACATTCATTTACAAATGCTTTTATTTTGTGAACCTCCGCGCATTTGTGTGTGAATGTTTTTGAGACTCTCCTGACGTCACCCGATCCACAATGCATTTTTCTACCAAGGGATATAGGTAGCCAATCAGATGTCTCCTTCCTCTTCAGCCAATCACATGAGCGTCCCGCCACCACCCACACGTGGGGTATGTTTTAACGTCGTAGCGTCAGAAGGTGGCAGTAATGCACCACTACATTGTTTGCGACCGCCAAATTAATACGGAAGAGAAGAAGAAGAAGGTCAAGAGCGTATGTCTATGGTCAAGCATAGACATGAGCTGCGTTCCAAAAACGGTTTGAGTCGCCCTCGCTCACTTGCCCTCAGCCCTTGCTTTGACGTCACACGGAGGCCACTTGGAGGGCGGAGGGAAAGTGGGCGGAGGGGGAGTGAAAGAGGTAAATGGAACACACCTGCCCTCGTTCACTCCCAGGGCAGACAATGATGGATCAACCACATGTCGTTGGAGTAGCGCTATACTGCCTATTCCAAATCACACAAAATATACAGAGACTCATGTCATTAAGACGGAGACGTATTCTGCGCTTGGTGGCAATACGTCGGTACCTGGTAATTATCAGAATTATTAGTTTTGTATCAAATTTTATTTGGGCAATTCATTATTTATTTATTTATTTGTCTTTACCTTATAATTTGTAGACAGTTTTGTTGTTTAAATACATTTAACCTACTTTAAGTTTAGTTGACATTAGTAGAGCTCCGTCTCCTCATCAGACCCTGTAACAATATGGAAACAATCCCTTAATCACACAGAATGCACAACAAACGACGTGACATCAGAAAAATAAAATGCTATTTAGATACAAGTATTTTGCCTGTGACAAATAGCTTATATACTTACACTTGTAAACGGTGGGTTCTGCCATAACTGCCACGGACAGTCTAATTGCACAATTAACCGACCCGTGCTGGCTCCTTAAATTCATTTTCTTCTTCTTTGGTGGTAAATAGACAGCAGCCAACGGTGTTTGAGGTTCATTATCGCCACCGCATGGACATATTTTTCGTGCACCACTGCAATGCATTGTGGGTGATATACAGCTCTGGAGTGACCATCGTTGTTGACTCGATCACTCAGCCCTCAAGGGTCGATCTCACAAAGTTCACTTCAGCTGTTTAGAGAAATGGAACAGCCCTTAAGATGGCGGCGGGGATTCCCCCGAGGGCAAGTGCTGAGGGCAAGTGAGCGAGGGCGACTCAAACCGTTTTTGGAACGCAGCTTCGGTCAAGAGGTCTAGTTTGCAGCATGGCGGCCGACGATCGTGCACCTGTAAGGAGTAGCATCCAGCTGCAGCCCCGGAGCACAAGCCCCTGATGTGACGGAAGTGATGCTGGATATTATTGTCGCGGTTTTGTGTGGAACTGAGCTCGCAGGACACAGCATCTCAACGCAGCAGGTTTCAGGTAAGCTAACTGGAATAAATTGGCAGAAAAATAGCTATGTTGTTTATTCTGTGACCGTTAGAAGAGGATCCTGGTGAGTGGCGAGGGCAGGGCTCGAGACTTGGGATCCCTTCACCTATGGTCCCGCCTGGGCCTGACGACCGCAGCCCTCCGGCCTGACCTCCGCGGCCTGGACGGGTGCTCAAGTGTGGGTGAGAGGAGAGAGGAGCGCGGAGGTCATGCCGGCTGGCCGACACCGTGTAGTCCGGCCGTTACAACGCTAAATTAAGCAGAGTGACGGACCCGAAGCCTTCAATCTGGCTATAAGACAGCTGAAATGCGAAACAAAAAAATACAGTGGTGAAGTTGGGATTTGTTTCTTGAAGTTATGTGCTCATTATCTTTTCTGTCTCTTGCAGGCTGCCAGGAGAAGCGGACTGGCCATCAGATATTGTTTGTGGAAATTTGAAAATAAAGTTTTTCAAATTGACTTTTGTCTCTTCATTGTGTTCACTTACACACGAAATAGGGTAACAGTCAGCTATTTTTGAATGTTAGCATTGATTTCTCACATTGAATGGTGAAATATTTGTAGTTTGAAAGGTCCGACCTAAATGAAAACAGGTCGTAGCCTAGTTAAGGAAGCATATGAATATTAATATAGAAGGAGCGCCCACTGAGCGCAGCTTCTTTTATTCATGGTTGAACGTGGCGATGTGGTCAAAAACAAACAAAAAACAAAGTTGACTTGTATGATTAAATAAAGGTAAAATAAATGGACAATTCATCAATTCATAGACGCTATGTTATGCAATTTTACTTAAAAAAGTTGTTAGGAAAAAAAAGCCAGAGGCTTGTGCTTCTGCTCCGGGGCTGCAGCTGGATACTGTTGCCTGTAAGTGTATCCACTTGTTGTAAATCATGACTCTTTGTTGAATTATTTGTGATTGGTTTTGCTAAAGTGTGTGGAAGCCCAGTTGGTTAGCAAATTATCTGAAACTTGCTTAGTTGGTATAATTGCACCGTGTAACTGACGCTAACGTACACCGTGCAACGCACACCGCCGCCGGCGCGGTGCGTTGTCCGTCAGGTGCCGCCCCCCAACACACATCGGCAGCGGCACCTTCGACACTATTTCCCAGCCCAGCCTGCTCCGGGACGGACATAAAAGGCTTTTCTCGCAGTGCCGGCCGCGCTGGAAATACAGCAGTACGTAAGCACTCTACGCTCTTGACCTTCTTCTTCTTCTCTTCCGTATTAATTTGGCGGTCGCAAACAATGTAGTGGTGCATTACTGCCACCTTCTGACGCTACGATGTTAAAACATACCCCACGTGGGGGTGGTGGCGGGACGCTCATGTGATTGGCTGAAGAGGAAGGAGACATCTGATTGGCTACCTATATCCCCTTGGTAGAAAAAATGCATTTGTGGATCGGGTGACGTCAGGAGAGTCTCAAAAACATTCACACACAAATGCGCGGAGGTTCACAAAATAAAAGCATTTGTAAATGAATGTATCAACATCCACATATGTTTTGATGAAAATTGCAAATACTTTTTAAATACATATATTTGTGGATTTTTATTGCATATATTTAAAACAATAAATATTTGTGTGTGCATCAGAAATACATTTGTGAAACGTTTTTGGTTATTTGTGGATTTTTTTTACATTTATATAAAATGCTAAATATATGTGTGTGCATTGAAAATATTTGTGTGGAGAGAGTCATTTATATATAAATCTTAACATGTATTTGTGAATCCTTCTGTGTGCATTTGTGAATATTGAGACTGATCTAACTCCATATTTAAATGGTGTTGGACATCCAGTTGTCTGTTTGTTGAGGCCACTCACGTCCTCTGGGGAACTGATAACGTTACATTTGCTTATTGTCTGCCCCATTATTAGCTGCCATAACACTCCATCCTGATGGCTTTGCCCCTGTAGTGGCAGTCCCACGCATCCAAGATATTTTTTTGGATCTAAAAAGCAGCTCTAAAACTGTCACTGGTAATGTCTGGTCTTTTTCATCCTATTGATTAGCTCCCGCTACTGCAGATCCCAAGTTTTAACACAGGCCCCCAGGAAAGCTGCTCAGCCTTGCAGCAGATTTTTTCCAGTGGTCACTTGCTGTATTGCAGGGACAAAAAATCCCCTGCAACCCAAAAGCATTTTCCCCATAGGCCACCACTGTAAAAGAGACTATCTGTAAAACTTTTGCCAGGACACATCCAAATGCAAACAAGTTCAATTATTAATCTTTACGTTCTGAATTTTGTATCCATGGTCGTTTTATTTTTGTAAAACTACTGGAACGAATAGGCGCCATCTTGGCATCTGGTATGTAGTTATTATTGAAATATATGGTTTAACCTTAGCTGTAAGAATTACTTAAAACGTCAATTTAAAGCCTAGTCCAAATTAAACTCCCAGTCCCTTTTACTAGCCTAGTGTGGTTACACATTTTGACAAATAAAGGCCTGTCTCAATTAGACATATAGTCTGGTTGACAAGCAGTCCATTTTTATAGAAGTTCCTTGGACGTATAAATCCAGATTGTTGACTACCCATTTGAGCTAACATTAGTTAGCTGTTTAGATTGCAAATACAAATATGAATGTTTAAACGTTAGCTCAATTCAGTTCATTTTACAGAAACCATCAGAAGAGAAGACTGTAATTAATCAGATTTACCAGCTTGGCGAAAAACAAGTGGTGAATCCCTACCTCTGAAGCTGTCATAAAGTCAGAATATGTGTCCATTCCTTGATTACCAGGTTAGTTATTCATATTCTTTTATTCCATGGGGATCTACCGATCAAAAGAATCAAAAGTGTTTTTCATAAAAATTAATGCAAGTCACAAATATTGCTTTAAATATAATTGATGTTTGTTGAAGCCTCATGTTTTTTACACGTAATATTCATTCTGATTCAAATAAACAACTTGATCATGTTTGCCATCTTTGCTGCATGATAGTTTTGTGTAAAATAATTTTGAGGCCTGTTCCATATAGACGCCTGTCCCAAATATAAGCCTTTTGAGTTCAGTGATTGAAGCAAAGTTTTATGGTAATTTCCAAGTTTTTTTTCCCCAGACACTTTCTGACAGGCACATCATCATTTGCTGTTTAGAATTTAAAACAAATTATCTGTCATGAGCCCATGAGTTATGGTAAAATAGCCAACAGGGGGTGCTGCAGCACCCTCAGCACCCACCTACCCACACCCATGGCTGGAGTATCCCTCTAATGCAAGCCGACTACAGATTTTTACTGATGGGAGGGTCTCCTGCCAGCTGGGCTCCAAGTTGCTGTAGAGATAGAGTTGTCCCAGAGGCTAACTATGTCGTGGAGTTGTAGCGGTGATTTGCTTCTTCCCTTTTCTTTAGTCCTTGTTCGCTTCCCTCTTCCATACTGACAGTGTGCTTCTAGATAGTCATGTGCCACTGTTGTCACCTGAGGGTGCTAGTGTACCTCCTCCATATTAGACAGAGGGCCTATACAACTTCATGTATTAACCAGGTGTGTCTAATCTGTCATGTTACATGTTCTGGGCAGGCAAGCGTGGAAGACGCAGCAGTGCAGGATCACTAGACAGCAATATGGAAGTAAGTAGGACACAACTGATGCTGAGCTGTCCTCTGACTTTATGTTGTTCACTCTGAGCACACAAGTCTCTGTTTTTGTTTCTTTGCAGTCTGGGTTTTTATTTTGACTGTTTTGGTGGTGTTTTGTTGTGAGCACCTTGGACACTGCATGCATTGGGCTGAATGGGAATGATCCACTGTGGCTGATACATATTATCCTCAATGTGCATAGCATGACGACTAATAACACTTCTCACATTAGAGATGCTCTGTGCTGATGTTAGACTCTCACCTTGAGTCATCCTCTTGTTTGGTGGGTTAGAGTTTTAGCCATTTCCTGGATTTTGTCCTTTTTGGTCACTCAAGTTGAACCTGGCTGTGCTTTGTAGTTCCAGCTCCTGCATGCTTAGAAGGTTTGAAGTGACAGACTCGCACTGCTCCCTTTCATCGACCCCTGACCTTGACAAGAAGTTCCTCTCTTTTCCTGTTTTTATTGTCACACCTAGATAGCAGTGTACTGTCATGTTTGGATCCAAACATGGAGTTGAAACAGTTAAAATAAACTCTATCGAGCCAGACTATCTCTGTGCTTAGGGCCATGAGTATGTAGCCCTGTTTAGATAGGAATTGTGCAAATTTGAAGGAAAGCCCAATCAGTCTTTTTTTCACGAAATCAGGGAGTGCGGGGGCATTGGTGCCTTAGTGGGTAGAGCAGGCGCCCCATGTACAAGACTGTTGCCGCAGTGGCCCGTGTTCAACTCCAGCTTGTGGCCCTTTGCTGCATGTCATTCCCTCTCTCTCCCCCCTTCACACCCACCTATTGTATTAATGAAAGGCAAAAATGCCCCCAAAAAATTTTTTTTTAAAAAAATTGGGGAGTGTGGCAAAATGCCGCCTACCTTTTGTTTATACAGAATGCGCCTTTTTCGTGGCAATGGGGGGCGTGAGCAAGTAACAAAATGTGTAGCTCAGCGTGTGATGTAACCAGTAACGTGGGAAGGAAGCAGCGGCTAGTCAGTGCTTCGGCGATTCTCTCGTAAGTCGGCCCATTCTTCACCGTTCCCGGCATCTGACGGTTAATGGCCTCTTCATTTGCGAGGACAAGGAGGGTGCGCAATTCCTTGTCGCTCCAGCTGCTCATCTTTGCAGTGTCTGTCAGGTTTGCGTTTCCCTCTTGCTACTAGCTGCTCACTAATTCAGTCAGCTGTTTCCTGTTTTTCCCCTGCCAGTGGCTCGCATGTGTGGCGTCATCAACAGCTCCTCCCACAAGTCTTCAACAGGTTCAGCATGACCTCAGACAGTAAAACATTCCACCCATCCATCCATTTTCATTTGCTTATCTGGGGCTCCCTGGAGCAATGCTTTACAGCTCCTTCTGGGGGACCCCAAGGCATTCACAGGCCAGATGATGTAATCCCTCTAGCGTGTTCTATTTCACTCCTATTAGATATTTATTTTTTGTATAAAGTTACATAAATCCATTCAGTAAGACCTCTAAAACTACAACCTGTTAAAAAAATATCCTCACCTATACATTTTTTGTTACTAACTTCCTGTAGGAGGCGAACTGACAAGGCAAACTATTTTAAGACACAGTGACATCTAGTGGATATTTTTAATATAATATACCTAGGCTGAATGATGGCGATAGCTCAATAAAGTTAAGTTCAACACATTATATAGTGACTCACCATGTGCTCTACCAAAATGGTTGAGTAAAACCATAAAAAAATTTTAATTGTTGATGATTTAACATAAGCCTAATTTTTTTTACTTCCTTAGTGCAAGCTGAAATCTGGAGCTGTCAGAACAGGACCTTTGAGGATAAGGCTGCCAGTATTACTCTACAGTTTTCTTGTTGTCAGCTAATCCAAAGAAAAAGACAGAAACCAAAAGTTGCATCTCCCAAAACCTTTCACACTGTCTGCGGCACTCAGCCCAAAGTACAGTCAAATAAAATTTGTCATTTATTAATTACCATGCCTAGATACCTCTTACAAAGAATGGGGCAATTCCAACAGAGTGCAAAGATGAATAACCTTTGCTTCATATCAGCTTGGGTTTTTCGTTTAACCTTGAGCACCCACTGTTCCACCCTCAGCACACTACTAGAACTTTCAAAAACTGCTTGAGCTATGAAAAGTTACATGAATTTAAACAAATAGGCTAATATACAGGATATAGGCCCATCTTTTACTGTAACCTTGAAAGTCATTTATGGTCATTTAAAAACAGAGCTACCCTGTGATCAAAATAATCTGGGTAGAATGCACAGTATAGTTTTCAAATGAAAGCCAAAACATGTTGTCTTCCTACTGTCAAAGCAGTCTCATTTACCAACAATATAATTAATCCATCAGATGTTGTCAAGTCATTGCAAGGACCAGGCTGCTGTGATCAGTTTATTATAGTACATTAAGCAACACACAAGCACATCATAACTCAAATGTCTGGATCTTTTGGATCTACACTGGTGAATAGTTCAGTTTGCATGGTATGCATGGCTCTGAGAGAGATGCTTCATGTCTGTGACGTAAGCCCTTTTTTATTGTTATTCTGTGTTATTCTGCCCTTATATAAAAAATTTTAAAAAATGCTGATGAAGTTTTTCATTTGTCTTGCTGAGTGGGAATTTAGAAACATAAAAACATTTATATCAGTGGTGCACTCCTGGTAAACCCAGATTTGACAACTGAAAACGGTACAAATGTTTGTACTTCATGCCTGAAATGGGCACTGGAGTCTGTGACTGGGATTCAAGTCAAACTTATGTTGCACACACAGTGATTTGAGACTCATGCTCAAAAGACAGTGACCCGGACTCGAAGTCTGGGACTCATAAACAATTACTGTTTCATTTTTTAACATTTTATTTTATTTTGGTGCATAACATTAAGGTAATGTCTAATAAGCTAAATGTCATTCCCTCCCTTATTCTCATGCATAATCCTACCATGTGTTGCAGGCAGAGGTGGGGTCATATGAAAATAAAAGAGGAATACTGTAACCTTTGAAACAGATAGTGACAGGAACTCACAACTGCATCCACAGTTAGAGAGAGAGTCTGAAGATGCAGAGGCAGTTTGTCTGCTCCTGACAGTGCAGATATGGCAGGCTCTGACAACCTCACCAAGCTGAGCCTCCAAAGTATTTAGAGAGAGTCAACCGTGAGATGTTAGCATGGATAGACAAACAAAGGCAGTGAACCAGAAAAGAGAAATGGAGAAGCTTTTCTGCAAGGCAACAGAAGCAATGGTGTGAGATTTGAGATCAGCTGTAGCTGGTCATGTAGTTGGTGATACTGTGTGAAGAATTCAAGCCTTTGCACACTGTACAAGCCCAGACCAGCAGGGTAATGTGTTTTTCTTTCCACAAATCTGTCTTTTGGTCCTTAAATGAATGGTGACATTTGAATTTGAGAGCAAGTAAACATTCACTTTTATCTGCTGTTTCCCACTAAAAAGCAAGAGTAGACTTGTGCTGTGTCTTTGTTGTGATCTGATCATCCTCTTTTTGCAGGGGTCAATCATTAGCAGTCCTCACATGCGGCGAAGACCCCCCTCCAGCCGAGACTGCCCGTCCCGCCACAGTGGCCAGTCCCTGCCCAACTCCTCTTCACTGCTAGGATCTTTGTTTGGTACCAGGCGGGTGAAGTCCCCAAGCCCCACACCGCAGCCCCTGCACCCCACCCTCATCACCCACACCCCCCACCCTGCCAATCTGCAGCACACAGCCAGGGCGGAGACTGACGCGTCTGCCTCCATGCACCCTCATCATGCTCAGTTCTGCCACATGACCCAGAACCCCCCGCCTTACCATCACCACCACCACTACCACCCTCCAGCCAACTTGCAGCACCCTCCACACCAGTACCACCCGCCCCCTTCTCACAGCCAGCAGCCAGCCTACCCACCTCACCCTCACACACAGCACAGCCACGGAAGCCACCTTGCACACTCTTCTCACCCTGCTCACGGCCCCCACCACCATGGCCCGCCGCCGGCACCCTCCCAGGCACCTAGCAGCACCAAGCCCAAGCACAGCGGCATTAGTACGGTGGTCTGAGGGGCACGGGAGCTTTCTGGGCTCTCTGACTGAACTTTGATTTTTTTCCAAGGCTCTCAGTTGAAGAGACGGTTGCACTGTGCATCATAGGTCTGGGCATGTAAAGCTAGACGAGATCCTGAGCCTCCGTCAGCATTTTTTGTTACACTCATCACAGGGGCAGTATATTTAATATATACACATTTCCTTTCTAGTTACTCCTTTCATTTCATTTCAGGTCATAGGTCATGTCTGCCTGCTTCAGGAGCAACAGACAGCAACACACAAGAGCATGCACAAAGACCACAACTACTGTTTCTCCTCAGTAAATTAAAGGTTCTTTACATAACTTTTAGAAAATCTTCCTTTAATCCTCATTAATGACATGAGTGGCTGTTGAGTGAACTGCAGTCAGCAACCTCTTGATCACACTCGCACTCCGTAGGCACAAGCGAGCACCTGTGCATCAGCCAAAACAACGACATGACATACGCAATACTGGGAATGATTGACTGCCATCATGTTGATAGACTGCTGGAAAACAAATTACAATCATATTTTAATAACATTATGATTTGTATTGTTCCTATGTTTTTTTTTATTGGCACCATAATACCTGCTAGCTTGCTGTCTGCAAATAAATTTATCAGCTGACAATGAAGAGATCCTTGCCCCATAGCTAAATTCAAGCTCTCTGGCTAACCCTAGCTTACATTATGCTAGCTCGTTGTCTGCCCCTGCCTTGAATTGCTCTCTTGGCTAGTAAGCAATGCTCAGTTAAACACCTTTGCTTTATACCATTGCACCATTTATTGTTTGCTAAATCAACACTTAGTATCATGGGTCATGTTTGGCAAGCTAGGGAACTAACATATCCACTCAGATAGTATTTTGCTAGCAAAAACATAAGCATGCAAGCTAAGATTAGCTAGCTAGTTGTAACTAGGCTATGCTGCATGGATCTGTCATTGGTTGCTTCGTAATGTTGCTGATAAAAGCAATTTACAAACAGCAAGCTAGCTAGTTTGGCATCTACATCTGATTAGATATTATCCACTGAAGACAGCATTTTGTTACGTTAGCTAACTGGCAATTTGTCCACATTAACAAGCAAGCTAAAGTTAGCTAACATTAGCCAGCACAAGCCAAAACATCACAATATTACATGTCAGTGTTCCATCTACGATTTTTACAGCTTTGGAAATCGGGGGGCACTGAATTTAATCAATTTACCATTTATAAGACCACAAATGAGAATCAGCCAGCTAGCACATCCTGGTGTCCCTTCGACCCCTGTCGCTAGGACACTTCTTTACTGGGAAGAGAGCAACAGCTCCACAGATGGATCACTGAACCAACTCTAATTCAGCCAATGTACTCCAGTGCCAGGGGTAATGGTGAGCTGGTGGCTGGGTCTAATGTGTAACAGCAGCAACAGAAAGTAGCGGAAAGTTGGAGCTGTCTGGAATCAGACCCTGTCACTCAGTTTAGGTCTGGCTGGATTTAATTACCTAGTTGAAGTCTCCAGGCCGCCGCTGCCAAAGGTACATAATGGACACACAGTAACGTTATGTGTGGATTTTTTGTTGTGGTGTGTGCCAGTTGTATTTTAGCAGACCTCTTAGCTAACGTAAGCTAACATTTGTTTTACTGTTAAAGGAGCTGAAGACAGGCAAGGCACTTGGTAGCATGCATTAACATCATATCCTTTGGATTTTTACTGCCTTGAGTCCTTTACATAGACATTAGTCCACAGGCTCTCATCAGCAAACAAAGAAGTTGAGGAATATCTCAGTTTTTATGTAACGATCCATTCATCCATTGGCAATAAAACAATAAATACCTGTAAAAAGTAACATACAGTACCTTTAAAGGAACATGATTAAATATTTTGCTTAGTATTTTACAGAAGAAGTAGTAGTGAGGGGGGTTTGGCTGAACAAGACAGAGACAGACAGACAGACAGACATAAATGATCACCCTCAGCAGTACAGTAGCTGTACAGGTATGTAGCAATAGCTCAAAGTGCACTGTGATATCTCGGTTAGCAGTGATAAATGTGCCAATTATGAAGCATTTGCTAATTTAGTCTCAGAAATTGCTTTATGTAGCCTATATTGTGCATAGTATTTTGTAAAATAACAATATCAACTGTTATTATCATAGTTATTATTACAGAACAAATGGCACATAAGTGGCATACTTTTACTGTTAAGAAACCAATCAAAGCTTTTAATAGTAGCCTAAGGCAATTCAGTAAGCTGGAATACTACTGCATATGTTTGCCTTTGAGTTAGAACTTTGTTCAGATTGTTGAATGCCAGTACAGACGTGGACACCCGCCTGTCAACAGTCTCATCCACTGCAGTCATCTTCGGTTCGAAGTCGTCTCCCGCTCTGGAAAAAAGGCAGCCAAAGTGAGCTGCTGAGCAAGCAGATTTATCTGAGTGTCTGCCCTACAGTACTAGCTGCTTGTCTGCCATCATCTTATTTTTTTAACTATTTTTTAAAAGTCCAATAAACAAAATTAAATGTGATATGCTGCACTGCAACCTGGTGGGATTCTTCAAGTCTGTTCTGCAGGAGAAGGTTTTCCAAGTTTTTAATGGAAATTGAGAGAGTCTGTGCGAACTGTGTAGCAGGAAAAACAGCACCATGACTGTTTAAGTGTCTCCCCTGATGTGGAAGTTCTCAGCTGGCTGAATGTGCCCTGTCCCCCTTTGTTTTTGTTTTTTTGTGCGTCTCATGAGCAGCAAGCATGTGGTGCAGTGCTGTTTACTCGCTTGATCTGACTTTTCAGAGCCACACGAACACCACAGTACAGAAATCAGTAATTATCATTCTGTGATGGTGATAGCACTCATATACGTCATTCACCACAAATGGCAGTTTTATATCAATCATCTGTCTGACATATTATGGGAAAGGTGGTCATACCTCCCAGCCATCCTGTGCACAGTATCTGCGGTGTGTGCAAAGCGGAGGCAAGGGGCTTGTGTGATGGTGCATAGTTTCTGTTGAAAGTAATAGACACAGCACTTGTCCTACTTAGTTGATATCAATGGCAGAAGTTAGTCTGTATCTTCTTAAAGACTTTGAGATGGATTGTTTTTTAACTTGTATGTGCAATTTGTATTAACTTTTTTTGTCTAAAACTAACTTCAGTGTGGTGGTTGTTCCATTTTCTTTAGTTCTGTTAGTGTTGTCTTTTTTTTCCCCAGCATCCTTTGCCATTTCTTCCTCAATGTTTCTGTGAAGTGCAACTATCCACATGGATTTGAAGGGACTGGACCTTCCACACTGATAGAGTGTCAACTAAAATAATTGCATGTAACAATATATTTCACGGATATTTTCAAACTATTATGTATTCCTAAACTATATCAGTGTTACAGTTGACAGTTGTTAAAAATGAATGGTAGAATAGTTTTGAATTCTTCAATTACAGCTAACTTAAGTCAGCTAAGTATTTGTGTCACTCCAGAGGACAACCAAATCTGTATCTTTTCCTGATCCACATAGAGTAGTTTACTGGATCTTTAGTGTACAACAGTGGCTAAAGCAGTGAGAGGAAAGGTAGAGGCAGCGTGACAAAATATGTACTCTGTCTTCTGGAAATCAGAGTGATAATAGTGATATTATCTGTCTCTGTCAGTGGCTCACACTGTTGTCAAGTGATAGTCAGTATATTATTATTCTTAAATACTTGTTTCCTCGAGGTTTAAGTTATCAAGGTACCACTTAATATAAAGTAACCTTTACAGAGGTTTTATAAATTTTAACTAATTGATGATTTAATAAAGCCAGTTCATTGTTATATGCATTAATGGTTAATAAGTAATTTGCTGATGTTTTCTACATCAGCAATAAGTCTTTCATAAGAACCACCTTTGAGTTGCCATGTTCTAGAAAAATCCCCTAGGCTGGTGTTTATCCTCCAGCAAATGTTAGTAAGTCACATTTGTTGGTCCACTAATCGACAGTAGGTGGCAGTAACACCCAGAGTAGCATAGCAGTGTGCTGGCAAAAGTAATGAAGGAGTAGATGGCAAACCAAGCTTCTGGGAAGTGTGCTGGACTTTGACATGTATAGCTGCAAACTCATTCCATATGTAGTATACACAATACACCCCTACAAACTACTACGCTAGAAGGCTGGTCATGTAGCTGCTTCAGCTGCTCTTGTACCTCTCGGACTTTGAAACCAATCTGACATAGTGGCCAAACCCTGTAATTCCAGGATCCATCATGTGATGCCACTGGACCCAAAAAACTTTTCCGCGTAGACTTACATTGGAAAAGAGATGTCGGTAAACCAGTGGATGCATTTTTTTGAGTGTCTCAACCCTCGTAAACTTACTCACTATCAGGATTTGATCCATACGGTCTCATAACATTCTAAAAGTCTAGAAGAAAAATAAGATAGTCTGAAAGATGAAATCATTTTATCCCCATTTAAGTTAGCAGAGGGCTAAACCAGGGGCTAGCCGTTCAGCCAGCAGAAGCTTGCTGCTCAGCTGGCAAAGTTGCTAGTACCCTTGTTCTGTGGGCCCAATGACACAAAAGACTGGGGTAATTTTACACCCAGGAGGTCAAATTTTTTTAGCCTCAGGGGCCACTGAGAAACTTTCATACGAGTGATGGGGACTCCCCGCCTGCAACACTGTACCCAGTACTTTTAATGCATCTATGCTGCACACTAGCAAACATCAATGTAAATATTGCACGATTTAGCAAAGAAATCAGCTCTTATTAAGGAAGAATGTGCACTCAGTGTGCCTATTTGACCTTAAGGATACACATAATAAATTTTGGTGAGACACACCCAAATTTGTTGCATATAATATTACTTTTATTCATTGACAAGAAAACTCCAGGGCAGCCTTAAGTGATTAGTCTTCATATTTAACCAGCCCTAGCTGAAAGAGACAATGCAGGTGGCACACGCAAACTCCACAACACCCTCAAATCCACACAACACACGCACATTAAGAAAACACCCCCAAATTCAGAAAACACATTAACTGATTTCGCAACACATACGCTGCAAATCCTCAAAACACAGTAAATGAGATAACGCGATGAAAATGCTCACAACACAGGCAAGAAGCTGAACACTCCGCAAAAACAAAAACACACACCAAACTGAAGATGACAACAGAAATGCTTCCAGGGGGGGCGTAATCAGTGACGAACTTACTAGTTGTTGACATTTCCAGACTTTCCTCAAGTCTGGTCCGAGCATCTAAGTTATTTTTGGGCATCCACGTTTCCCTCACTTGCGTCTCTTCCTTGTAGGACATGGGGGAGAGATGCGAGGATGAGACACGAGTAGAGAAGAAACGAGGAGATATATCTGTCGAGAGATTAGTCATCTTTTCCTCTGAAGCGTCACATGAAGCGATGTCCGTTTCTAATGATGGCGGCAGCTGATCAGTTATCACATGATGTTATAGATACATATATAATGATAAAGATAGAGATACAGTTATCAGTAACAGAGCAGCAGTGTTTTCTTTCTGTCTAACAATCACCTGCACATGAACAGCAACCTGCGTTCTATATTTATAATCTGTCCTGTGTCCTGCTCAGAGTCACAGAATGTCTTTATATGATTTATTCATTATTTGCCTCTGTATTTATTGATATTCTGATTGTGAGTTCATTATTTAATAACCCAGAATATGATCATGGTGACTTTAAACAGTGGAAATAATTTATTAGTCCAAATGTTTCAGAGAACATTAAAATTCTGTAACTTATAAACCTGACGCTCAGGAATGATCAGCCTCAGTGTGACCGAATGGAAAAGGCGATCACTGATGTAAAAGTGTTTCTTGTTGACAGACAGGCTCTCTGGCAGACAGACTCTCTGACAGACAGAATCTTTGATTGTATCCATAATTAAAGTTGATGAGGGAAATAACAGATTGTGAAGAGAACACTCTTTCTAATAAATCAAGAGTCATTTGTTTCCTTTTCTTGTTCAGATGGTGAATTAGAAAACAAATAAGATATAAATAATAACAAAATATAAAACGTGGCAGTGATACATTTGAGTTGAATCTGTTATCTGTTTTCACTCTGTATGAAACTCCAGTGATGTTGGGATGTAGCAGATCAGTCTGATCAGCTACAGCGCTGCGCTGTCCAATCAATAACTGATATTCAATAAGGGGGGTCGGTTGGTAAAAGGTTGCACTCACTTCCCTCCCCGCTGAAAGGCTCCTCTCTCCTCGACTCCTCCAAGTGCATTTAACGAATTGAGACGTCGTATAAGATGGTGAGTCTCAGATTGATTTCCAGGTCAAGTGACTGAGGATTGAGGACAGAGGAGTTGAGGAGGGATATTGAGATGAACCTTGTGAAGCTTGTGTTGTGAGCATTTGCAGTGTTTTCTTATTTGTTTGTGTTGTGAGGATTTGCAACTTATGTGTTGCGAAATTGATGAATGTGTTTTCTGAATTTGGCGGTGTTTTCTTAATGTGCGTATGTTGTGTGAATTTGCGTGTGTTATGACCTCTCTCAGCCACCGTAGAAATAGACCATCTCCATTAAACAACATACAGGAGTCTAAAGAATTTATTCAATTTTAATAAAACATTAACCTTCTGGTAAAAGAGCACAGCTGATGTTCCTCACAATGAATAGCATATATTCATTGGCACTGGCTGTTTTTTAGGCCACCCTGTAACCACTCTGTTCACTAGACAAGTTTGCTGGAGGAGGATAAACTCCTACCAAAGAGGTTTTACACAACCTGGCAATCCAAATGTTCTATAGCTTATTGCTGATATATAAAGCATTGGTTAAGTTTTTATTAATCATTAATGAAGCCATTAGTTTCCACCTATGAACCCTCTATAAAGGGTGCCTGTTTAGACAGTAGTACTGTTGAAATATCTGTCATGATCCAAAACACATTTTGCAGGCTTTATGTACTGTAGGCAACTCTACAATCTAACATTTTAGTGATCTGTCAAATATACAGCATTTAATCCAGCACAGTTTAGGTTGCATAGAGTCAGAAAAGTGCCAATATTGCATGGTTATTACAATTTAAATCAGTTTTATACAAAATCAATTGGGGGCCAAATTTAATCGACCCAGCACAACCTTACAGTTGACCAATCGTAACTCTGTCCTCAGACCAAAGTCTGATTACTAACTGGCTTTTATGGGATCATGATGGAAACACCAGCCAAGAAGAAACCTAGCTTTATTAGATATTGGTGGTTCCCAGAATTATGAGGGTTTTCAGTCATAACCCACCAGTTCCTTCAGACGACTGATCAAAAAACCTGTCCAGACTCCGTGAGGTGGTTTGTTGCATGCCATTGATGCCTATTGTTTCTTTTTCTGTTCTTTTCACTCTTTTTTAAGTGTTGTTCCACTGAGTGGTTGGCATAACTAGGTCCCTACCTTTCAATGTTGCTTTTATTTCTCTAAATTATGCTTGTTTACGTTTAGATGATATCTGGCTGCTAGTGTGTCTTTTCATTTACATTTACAGTATGTCATTCTACTCTGCATTTCACCTCTATTTCCATTGTATAGTATAAAGACATGGCAGTATACTGCTTAGTGTAAATAGCAAATCCATCTGTGGGAATCTAATGTCATTTGATGAAGAGGCTCTGAAACAGAGTGAACATTTAAGTATGGGTGGGTAGCAAAGGATGAAAAAACATGTAAATAGTCTATAAATTACAATTATCATCATTATTATTATTAATATTATTATTACTACTACTCCTCAATATCTGCATTACATTGAAGATGCATTTCTGCTCCCCTCTGATATTTACATAATCAACTGCTTCTCTCTGCCTCCAACAGGACTGAATTATCATAGGATCTAGAGATGAACAGCCAACTGTTACACAGTTAACATGGCTTCTAACATACTTCCTGAGACACTCCTATTCTCTCACACTCACAGCCCACTTTTGAAGTCAAAGGGAAGGGAGGCGTGCTCTTATTTTATTATGCATTCTGTTTCTAAGTAGACACACTCCTATTGATGTAAAACTAGTACTGTGACAATGTTGAGAACGCATAATAAAACAATATATTGTAAAAACTGAGCTGTGTGTCCTTACTTTCCCAAAGAGTGATATTTCTTGGTCTTACTGGAATGACTGGGTATGTCTAAGAACCACACTTCCTATGGGTTTTCTACCAAGAAATTGTTTTACAGTTCAAGGACCACTGGTGCATTTTTCTAAATGGTCCTAGGGTCGAGAATCATAGGATTGCAGTTTACATAAAAACCCTTAAGCTGAAAACACACAGCGCAGCGCAGCACATCAAGTACTGCCCCAGGACTCATCACACTGCAGCTTGTCAACAGACAACCACACAGTTATTACTACTTTTACTGAAAGACCTGTACCTCTTCCACCTTTACATTATCTTCAAATCATGTGTGAACACCCACTAATTATAGTTGATTTCTCATCTGAAAAGTCGATCTCAAGAGCTATGACTCGCCAGGAAGTAGGCCTATCTTTTTGCCATGATTGTGGGTCATTTAGCTCAGGATATTTCTCAGCCTCAACAAGTCTCCCCTCATCCAGTCTTCATAACACACAAGACACAGCAACAGCTAAAGAGTTTATGCATCACTCGTGAGGAAAGAAGTTGAGCTGCCATTGGAAGAATGACAAAGAAGTGCTATGAGCAGAGACGTTGCTAGGAGTTGGAAACATCTGGGGCTTTAGCCCTGAAGTGGAAACAATTCTTTACCTGGGGGTTCGGAGGTTTCTCCCCTGGGAAAATTTTGAATAATTCCATGTGATTTTAACATATTTTGACAAAGAATGAGCACTCATCTTCTATTATTAGATTGCCCAAATTGTTGGTTAAAACCTGTTAAACCCAAAAGTCCAACCCCCAAACTGGGGGACTTTGAGAACGACTTTGCAAACAGTGTGAAACAACGCACTAATCACGAAAAATATGCTGCACATCAAATTAAACAGCAGAACCTGGGCTACAAGGTTGTATAAACCCTTTTTCCATGCCCCAAACACAGCTCAAACAATAACTAAATAAATAATAACAAATCAAACTCGTTATATTTTGGGCTGTATGGGATGCCACGTTATTCAACAATGGCCATATTCAGCAGCCGGCACCTCCCCCACAACGACGTTCTGCTGACTCTGATTGGCTTATAGTACTGTCAATCTCCTGTTGGTGGGTATAGCGTCATTCTATTGGCTCCAACAAATAGAACAAAGTGTCAGTCACTCAAAATGAACAATCCATTGCGGAGATACGCTTAGAACATCGCACTCTTAAATACTTGATTCTGATTGGTCAATCAACAAAATTCTGCGGTGTTTATTTCTTGAGGTATCTTTTTCTTTTTTTTTTACTTTATTTAACAAAATCATGTACAAACAACATGGCTTACATCATTTTTTACGTTTCAAAGGAGCAGGTGCATAGGAAGAATGCAAAAGAGAAAATCTACATGAGAAAATAAAATATCCATGAAATAAATAAAATAAAATAAAAAGTTAGCTAGGGCTTTTATCGTAAATCATATTTTTCAAATAAACTGAAAAGTTTCATTGCATTTTTACCTTTCATTATGTTAAGGGCTTTAGTGAAGGAAAGAATCGTTATGAAACACATGAAATCTAGGTTTCACATTCATATATTCACATTTGTGTGTGTAAAATTTTCCAAGGATTAGTATATTGTTTACCAGAAAGTCCCATTCATTATTGTCCATAACATAACATAACTTTGTGTTCAGCCAGTCATGTATATCAGTCCAGAGTGCTTCAGAAAGCATACATTGAAAAAATAAATGATCAGAGGTTTCAATATCATCACAAAATACACATTTATTTGTTTCAAAACCAAATCTCTGTTGTAATAGTTCACCAGACGGATACACACCATTTAAGATTTTTAAATGGATTTCTGTTGCTTTTGGATTTATGGGAAAGAGCGCAAAGAATATATAATATCTTTGCAGAAACTTTGTTTGATGGAGTTTTGAAAAGACAATAAAGGGTGTGTGATGTCATCAAACATCTTTCTAATTGTTTTATTAGGAATTTTAATACTCTCAAAGTCAAAGCTTCCAACTAGGAGATGTGGAAAATTAGGAGTGATGTGCGTTTGAAACAATCCCTTGAATTAAATTTAAACAGAGGTGGTCCAGGCTAGTTTTACGCCTTGGGCAAACCATCCCTGCCACAAAGAGAGAAATGTGAACGGCTCGTTTCTCCTCTGACACGCCACATACCTGTGTGCCGGCACGGCTCGGTTGTCCAGGTATTACTGGGCAGTCATGACACCTACGAAAGAGGAAATTACTGGACCTGGAGTCGGATTTCTCTGTCTTGCGCCACAGAACACTATGAGCCTCCGCCGTATTCCTGTCTGTGACCCCTGTTCAACCCACAACCGCCAGGATTCGCCTTTCCTTTCTGCTGCTGGCTGAAACGTGATAATAGGGGCGCCCACTCCACTAACTTGACGTGATAATGAGCGGTAGTCTATAAAACTGGCGAGTTTTGGGTTTGTTTGGTTTTTTGGGGTTTTTTTGGAGGGCCCTCACATAGATTGCGCCCTGGGCGGTTGCCCACATTGCCCATAGCAAAAACCGTCCCTGAATTTAAAGTAGGATCAGGGATGGCTTTCATTATGGATGCAAAGGAATTATGTTTGACAATTAGATCATATTTAAGGCAAAAATGTTCATATGTCATCACACACCCAAATTCAACCAAATGAATTAAAGACCAGATACCTTTATCCATCCAGTTATACAATGACTTGTTTTTAACTGTAATGTATCTATTGTTCCTTATCATCATAGCATGTTGTGCAGGGTGAAATTATGATTGTACAAAAGTTTCCAATATAAAAGGGCTTGCTGGTGAAACAGGGATAATTTAATGGGAAGTTTCTGAATATTGAAATCACATTTTAATAAAAAAAAATCTATGCCTCCAAGTTTCTTGAAGATTTCTCTAGGGATATGATACCAGAAGCTCTTATTGTTATGGGAGGATTTTTAACCAGTTAATTTTCAGTGTTCCATTGATAAAATTAAAATCACTAGCCTGTAGGCCCCCATCTTTGTATTCTTTGGTCATCTCTGTTCTCTTAATATAGTGCATCTTTTTTCTTCCAGATATAATCAAAATTAATTTGGTTAACCTTCTTAATGGCTCTGTTAGGGATGTAGTAATGAGCAAAAAAAAAGAGCTGCACACTTAACATCAGTCCAAAATCTTCTTAATTCGGTGCAGTAGTCAGAGATGAAAGTCAAAAAGCGGAAAAGGACTCACACACAGAAAACAAATGTAGACTAAGAGTCTTAATGAAAGATCATTTTATTGGGGCTCTTCACAAACAAGCAGCAAATGTTTCAGTCTTCAAGGGACTCTTGTCAGTGCATATAATGAGAGGTCCTAGTGGCATGGTTCTTATAGTGTAGTCTGTTTGTATATATGTATATTGTAATGATGTGATGTGTGACACAGTGCTGGTACCTCTAATTGATTACCTGCCCTGTGTGAGAGGCTCCAGGTGTACCCAATCAAGCTTGATTGAGAAGACTACACTATTAGAACCATAGACATACTGTATATACATAGACGCCGCATCGACTACTGCTGCCTATTGGAGCCGACGTTGATTTCTCACATTGAATGGTGAAATATTTTATTACAGAGTAACTCTTGCTCACTTCCCCCACTATTTCCCCCGTGTTTTACAGTATAAGTAGGCTGCGTCTGAGAGCGTAACTCCCGTATAATTACATCCTACTTTACACCAGTTTAGAGTAACTCTTGCTCACTTTCCCCTGCTACTTTCCCTGTGTTTTACAGTTTAACTAGGCTGCGTCTTAGAGCGTAACTCCCGTACAATTATGCCTACTTTGCCCGGACTTACAGTGTAACTCCTCCTGGTCTTTTTTTCCCCCACCAATCATTTTAAGTACCAGGTATATTAAATTAAATAGTCTGCTGTACAATATGAGCACAGCCTTTCGCTCTTGCAATTGTTACAATCTTGTTTTTTCTAAGTGTCAGCAGGCAAATTTCACCCCTATTCCAGAGATGTACTACTGATTATGGTTTGGAAAAATAATATGTTGGGAAATGGGTATACAGTATGGAAATTGGCTAATAACAGGCTGGCTGGTAGCAAACTTACCTCTCTAAAATGCACATCTATGGAAGTCTCATACTGTCATCCAAGGGCAAAACACAAACTATACAGTAATAAATCCACAATAATGAGTCATTCAGAGTTATAAAATGTTTTTATTATGTGATTACACAGAAAACACATGACAGGCACTATTCCTCTCATCCATACTCCGTGAGTACAGTAATTTTTATTTATTTTATTTATCCTTTATTTAACCAGGTGAGTCCCATTGAGATTGACATCTCTTTTACAAGGGAGCCCTGGCCAAGAAGGCAGCAAACCAAAATTACAACAATAAAACATCATAAAACATAAACAGTACATAGATAGGTACATGAAGTACATACAGGACACATCAAACTGTAATCAGTGTCTAAGTAGATCTTAATTTCCCTGTAACTAGTGTCTAGGTATAGCCTACCTCTCCTGTGAGTACTGCCAAACTACAGAGAACCGGGCTGTATTATGAAGTTTGCACTGTTATCCCCTCCTTAGTGTGTAAGTACACTCTAGCTCCCCTGGAGGTACACGCTAACTACGGAGAACCGGGCTGTAATATGAAGTTTGCACTGTTATCCCCTCCTTAGTGTCTAAGTACACTCTAGCTCTCCTGGAGGTACATGCTAACTACGGGGAACTGGGCTGTATTATGAAGTTTGCACTGTTATCCCCTCCTTAAAGTGTCCCTGACAACATAAAATAACACATTTCTACTCGTTTTTGTTATTTATGTTCAGTTTTGTTCCTTCTGTTATAAACTGTTCAATTTAGTCTTGATCCTTTATTGTGATCCGTTTGGTTTTTCTAAGTCAAAAATAGTCAGTCAAGTCAGTTTCAGTTGACAAATGTACTTTCTAAGTCAAAAGTCAAGTGGATCAAGATCATTGTGGTACTACTATCATACTGGAGTGTGACACCCAGTGATGGAGATGGAAGAATGTATGAGCTCCTCCGGATAAAAGGTGATCTTGATCCAACTCCTTGGGTCAAGGCAGAGATCGGGGTCATGGGTGGCTAGCCATCTCCCTCGTCAGGTTGAATGTCAAATCCACATGTAATTTTCCACAGAAAAACATCACCTGTGCAGAAAGAGAGGTATTATTATGTTGCATCATCAACTTCAATTTCTTTTTGTGGTCATTATCATTATTACATAAATACATCACAGTAACACATAGTGAGCAAACTTTTAACTGTAATTTCACATTTTACATCATGAATCATTAGCCTTTTAAACCATAACAAGTGGATTACATTTCCTTTTGAACGACAAAGTTTGTGTTTTTAAACATTCTTAACTGTTTTCCACTTAACCATGGAATGTATTTCGAAAATGTAGGCTACATCAGTGCACACACCGTATTACACTTGACTATTCATCGGTCCAATAGCATTCATGACCCAACTGTAATGGTGCAAATGTATACAGTAATTGTTACACTAACACAAATACAAACGGCAAGGGGCCACGAGGCAAAACAAGTGCAGCATTTTAGAGTTACAAGTAGGTCGCGAACAGTAACTGCAATGCCAAGTAAGTGTAGTGTAGAGGGGAAGCACACACTCTATAGCTATGTCCTGATTCGGGGTCCGCGTGCTTGAAGGACTATTATATTTTCATGGAGGAGGAGTTGCGGCGGCAGCAGCAGAACCAGCTTATATGATGGGCGTCTTCTGCAGCACAAGCTAACATCGCTAGCTGCGTTAGCATCATCTCACCAAGACGTTGATAAACTCATTAACACTCCCACAGCACAGGTCCTCGGTCCCTCCCTCACGTCTCCTGCGAGGATCTCGGAGTGTTATTGTTGTGTTTACAGCAATACTTCTCACCGTAGACATTGTGTAGTTTCACTTGATTCCCTCCGTCGTCTGATTCCTGTGCCTGCACAGTGCGCGCCTCCCCCCTCGGCCTCGCTGAGAGGTGGTACTTCCTGTCTTAACCAATGGGAAATGTGCACCTCCCTGTTTGACCAATGACTGCTGGTCTAAGCAGAGTGGCTGTGATTGACACCTTGTTTGATCAATGAGACTATGCCAGAGCGATCTTGTAATTGACAGTTAACAACGTAAAACCAAACAAACAAACATTAAAGCAACTTCAAGACAACTGAGGAATCATACGGGAATGTTGTAAGAAAATAAACCCGGTACTTTCTCTGTTGACAATGTCAAGCAAACTATGTCCCTCTGATGTTACAGCAAGGGACCTGGGATTAGGTGTTCTGTTCAATTCACTTTTGTGTCCCAAACTAATACCATACAACATGTCATCAGACAATTTTTGCATAAAATAAGAAAAAAAGAATTCAACATTTTTAAATTTATTGTTTTATTTAAACACACAGCACACATATAAACTAACAATCAAAACAAAGATAAAACTGTATATATGTTGGAAAACAAAAAAAAAAGAAACAAGGAAACTTTAAGATATTAAATTAAAATGCCAGAACGGAACATAAAAATCGCCATGAAAGTGGAAGGAGCTGGTTCTCTTTTTTCATTGTTTTTATTTTTAAAATACATGTACACAACACACACACACACACACTAAAAAGGATTTTTTTTTTTCCTGATACTAAGTATTTTGCTGCAGGAACTAACAGTTTAGTAGGTATGGTGGCGCCACTGTCACGACTGAACTCAGACAGGAGAACCCAAATGCAAGACCAAGAGACAGATAGAAAGTTCACAAAAATATTTAATAATGGGCACAAAAAAACCACTGATGGGCTGATGGCAGTAGTTGGGGAATCCAGAAATCCACAGAAACAGGCAAGGGCAGGCGTGAGGCAGATAACCAGACTGGCAGGGTCAAAACCGGATTTCCAGACAGATAGGCAGAGGCACCAACGTAACAGGCAGGGTCAAACACGAGGAGGCAGTCCAGAGGCAAAGGTACCGGCAGGGGAAAGGCAAGGCTCAGGAAACAGGCAGGCAGGATGATTCACAGGCAGGCAGGCAGGAGGAACGCTGGTAAGTATCTCACAAAGGACGAATACGAACTGGCAAACACAGGAGGGAGCACATGGTATATATACACACAGGGAGAGGGAGACAATTAGACGCAGGTGAAACACATTAGGGCGGGGGAAGAGCGGGAAAGGAGGGAACAGGAAGTAAAGACACCAGACATGACACAAGAGGGCGGATGACAAAATAAAACAGGAATTGACAGGACAAACACCAAAACACTACTGCCTGGGGGCTGTTGTGACAGTACCCCCACCTCTAAGGCCGGCACCGGACGGCCCAGGGGCCTCAGGATGAAGCCGGTGGAAAGCACGGATGAGGGCCGGATCCATGATGTAGGATGAGGGAACCCAGGAACGTTCTTCAGGCCCTTACCCCTCCCAGTCCACCAGGTACTGAAGCCCACGGCCGCGGCGACGGGATGCCAGGAGCCTACGGACCGTGTAGACAGGGCCCCCCTCAACGAGTCGGGGGGGAGGTGGGGGTCGGGAAGCGGGAACCAGAGCACTCTCCCTGGCCGGCTTGATCTGGCTGACGTGGAATGAAGGATGAACCCTCATAGACCTGGGGAGTTTCAGACGCACAGTCACAGGGTTAATAACTTTAGCGATGGGGAATGGCCCAACGAACCTGGGTGCCAGCTTCCGGTTTTCCACATGAAGGGGGAGATTACGGGTTGAGAGCCAAACACGTTGTCCACTCAGATATTCTGGGGCTGGGGTCCAGTGGCAATCAGCCGCCTTCTTGTATCGCTCAGAGTTGTGCAGGAGAGTTTGCCGGGCCCAGTTCCATGTCCGCTTGCACCGACGCACTAGAGCCAGAGCTGAGGGCACGTTGACCTCCTTCTCCAGGGCCGGGAAGGTGGGTAAGAACGCTGGTAAGTATCTCACAAAGGACGAATACGAACTGGCAAACACAGGAGGGAGCACATGGTATATATACACACAGGGAGAGGGAGACAATGAGACGCAGGTGAAACACATTAGGGCGGGGGAAGGTAATCACAAGAGCGGGAAAGGAGGGAACAGGAAGTAAAGCCACCAGACATGACACAAGAGGGCGGATGACAAAATAAAACAGGAATTGACAGGACAAACACCAAAACACTACTGCCTGGGGGCTGTTGTGTCAGCCACAAGTACATGCATCATTTTTTAACATGCAGTGACATACTGTACCTCAGCAATTATGCTGGTCAAGGCCAGCGTTACCTTCTTATGTGCGGAAGCGCATTGCATTCATTGGATAAAAAAAAAAATAGACACCTTGTCTCGTAATTACGAGATCCTGATCTCGTAATTATGAGAAAAGATCTCAAAATTACGAGATCTTTTCTCATAATTACAAGAATAGATCTCATAATTACGAGATCAGGATCTCGTAATTACGAGATAAGGATCTCGTAATTATGAGATCAGGAAAGGTGCCACATTAGTCACTGCTTCGCTCAGAACCACATTCTGCACATCCATGAAGGGGCGTCGGAACTACTGTAACCAGCTGACACTCAGGTGGTGCCATCTTGACTATATCCCATATCTTTATTATAATGTGCATATATTGTAAATTATGAGGAAGTATTACACTAAGCAAGGACAACTGTGCGCACCATATATATTTTGATCTAGGCCTATTTTATACTTCAGATTTATATTGTTTGGCATTAATTGGTGACAGAAAAGAACGAATTTCATTCTGCAGGGAAACGTGTGTCCTTACTGTGCATATTGAAAATTGAATCTGTGTTTTATGAAGACCCTGTGTGCTCTCAGAGCTGTGGCACAAGTTACGCACTGAAATCTGGCGGAAGAAAAATAATAATAAGATGAAAAATAAGTGGGCTGTGTGTGACTAAGGTAATTACAGAACTTGTCTTGAGAAACAGCTTTCTCGTAATTATAAGATCCTGATCTCATAATTTTGAGATCTTTTCTCATAATTACGAGATCAGGATCTCGTAATTACGAGATAAGGTGTCTATTTTTTTTTTTTTAATCCAATGAATGCAATACGCTTCCGTACGTAAGAAGGCAATGCTGGCCTTGACCAGCATAATTGCTGAGGTACAGTATGTCACTGCATGTTAAAAAATGATGCATGTACTTGTGGCACCACCATATCTACTAAACTGTTAGTCCCTGCAGCAAAATACTTAATATCAGGGGGAAAAAAATCCTTTTTAGTGTGTGTGTGTGTGTGTGTGTGTGTGTGTGTGTGTGTGTGTGTGTGTGTGTGTGTGTGAGAGAGAGAGAGAGAGAGATTCTGTGGAAAATTACATGTGGATTTGACATTCAACTGATGAGGGAAATGGCTAGCCACCCATGACTCCGATCTCTGCCTTGACCCAAGGAGTTGGATCAAGATCACCTTTAAAAAGTGCAAACTTCATAATACAGCCCGGTTCCCTGTAGTTAGCGTGTACCTCCAGGAGAGCTAGCGTGTACTTAGACACTAAGGAGGGGATAACAGTGCAAACTTCATATTACAGCCCGGTTCTCCGTAGTTAGCGTGTACCTCCAGGAGAGCTAGAGTGTACTTACACACTAAGGAGGGGATAACAGTGCAAACTTCATAATACAGCCCAGTTCTCCGTAGTTTGGCAGTACTCACAGGAGAGGTAGGCTATACCTAGACACTAGTTACAGGGAAATTAAGATCTACTTAGACACTGATTACAGTTTGATGTGTACTGTATGTACTTCATGTACCTATCTATGTACTGTTTATGTTTTATGATGTTTTATTGTTGTAATTTTGGTTTGCTGCCTTCTTGGCCAGGGTTCCCTTGTAAAAGAGATGTCAATCTCAATGGGACTCACCTGGTTAAATAAAGGTTAAATAAAATAAATAAAAATTACTGTACTCACGGAGTATGGATGAGAGGAATAGTGCCTGTCATGTGTTTTCTGTGTAATCACATAATAAAAACATTTCATTACTCTGAATGACTCATTATTGTGGATTTATTACTGTATAGTTTGTGTTTTGCCCTTGGATGACAGTACGAGACTTTCATAGATGTGCATTTTAGAGAAGTAAGTTTGCTACCAGCCAGCCAATTTCCATACTGTATACCCATTTCCCAACATATTATTTTTCCAAACCATAATCAGTAGTACATCTCTGGAATAGGGGTGAAATTTGCCTGCTGACACTTAGAAAAAACAAGATCGTAACAATTGCAAAGAGCGAAAGGCTGTGCTCATATTGTACAGCAGACTATTTAATTTAATATACCTGGTACTTAAAATGATTGGTGGGGAAAAAAAGACCAGGAGGAGTTACACTGTAAGTCCGGGCAAAGTAGACATAATTATACGGGAATTGCGCTGTAAGACGCAGCCTAGTTAAACTGTAAAACACAGGGAAAGTAGCGGGGTAAGGTGAGCAAGAGTTACTCTAAGTTGGTGTAAAAATGTAAATAGGTTGATTGATGATTAATTGTATTTATGAGTCAGATAATGCAGCCACATTCTCAAAATGAAAAAGCATTTCTGCAAATGCATTTTAATTTAAATACTGGTCACAATTCACTTCCATAGTTTTTCGTCCTCCTCAGACTTCACAAAGCTCCCTCCAGAGCCACAAACGACACCATACAACCATTATTCACAGAAACAATACCAAGGACATGACTTTTATGTCCTCAATAGCATGGCCCTTGTATGGCCCTGTCCAACAGTGATACAAATATGTGTGTTTCAGTCATCCTTTAGCTGTCAACAACACAAATGTCCTCTTCAGGAGCAGTGAAGTAGCCTATCTGTATAAACCTAAATTAAATGTTCTGGAAGTTGTCTCAGCTGATGAAAGTCACACTAATTCTCTTCTCAGTCCTACACAATCAACAAGCCTGGCTGTGTGCCTGACTGTGGCAGGTGGTCTGAGTAACAGTTTGCCCTATTCATCTGTCAGGCCCTCGAGGTTGGAGCTAAAAATAGATCCCAGCTATGAGGGCCACATCCTCCGTGTCAGCAGGACAACGCCATTATGCGCCTGGGAGGGAGCTAGCCCAGGCCCGCATTTCCTCTGCCAGCACAGAATGGTTTGCATTCACTAATAGGCCTTCTTACACAGTGACCCATTTTGTTTTCTGTTTGTACACAATCTGATTATATTTTACAGCATTTTTTCAAACTCTTTGTTGATGGCTGAAATTTGTCAACATTTGTTGTTTTTAATACTTAGTTAATATATTTATTTATTTTTGCTTCTACCGTAATAGAGTTTTTTTGCACATTGCGCCACCAAGTGGCCTCCTTGCACCATTGTCATACTGTTACGGTGTGTTCAGGTGCTGTCAGAAATATAGTGTAGCATGACTTAAACGGACTGCAGGGAACCCAACCCACGATTTATTTAATGAAATTTATTGAAAATGTTATGGTACAGGATATAAATCCTCCACACCATTCTCACCAACTACAACAAACAAACAAACAAGCTATACATTTTTTATTATTGTTTTTTTTAATATCAATAAATACACTTAAATAGACATAAATCAGCTTTATAAATGTTACAAAATATCATTTGTTGACCAGACTTTATCCAGCAAATTTTTAGTTAGCTGAAGGAGCCCACACTACATCCTTTGAAAGCTCATTCCATGCTTTTACTGCATGAATTGTGAAGATGTTTTTTCTCTTTTCAGGGAGACACCTTAGTGGAAATCATTTAAGATCGATGATTAAGATAGATCTTAATCATGTCACCTCTGTGTCTCCTGTATGCTAGAGCGGGTGATTGTAATTTTCTTAAGTTCTCCTCATATGATATCTCTTTCAGACCTGGAATTAGTTTAGTAGCTCTTCTCTGAACTTCCTCAAAATTTTTTAGATATTCTAACTTATAAGGGCACCAGACCAAACTTGCAAATTCAAGATGACATCTTACCAGGGATATATATTATGGTAAAAAATAATCTTTGCATAAATTTTGAAAAGTTATTCTGATTATCATAAAGTGGCCTTTTTTATTTTTTTCTGGAATGTTGATGTGGAATTAAAGTGAATTGTCAGTCACTTCACCTATATCCTTTCCTCTTCCACTTGCTGAACTTTACATGACATACATTACTACTTTTCACTTTCTGGTGCAATATATTTCATGTGCAATTTTATTCTTCAATATCATGATCACTTGTCAGTATAGTACAATGTCATTCACTGAAAACCCAATTCATGTGCAATACTACTTCTCATTGTATATCATATACAATATAATGTTGATTACCAGGCGCAAGCTGCATTTTTCCACCATTTTAGTTCATTTTTAGTAACTCTTGTACTTATCGTACTTCTGTTGTTACTCTATTGGGCACTGGATTTTGCTTTTTCCTTCTTGAACACTTTATATCTTGTATATTTTAAATATTTTGACTGGTACTTTTAAAAACTGGGCCCAGTGTGTGACCCTGACCCGGGGAATGCCCTGGTTGTTCTGGTTGCTGCTGTTTTGTAAATGGTTGTTACTTCAATTTGTGTCACTGTAATTGAAGCATTCTCTAGCACAAGAATTTCCTTCAGGATAAATAAAGTTCTGTTGAACTGAACTGAACTGAAGTGAATTAGATTGCACTGAATTGAACTGAACCACCATATCCCCAAATATATAATTAACTCTATTATCATTTGATTTCCCAGTGTGACATGTCGATGTTTACATTTCTTTGGGATTCAAATCCAGTAACAACCAATCACACCAATTACTCAAGCTACAGAGAACTTTGTGACAATGGGTTGTGTCAGTGTCCTTAGTACTTGTTGAGGCAAAAAATAATGACAGACCAATCAATACAGTTCAGTAGTGCATTTATTATGTAGGCTGTTCACTGTTGTTACAATAGTTGGAACAGGAATAGAATAGAATAGAATAGAAGAGAAGGCCTTTATTGTCACTATATGCATGTACAATGAATGCATGCCTTTTGCTAACAACTGGAACAAGGTACATATTACCTGCAGGTTTGAGGAATAGAGCAACAAAGTTAGATAGCCTGGAGAGGGAAGCGAGAGAAGAGCAGAAAAGAGAAGTCCTCAACAGTCTCCTCCTGTGTTTCTTATAACCCAATTCGCCCCCCTATCCCATATCTTCAGTGGGGACATTACTTATAATAAGGCAACATTCAAATCAAGCACCCAATAGACAAGCATCACATTCCACACATTTCAATCTCTCTCCCTGTCTGCCAAGCCCTTAGGTAATATTAGAGCTGCCCTAAGGCAATATTAACCCAATAAGGAGTGAGTGAATGACAATATTACAAAGTTGTAGATGCTAATGTGAATAGTATAACAAAAGTATAAAATTAATATTATGTTTTATGTATGATATGTATTATAAACCACCACATCATCCACAAAAAAGATATGCATCACACTGTATCATGCCTGGTAAATCATTTATACAGGGACAAGCACAGATCCTTATAGAACCCCAGAGGTCACCGGTTTCCAGTCTGAAGTGGCAGCATTTACCACCACCTGCTGTTTCCTATTACATAAGAACTCCTGTATCCAGTCTGTAATTCTGTTGTCTGTGCAATACGAATTTTGACAGTAGTCTTGTATGTGGAACTGTATCGAAAGCTTTTTGTAAAGCAATATCATTGGAGTTTAAATGTTTCAATTTAAAGCTAAATGACTATTTTATAGGCTGGCAGAAGTATTTTTTAGACTCAGTGTATTCAAATTACAGCAGCCTACTTAAGCTATTGTTTTTTGTTTGTTTGTTTTGTTTTGTTTTGTTTATTTGGTCATATTGAGAAAACTTGAAATATAAATCTAGATAGGCTACTTAAAGCCTAAATCTTTGTTTTGAAAATTAAAATCTACAGACAGTTTAACTGAACTGAACTGATCTTTTGTGAAGAATACATTTAATTAATCCATAAAAATTAAGTCAGTGACAGTGAGATTATAATATTTTCATTGACAGGCTATTGTATAAAAAATTAGCTTGAAACATTCTCTCTTAAAAATTTATATACATATATATACATACATACATACATACATACATACACACATATACATATATAATATATATATATACTGTATAAACGTACTGTATAAACACAATATACAGAAAACATAGTATAGCATATTATGTATAGCACACCTTTGTGCACATATTCACTTTTCCACCAGCTGTGCTGCAAATATCTCCTGCTGCTCATCCTTATGTATCTTTTTTCAAATTATCTTGACCACAGTCCCATTTTCATAGTTATAATACCAATACCAAAATTAATTTCAGTGTTTATGTAAATATTGAAAATGTTTTTTTTACTACTTTTGAGGGATCACAGCAGTCAGTGTAATAAGAATAAGAAGAACTTTATTAATCCCCAAAGGAAATTTCAAAGAAGTCTGTAAGATCATCTATTTAACAAAGAATTATGAAGTCTGATGGCTGTGGGGATAAAAGAGAGTGAGTATGTGTGAGAAATAAACTCAATCAACAATCAAGCATTGTCTTTATTAAAATATATTAATAAATGTATTAATATGCTATACTATGATTTGTATTGGTATATTACAGTATGTACAGTATATATATATATATATATATATAAATGTGTGTGTGTGTGTGTGTGTGTGTGTGTGTGTGTGTGTGTATCTATATATATCCCACTCTGGGGTTGAGGTGAATAAAAGAACTGTGTTGTGACCTAAATAAGTATTAAAGCATGAAATCCCGCATTTTTAATGTACAAAAGCATCCTGTATTATTATAACTACATGTGTGCCGTTTGTAACAAATCAAACCGCGTGAAAATCTGTTGAAAATTCAGTTATTCTCCTTTACTTATGCAAACAGCTCCTTCCTCAATAGAAGTGAATGCACTGTGCAGCGCGAAGCGAGACCCATCCAAGATGGCGGCCGGCTGGGACGCGCTCAGGCAGTCGATGCGGCGTCTGTGTATATATGTCTATGTCAATAACTGCATTGATTTACAAAGGCTCCGCGATCCGCCATTGATGTGGAAAAAATGATCCATTGGAGTTAACGGTGATTGCGCGACTCTCCATTCAAGGGTCTCTGGTTCGGACTGGTCAAGCCTTCGCTATACTCTGCGAAAAGTTTACGTTTACAAGGCACTTTGAACTCACCATTTGTGTACGTCATCATTATGAGACAGAAACGGGTAAAAGGTATCGTGGTTGTGGTTGTATGTAATACGCCTATGGGCTACACGAAGTAGAGGTCTGTGCCAGAAGAATGATGAATGTAAACAGATTGATCGTCCTGTCTAAATCCGTTCACATCGGACAGCGCCTGCTCGCCGGTAATGTGAGGCACGTTGGGAAAGAAGCCGTACGCTTTCAGCAGCGGAGGTCCATTGAAACGCACTCAAGAAACCTCGCGTATGCCAAGGAGTTGTTCCTCGGTCAGGTGAACAAGGTGAAACAACTGACAGTTTACCTGTCAAGATGAAAGTCTCTTTAACCTAGGCGTAAAGTAACGATAAGCTGGTGATGGGCGGTTGAAGCTTTGACTCTGTCTTCCTATCTAACGTTAGTTGTATTGTAGACAGTTTCCCTGTCGGTATCCCCCTGTGTTCCATAAAGCTCACCCCAACCTTAACTAACCCCGAACATTTAACCTTATGTGTGCTGTACCAAGAGGCGACCTGCTGTCAAGAGAAAACTGTAGTTGACGTCCGAGGTAACGTTAGAGAAGGAAGTCTCAAACTTGTGATGTCATAGAGTATAAAGTGTGGAACTGCTCTATAGACGACGAATTGAAGACTGGAGAATGGATTCAGTTATTCCAGCAAATTCTGGAAGCAAACATCACACGATCTGTAAAAAAGCTGAAGACGAAAAGAGAATGGCTTTTACAACAGGACAATGATCCCAAACACACCTTGAAATCCACAATAGACCACCTCAAGACGCACAAGCTGAAGGTTTTGCCATGGTCCTCACAGTCCCCCACTCTAAACATAATAAAGCTTTACTTGGTTAGCTATACACAGTAAATAAAATTTTGACCAGGTGTGCCCAAACTTTTGCAAGCAACTGTATATAATTTTCATTTGGGTAAATAAGCAAATGCAGTAAATCAAGAATTTGGAGCTTAGGGTAATTTTTGTCTGTTAAATTAAGCAAAAAAATCAAGAAGCATTATTCTCTCATTTGGTATTTCCTTTTACTGATTAAACTGGAATATGATGATGATGATGATGATGATGATTTATTGTCAGATTAAGTCAGAAAATTCAATTGCCCACTGTGTGTGTGTTCATGCAGTTGTGGTATCTGAACACAGAAGCAGAGCAGTTAAACACGAGGAGCTGTTAATATAGTTTGTAAAGTAGTGTGTTTGTTTTGCAGGCAGAGGTCTTCCCGTATCCAGAAATTGGAAACGAAGAATTGGAGGAGATCAACCAGCTTGTTGCTCCTGTGGAAAAATTCTTTAATGAGAAAGGTGAGAGAGGAGATCTGCTGAGTGCAAGAGTTAAATGAAACTGCACATGCTTTCAGCATACAGTCATCTGTGAATAATGATCTCGCAAGCCTCAAAGTAAGTTGATGAATTGACAGTGGATGACTGATTATTGTGGTTTCAGTTGACTCAGCGAAGATTGACAGAGAAGCCAAAATCCCTCCAGAGACTTTGAATGGGCTGAAGGAGCTTGGGCTGTTTGGGATCATGGTTCCTGAGGACTATGGTGAGATGACTGTGACCTGGAGCTTGTTGCAACAGCTCTTTAAACTTAGATTACTTATAACCTAAGGCTTCTTTCACACCTCACCTGTTTGGTTCAGTTAAAACAAACTCAGGTCTGTTTACCTGGTTAGTATGGTTCATTTGAGCTGATGTAAAAGCTGTCAGTCAAACCCTGGTGTGGACCAAACAACTGAACTGAGACCAGCTGACTGCATGATTTCAAAAGTTAAACTGCTAATACATCCATCTGCTGATCATTAAAGCTGTTTTTTAAAGTGATCTATACAAGACCATGCATATAACCTATTAATGCTAATTGTTTGGTAGCCATGGTAACATGTATGCACATCAGTGAGGGGATTTTTCTTGATTAAAAAGCAGTTAAAACTGCTGTGCTTGTATCGGACTCCGTGTACTTTGTCAGTCCATTAGGTCCAAAGTGTGTGACAGCGATCCCACATTAAAAAGCCATGAATCATTGCTGTCTCTACCTGTTAGTCGTTTACATAACATGAGGTCCATTTGCAGTCTAAAGCTCTATTCGGACGGGATTAGTTTAGCGTGGAGACGTGGGATAAAGTAATTATTACCAGGGATTTTAGTCCCGTCCGAACGCTCCATGTCTGTAATCATTACGGATAATGTAAGTAAAAAATTACGGCGACTTTTACCTTCTGTAAAACGGTCTGTTTACAACTAGTTTTCTGCGTCTTTTAGATGATGGAGGCGCTTGAAGAAGCATTCTGTGTTGTCGGCAGTCGTGATAGTAGACATTCTTCTAATGATCACATAGCCCTACGTGGGAGACCAATCAAAAAGGTCGAGAAGAAAGCACTTTTCAGAGCCACAAGGCTTCTGGTTGTGTTAAGTGAAATAAATCAATATTGCTAATTGTTGTGTACACACAATCCTGATCATGGGCAGCAGAGGAAAGTTAAATACTTTTCCAGTGAAAGATAAAACAGATGTATTTGTCTCATTTCTATGGGATTTATGATGTAAGCAGCAACTGGCCCCCAGATATTTTCACACCTCTGCTCAAGTGGATCTTGATGCAGGATCACAAACTAAAACTGTCCAATCAATTAGTCACCTGTCAGTCTGTATAAATTTATATTTGCTTTTCTTGGTTTGTTAGTAAAAATGTCAGTGTGAACAAAACTCAGTACGTTAACATGCACAGTTAAATGGAGTTATTTTTCTAGCTTGACTAGGCCCTTTGAGGGACTACTGTCCTAGTATACAAGCATGGGAGGGGAATCGATTTATTGACCTAAGTGTGCCCGACTCTGCTCTGATAGGTGGTGATATGCCCCCTTTCAGCTTGTTAGTGTTTTTTTTTTTTTTTTTTTTTTTTTCTTCAACAATACAATGTACCAAAAATGTCAGGTATAAAACCAGAAAACAAGATCACATGAGAGCTGAAAACAAATTGCAATGAAAAATGAGTGACATTCTACAAAAGCCAGAAATTAAATAGTTTTAATATCAATTCATAGATGTTAGAATTAGAATTCTTACAATAAATTAAGAATGGGCATTAGGAAAAACACAAAAACAAACCAAAAAAACTCACAGTTTCACATATGAGGTTTCATTAAATGCTTTTTTGTAATCTAGTAAAAACCTGTTACTTTTTAAGAGCAGGAGAGTTCACCATTTAGTTTAATTCAATCAACAAATGGAAACAGGGTTGTGAATCTAAGAATTTGTGTTTATAAAAAAAGAATTTTCCCAATAATATAAAGAAATAAATGACATAGTTCAGTAACTTGTCACTCATATCAAAAGCGTTTAGTAATGAATTAATAACTAAAAATTATAATAAGGCAAATTTTGAGCAAGCATGCAGGGAATTGGAAAACTTTGATTGGAAATTACATGTAGCTAATCACAATGCTGAAAAAAATGGAGACTGATTAAGGCTAAGCTGAATGAAGTGGAGGATAAGTTTGTACCTAGTGGTAAAATCAGGCCTTATAGATAGATAGATAGATAGATAGATAGATAGATAGACTTTATTTAATCCCCAGGGGGAAATTTAAAATGTCCTCAGTAGTGCTGTCAAGAGATTAAAAAAATGGAGAGATTAATTAATTATGATCTGTAATTAATTGATCTAATTAATCTCTTTTTTAATCTTATCTCAAAATTGCTGAGAAAAACCCTCAACTTGAGGTATTTTCAAATAAATTCATTACATTATTGTGGCAGATGATCAAAATATTGATATATATTACAAAAAGTGGTTTTACAAAGTCATAATTATTGTTTTCAACAATAACACACTTGAACACAGATGCAGTACACCTAGCCATTACATTCTATTGTTTTTGAGATTAGTCCCAATAAAGAGTGCTGCACCCTTCAGTCTCGACCACCAGGGGGTGCTTGACTGTCATGACATGTCAGCTTCATTAAAAGCATAGCTGCAGACTAACTGTGCGTTCACACCAAACGCGAATGAAGCGAATTACTCGCGTGTAACACGAGTAACGCACCGCCCATAACGCCCGAGTTTTGACGCCTGACCATTTAGTTAATTCGCGTTATCGCGTCATTCGTGCGAGTAACGGGGAAGCCGGCGGCTGTGCTAACTGGAGCAAAGCTAGTACTAACGTTCATAGTACAACCATTCTGCAAACTAATTAAAGACACATATTTACAGAACTTACCAAGTAGACCAGTCTCCTCGGCGTCTTTCACCCAAGCCTGCTCCTTTTTGTTGCGGTCTCTGCAGACACGTAGTATCATATAGCTCCGGGTAGCCACTGACGACCATGGCTGCGATAACCACCATCGCTACTTTGCACCTGCTCTTGAAGTCCCAAATGCCTCGGAGGGCCAAACACCGTCGTTTTGGGTTCACCCGATCCTGCAGAAGCACATCCAACTCAGCGAGTTTCACCACCTCCTCCAGGAACTCCGTCTGGATGATAGCCGCTTTCAGCGGTACTTCGGGCTGACTGGGGCCCAGTTTGAGGACCTGTTGGCAAAGGTTGGTGCCAGGATCTCCCGGCAGGACACCAACTACAGGCGCTCCATTTCAGCTGCGGCGCGCCTGTCCATCTGTCTCCGGTGAGTAGTAGTTTATTGTTGTGTCAACAACTGGATGTCAACCATGACGTCGGGAGAATCTCAACGCTGATTGGCTTTCGCGGCTCTGAGTCACGCGAATTCGCCTCAAAAGTTCAATATTTTCAACTTGAGCGATGAGGCGTTGGACGCGAATTTCGCGTCTATCGCGCCGCGTCCATCGCGTCCATCGCGCCGCGCTAAACGCGTCCATTGCGCCGCCCGGCGCGAATTCGCGTCTAATTGCGTCTTTGCATTGACTTTGCATGTAATCTTGACGCGCGAATTGGCGAATTCGCGTTTGGTGTGAACGCACAGTAACGCAACAATAGATGTAAAAACACACAGAAACAATACATCTGTGATCAGTTCCCTAATTTTATTTTAACAATTTTCAAAATTATTTTCCTCTTTTCCAATTTCTCGTTTTATTTCATGGAAGTGATCAATGTAAGAGCACTTGTCCTTTAAACTTAATAAAAAATAAAAGCTAACAAAATAAAAGACACCTGGTACATTCGTTACAGCTGTATCAGTTTATAGAACAGTTTTGAACAGTTAGAACAAGAGGCTGCACTGCAACGTGCAAATCACTCCTTCTCGTGGCTGCCTGCGCTTCCCTGTCCTTGCGGCTGCAACTTGCGCTGTCTTCTCTTCTTCAAACTACAACACCCATAATTCATGTAGGAACTGCTGCAGCCAATGTGCAGCTGGTGGGAGCTGCATGACAACTCAACCACCATGATCAGTTTTTAATGTTTTATCGGGCAATAACTACTCCAGACTCTGCTCTGTTATAATTTTCGGGACAATCAGGGCAGGATTCAGGATTCAGGACAACTGCTTGGATTTTTCGGCACAGTCCCGAAATCCAAGCAGTTGTCCTGAATCCTGAATCCTGCCCTGATTGTTCCGAAAATTACACGGAGGTTGCCGGGGAGGTCAGATACTTGCGTGCTAGGGCAGACAGCTTTTCATAGACTCCTGAGTGAGCAGACCGCCACTGCAGGGGACAGTCATCAATGCTGATGCTGGGCTCTGCTCTGTAGCGCTGCAGCTCTCCCACAACTCAAGCACAAAGAATCCTAATTGTACGCCTACAGACGGATTTTATAAAAGGCAACTCTGTGGCATACAGAAACAGTAAAGTTAGAGATTAAAAATGAGATTAACGCGATCAAAAAACATAGCGCGTTAAATATGGCTGTAATTAATTATTCGCAATTAACGCGATCATTTGACATCCCTAGTCCTCGGCAGCAGGGACAAGAATGACAAAAAAGACACAAATCACAAGAACACAGCACACATACTGACACAAGAAAAATCCTAAAAGTACATAAGATCACAAGGTGTGAATAAAAGCTATAAAAAGGTGTATAAAAACAGTACAATAGATATCTTTGTAAAAAAAGGAAGAATGGTTCAAAGTGCATATGAGTTTGATCGGAGGGAGGGGTTGTACAGTTGTATTGCTGTGGGTATGAATGATGTTTTTTGTAGCGCTCTTTTGAACAGCGGGGGAGTCTGTATCTGGTGCTGAATGTGCTCTTGAGTCCAGTGTTTTATGGAGAGGATGGGTGGTGTTGTGTATGATCCTATTGAATTTGGCTTGGATTCTGTCCTCCACCACCTCCTCAAAAGTGCTCAGCTTCAGGCCAACAACGGACTGGGCCTTCTTAACCAGCTTGTTGAGCCTGTTGGCATCCTTTTTCTTAACACCCGCCCCCCAGCACACCACGGCAAAGAAAAGAGTGCTAGCTACAACAGTCTGGTAAAACATTTGCAGCATTTTGTTGCATACATTAAAGGATCTGAGCCTTCTCAAAAAATACAGCCGACTCAGGCCCTTCTTGTACACTGCCTCTGTGTTTGTAGACAATTCAAGTTTATTGTCAAGTAGGACACCCAGGCACTTGTACTGGTCCACAATCTCCATGTCACTCCCATTGATGCAGACAGGAGAAACTGGGGGCTTCCTCTGGGGCTGCTCCACTGCACAAATTTGTCTATCACCCCCCTGTAATCCTCTTTTTGACCCCCCTCCACACACCCAACCACGACTGTGTCATCTGAAAACGTTTGGATGTGGTATGACTCTGAGCTGTACTTAAAGTCAGATGTGTACATGGTGAAGAGGAAAGGGGAGAGCACCGTCCCCTGGGGGGCCCCGATGTTAGAGGTCAGACGTTCAGACACACAGTTCTGCAGCCTAACAAACTGCAGTCTGCCCATCAGGTAGTCCCCAATCCTTGAGACCAGAGGAGCCTCCATCTGCATGTTCTCCAGTTTGGCTTTTAACAGACTGGGCACTTGAAAAATCGAAAAACATGATCCTCACTGTGGTGTTGGGTCTGTCCAGTGAAGAGTACGCCCTCTGCAGCATGTAAATAATTGCGTCCTCCACACCTACATGGGGCTGATATGCAAATTGCAGGGGGTCAGCTGATGATCGAACCTGTGGCCTGAGGTACACCAGGACCAGTCTCTTTGTCAACTTCATGATATGCAAGGTCAGCGCAATTGGTCTAAAGTCATTTAAGCCTACAGGATGCACCTTCTTGGGCACTGGTACCAGGCATGATGTTTTCCAGAGGGAGGGGACTCTCTGTAGGTGAAGACTCGTATTAAAAAGATGTTGCAGTTCTTCACACAGCTGACTGGCACATGCCTTCAAGACACGAGGGCTGATGCCATCTGGTCCTGCGGCCTTCCTCTGGTTGAGTTTAGAGAGTTCTCGTCTCACCTGGTCAGCTGTGGTGTTTAGCCCAGTGGGTGTTGAGACAGGTTCTGTTGTGGGTGTCAGCATGTGGGTCGATGACAAGGGGGACAGAAGGGGCAGGTGAGGATCTGAGTGGGATGGGCTACAGGGATCGATTAGGGGCCCTGGGGGAGATGGAAATGCCCCCAGGTCACAGCTCGGTGAGACAGTAGTGGAATGGCTGCTGCTGGTGAGTGTGCCTTAGTCAAATCTGTTGAAAAACTGATTCAACTCATTAGCCTGCTGTACATTTCCCTCAGCTGCCTCGCCTTTTCTCTTGAATCCAGTGATCTCTCTCATCCCACTCCATACATCTCTGACCTTACTCCTCTGTAATTTCTCCTCCAGTTTCCTCCTATAGGCATTTTTACTCTCCCTAAGTCTCTGTTTGAGTTCATTCTGTACATGTTTAATTTTTCTTGGTCCCCTGACCTAAAGGCCTGCTTTTTTCATTCAATAGGGCCTTCAGGTCACTGGTGACCCATGGTTTATTATTTGGGTAACACTGGATCTCTTTGGCGGGGATACAAGTGTCAACACAGAATTTAATTTAGACACAGTCTGTGATGCTGTCCATGTCCTCCCCATGTGGTTGATAGGGGGCATTCCAGTCAGTGGCCTCCAGAGCCCCATGCCGGGACTCAGTGGCCTCAGGGGACCATTTTCTCACTGTTCTTGTTGTGATCGGTAACTGCTTAACAACCGGTCTATATGTTGGAGTGAGCAGAACTAAATTGTGGTCTGAAGTGCCAAGTGGAAGGAGAGCAGAGGAGCTGTAGGCATCTTTGATATTTGCGTTAGGGCTGTCAAAAAAAAAATTGAAGTTCGAAATATATTCGAATATATATATTTTTTCGAAGTTCGAACCTACATTTGATAATTCGAATATCATTAATAATTTATACTATTAATAACATATATCACGGCGAATCCCGTTCGGGCAGAAATGGCTCGCACACAAGCCGGACCAGAGAGGGACGCAGACCCCCAAAGAGGGACGCAGACCCCCAGATTCCACCAGATGCATGTTGGTTGTGTCTGTGCACGCAGCGGATAACTAGCACAGCCGTTCCGCAACGGTTCCGCAGTGGCATTCCTGCGAGAGACGGAGAGAGAGGCACGGACGGAGGATTCGCTGCGCCAACAGCACCCACTTTGCTGTCCGCGATGTGTGACCTGTTCGGGGAGACATACAGGGAGAGTGGTGCACCTGCTGTCTCCCTGCCTACCCTTTTTGAAGAGGAGATGAAACGTTACCAGAATGAGACACCACTATGAGCCGAACAGGATCCACTCTTGTTGTGGAAAACTACAGGCGCACTTAAGTATCCAAACATTGCAGTCAGAACGGGTGTTTTCGTCCGAGTGTCACGTTCATGTTGCGCTAGCAATAAGCATCTTATTTATATTTGTGTTGGTTTTTTTTTGTTGTGTTTTTTTTTTAGATAATAAAAAAAATATAATAATAATTCCCTTGGGAGGTAATATGGACGAAATCCAATGGCAATCAGCTCGATGTTCGGGCTGCATACTCGTTCCTTGACAGTGATGTGCCCTGGATTACACCACCTGGAGTTTATAATAAGATTAAAAAACAAAACTTTCCCATAGACATTACGAAAGGAAAATTAATGAGAAAAATATCCTTGCAAGAAAGGCAGTAAGAAGTAAAAATCCAGAGGTTCAACAGGAGTATTGCAGAGTTAGAAACTTTGTGAGAATGAGAACACGAAATATAAGAAAGAATTACGAAGAAGATTTAGCAAGGCAATCTAAGCAGAGTCCAAAGGTTATCTGGAAAAATTAGGACTTCAGTTGGAGATTTGTATACTGACCAGAATAACATTAAATCCCCTAAAACGGACAAAGATAATAAAAAGGCAGAAATATTGTCAGAATACTTCAGCAGTGTATTTGTGAAGGAACCTGAAGGGCAATTTCGTGAACTGCCAAGATTGAAAGTTCAGCAAAAAGAGCCTTTTATAATAACTACTGAGGAAACTATACAGCTTCTACAGAACATTAACATTAGGGATGTTCGATATTGGCTTTTTTACCGATATCCGATATACCGTTATTGTCCAACTCTTAATTTCCGATACCGATATCAACTGATACCGATATATGCGGGGTCCCCCTCTCAGAAAAAATAAATAAAAGAAAACTAAATCATTTTAGGTAACTAACTTTACACATATTACAAACAAACAAAGATATCTCAAAAACTATACACCACATCTCTCATATTTTGACATTTTGAGTAAGAGGAGAAGTAGCTGAAGAGTTTGATATATAATATGTGCATGCTGTGTAAAAGTTGTTTCATTAAAAAAGTAAAAACCGATACCGATAATTTCCAATATTACATTTTAACGCCAATATCGGCCGATAATATCGGTAGGCCGATAATATCGGACATCTCTAATTAACATCTACAAATCATCAGGACCAGATGCAATACATCCTAGGATTTTAAAGGAACTGGCTTGTAGGATTGCTGAACTTCTAACAATATTATATAATCAGTTATGAGAAGGACCAAAATTACCCTGTGAGTGGAAAGAGGCACAAATCAGTGCAGTTTTCAAAAAAGGAAATAAATCATTAGCAGGAAACTACAGGCCAGTTAGTTTGACATCCGTAGTATGTAAGATAATGGAAAAGCTAATCAGAATGTACATTGTTGATCATATGAAATCAAATAGTCTTATCAGGAATAAGCAGTATGGATTTGTATCTGGAAGATCAACTACACTTCAGCTTCTCTCAGTTCTTAACAAGTGGTCTGCAGCTTTGGATAGAGGACAGTCTGTTGATTGCATATGTATGGACTTCCAAAACGCTTTTGATACACTTCCCCATAAAAGACTACTGTCAAAACTAAAATCCTATTGTATAGATGACAGAATTACAGACTGGATACAGGGCTTTTTAAGTAATAGGAAACAACAGGTGGTGGTAAATGGTGCCACTTCTGTCTGGAAACCGGTGACCTCTGGAGTTCCACAGAGATCTGTTTTGGGGCCTGTACTGTTTGTTGTTTATATAAATGATTTACCAGATATGTTACAATCTGAGATGTATCTTTTTGCAGACGATACTAAAATGTTTGGAATAATTACTAAGGACAGACACAGCCCATCTTCAAGAAGATCTCCATAGGATGAGTAACTGGTGTGATGATTGGTTATTGAAATTAAATTCATTTACACACTGGAAAATCTAACGACAATAAAATTAATTATACTATTGGAGAACTGGTGGTCCAGCATGTGGATGAGGAAAAGGACACAGGTGTAGTGGTTGACAGGTCACTTGAATTCCACACACATTTAAGAAAAAGTTAAAAAGGCAAACTCCATGCTGGCGATTATAAGAAGAACCTTTCAAAATTTATGTAGGGAAATATTTTTGCCATTATATAAATCCCTGATGAGATCACATCTTAAATTTGCAAGCTCGGTCTGGTGTCCTTATAAATTAAAATATATAGAAAAGATTGAGAGGGTTCAGAGGAGAGCTACTAAATTAGTCCCAGGTCTCAGAGAGATGTCATATGAAGAGAGGTTAAGAAAATTGCAACTGTCAACTTTAGTACACAGGAGACATAGAGGAGACATGATCGATAATATATATATATAATATAATATATAATATAATAATATATTATAAGCTTGTTCATGGAATATATGATACCACACTTGAGTCTGTTGTACACTTTTGGTACAGTCAGTACGAGTTAAGAGGGAACTCCCTAAGATTATTCCCATTAAGGTGTTTTTCTGAAAAGAGAAAAAAATCCTTTTTCACTCTTGGTGCTGTAAAGGCATGGAATGAGCTCCCAGAGGATGTGATGCGGGCTCTTTCAGTTAACTCTTTTAAACACAGGCTGGATAGTTTCTGGTCAACAAAGGCTGTTCTGTATGATTATAGAGCTGATTTGTGATTATGAACAAATGGGATTTAACTAAGTGTATTTTGGTACTGTATTGTATGATTTTGTTTTGTCCGTGGAGTCTGATGGAGAAGATTTATGTCCTGTACAGGGGCGATTCTAGGATCAGAGGTTTAGGGGTGCTGAGCACCCAGAGAGCTGCCCGGCCAGGCAAGATAAATTTTACTGTTTTGTACATTTTAACTCAATTTCATTCCCACATTTGTGAAAGAAAAGCACAACACTTTTTGGGAAAGTCTGTGACTAACCCATCAAATCTGATAAAGGTTATTAGGAGCCAGGCAGCTGTCAGGACCCTATTGTTATCCTGCATGTTCTTCTTCTTCTTCTTCTTCTTCTTCTTCTTCTTCCTCCTCTTCCTCTTCTTCCAAGGAAATCCCACTTCCCATGCGCGAAAAATCGCCAAACTTTGCAGAAAGGTCCAGTCCCATGCCAGATTGCCTCAGCTGCAAAAACAGGCCAATAGTCCTGATGGTGGCGCTACAGTAAGCCTCTAAAGTTCATAATTTTGAAAATTCACAACAAATCAACCATACAGTCATGGAAAAAATTATTAGACCACCCTTGTTGTCTTCAATTTCTTGTTCATTCTAATATCTGGTACCACTAAACGTATAATACAATGAACACAACAAAAAATGCAGCTGGTCACATAATACTTTATGTCCTATTTGACATTCTTAAGCTTAATTGATTCCCAGGGTATATAAGAGGCCATTTCATGTCACAAGCAGCACTGCACATGCAAAGGCCTAGAGTGGTTTCCTGCTTACATTCAAGCCGTAGCACAACTCAGAAGTTGTCAGCTCTCACATAATGCCTAAAACAAAAGAATTATGTGAAGCCACAAAGGCAGCCATCTTGGCACTGCTGGAAATTGGCATGAGTGAGAGACAGGTAGCGAAAAAACTGAAGATCTCCAAGACAGCCGTTCATTACAACAAAAAAAACAAGCTGAACATGGCACTACCAAATTGCTACCTGGCCGTGGCAGGAAACGTCTTTCTACCCTACGAGATGACCGTGCACTCATCCGTTCCTGTGTCAGGAATCGTCGTCAGACCTCCAGGGACCTTAAAAATGAGTGGGCACTGTCGAGAAATGTGACTTGTTCGGCAAGGACAGTTCGAAACCGACTTGTTGAAGCTGGTTTGAAGTCACACAGAGCACGCAAGAAGCCCTTCATCAATGAAAGGCAGAGGAAGGCCCGGTTACTCTTTGCTCGAGACCACAAGGATTGGACTGTTGATGATTGGGCTAAGGTTCTCTTCAGTGATGAATCCAATTTTGAATTGATGCCCACTCCAGCCAACTTACTGGTTAGGAGGAAGCCTGGAGAAGCTTACAACCCAGAATGTCTTGCCCCTACAGTAAAACATGGGGGTGGATCAGTCATGATCTGGGGTTGTTTCAGTCTGAGTGGAACAGGGCAAATGCAATTGTGTGAAGGCCGAATGAACCAGGTCATGTACAGGACTACCCTTGAAAACAGTCTTCTTTCATCAGCTGGAAAACTCTTTCCTGCCTCGAATGACTGGATTTTCCAACAAGACAATGCCAGTTAAAGCCTGGATGGAGAACCACAACATTCGCACCATGCCTTGGCCTGCTCAATCACCAGATCTTAATCCAATTGAAAAGCTGTGGAAAATCATCAAACTCAAAATGGAGAACCACAAGCCCAAAAACAAAGAAAATTTGTTTGAATTTGTCCAACAGGAATGGGCTGCTGTGACAGCAGAACAATGTCAGAAGCTGGTGGAGAGCATGCCAAGACGCATGGCTGCAGTCATCAAAAACAATGGTTATGCAATCAAGTATTAACTCTTGTGTGTATCATGTGTTTAAAGCAAACAGAAAAGAAAACATGGAATGCTTAAAAGTAGTGTTTTTGGCGGTACAATGCCATAGCTATTGATGTAAGAATTTAAGTAATTTTGGTTATTATCAAGAAAACCATGGAAAATGTATAGTTCTTAGTTCTTAAATTAAACTCTCATGAGCTATTTTTGTTGTTATCATTATAATTGTCCAAACAAATGTACCTTTAGTTGAGCCAGGCATTAAAATTAACAAGAAATTGAATAAAACAAGGGTGGTCTAATAATTTTTTCCATGACTGTATGTGCTACAGATTTACAACTTTCAACAAAATGTAGCCCCAGTACTGAATAATCTTTTTACATTTAAACCTATTGCAAATTATGAAGTCCATCACACTGTAAAACTTATTCAACCTATCTCCTCCCACAATTTTTGCTCAATTGACACAAACTTACTACAGAGCATCTTCAGACTGTCCTACACAAACGATCCACACAGATTTTTGATTTATCAAAAATTGAGCCTACAGTGCGTCAAAATGTTTGACTGTAAACAGAATTGTAAACGTATTCTTGCTAAATACATTTTCAATGTTCATTAAAAAATGTCAACATTTTGGAGTCATGGTAGATGATGTTTGGAAAATATCAGAATTTTATTTCAAAAACTGAATTTTTTTACAGCATTTTGAATTTCGCTCTAATGCAAACAATTGGAGTCAATGCATAATGGCATTTTTAAACATCAATTTTTCAGTTATGGAGCAAATAAATCATTGTTAAATACAAATTACCAACATCTCCATGCTGTCTAGATGCAATTTGTATATTTTCTGATTTTTGTCTTAACTGAATTTTTGACAGCTGTTTGAAATCTGCCTCTACACACTAACAGCTGCTGTCTTGCACAAAGGTGACTGGCTTAGTCAATTTGTGAAGCTACATGTGACATTTATGTTTGCCATTAGCTCAGTGATGGTTCTTGGTGTTGACGATTGTGAGTTCAAGCCTCAGCTCGTGCAACATTTCCATATGAGAAATTTACCCAAATATTTCAAAATGGCCATATGTCCTCAACTGGAAACACAAGACAACAGTCCTGATGGTGGCGCTACAGCAAGCCTCTAAATATCAAAATTCATAACAAATCAACCATATGTGCTACTGCTTTTCCATGGCATGGATGGCTACTGTCTGGCACCCTGATGCTTGGCTTAGTCAGTTTGTGAAACCACACATGAACTGTCACTTGCCAGTTAGCTCAGTGAGATAGAAGATGTACCTCAGTCTCAGAAGTTGTGAGTTCAAGCCCCAGCTAAGGCAGAACGGACATTCTAATGTGAAAGTCCTATGTTCAGGCATCATGCTATGTGGATTGGAGACTACTAAGGTTAAAATAATTACGATCCAGGCAGTTTTGCGGAGGGACACATACTCTTTATCAACACTTTTCCCTGTTATCTCTTGTCTCTTTTCCCTGTTTATTTGGCTTAGCTATCAGTCAATATGCAGAGTCTATCCAATAGCTACTTTTACATTTTAAAAAATGTTTTCATCTTTGTCATCATGGATAATGTTTAGCTTTGAGCTAGATCAGGCCAGTTTGTTCATAATTGCTAGCAGTTAATGTTATTCTTACTTTCTTGTTCTTGAGTTTTTTCTTTCCTTTGTATATTATGAGTCTGATCACTTCAGCCACTCATGCACAATTTGAAGGGCATGCCATAATTATATGATGTAACTTCTATGTTGTGATATGCTTTGTTTTAGTGTGTGTGCTGCTCAGAATTGCCTAATTTTACCTAAAATTGCCTGGCCCCGACCATTGCTGCACAGCAGCTATAATTTAAATGCTAAGCCACAACAAAAGAGGAATGGATTGGAATCATAAAAGAAACATATCGTAACCCTAATTTCTGGGGGAGGATAACTCATTTTGATACAGCAGCTCCTCAACATGCACATAAACAGTATTTATGTTTCTGGAGTAAACCAGCCCCCTATATTGAGTACCAAAAATACAAAAAATGGACCTTGGACTTATTTTTTGGACCTTTATTTCAAATGCAATGCACAACATGTAACATTAACACATTAACAGTAATTAACTGTTTTTGTCTCTGCCTTTTTCCTTCTTGTCTGTATCATATAATACAAATACATAAATAAAAATACACTTCAAAAAATAAAAGTGCTTGAAATCTACAAAATAATAATAATAACTATACACAGTAGGAGTTATAATGTTAATGGGCATCCAGTCAGTTAGCTAGTCAGTAGCACCTTGGCTTTAATATTAATACATGGACATGACACAACAGCTAGCTTCTCTCATTCCAATTCAAACAGAGGACAGTGGTACTGACCACCTGTAATGTTTTGTAGCTGGAAAAAACGTCAGCTAACTCCTACCTAACAAGGTAGGCTAGAAACGCCTATGGTCCTGTACGAGAAATTTTCATTAAATTTCATTAAATATCATCATAGATGACATCACAGCTGATATATTTAAAAGTAAAACATTGAGTGACATTTGTGGTACTTAAAACATGAGAACTTTAGTCAGACCAAAATTTCATTGTTATTTTACACTGATACAATAAATAGATTGATGTTTCATCAGCTTGCCCACAATAATTAGTTTTATTAACATCAGCATATCTGGAAATTATAGAATTCATTGGATAGATTTTATGAAGGATTTTTACTGTTAGGAATACAAACCCTATAAGCTAAAAGCCATGTTGTTTGCTAGTTAATCTCTTCCAAATGCGTTTGGACCTTTTTCCAGTTGACCTATTACAAGCAAGTTATCTACGGTTAGTTAGCGGCAAACTGAAGAATAATTTCATAGCTCCGTACATTTCATCTGTCTAAAAATGCATGGCTGGGACGCTGGTGGCTTAGTGGTAGAGCAGGCGCCCCATGTCCAAGGCTGTTGCCACAGCGGCCCGGGTTCAAATCCAGCCTGTGGCCCTTTGTTGCATGTCACCCCCCAAATCTATTTTCTCTAATGTCATATAAACATACTGAGTGTAGGGGCGTTGGTAGTGTAGTGGATAGTGCCGGCGCCCCATGTGTAGAGGTGATGCCTCGCTGCAGCGGTCGCAGGTTCGACTCCGGCTTGTAACCCTTTGCTGCATGTCAACCCCTACTCTCTCTCTCTCATCCCATTTCACTCTGTCCTGTCCATTAAAGGCAAAAAGCCCCAAAAAAATAATCTTAAAAAAAAACAAACAAAAAAAAAAAACATACTGAGTGTAACAAAGTATCATTGTTACCCTGGGTCTAGACTAGGGTTGCAGCGGTATACCAGTTTTATGGTATACCATGATATGAGAGTTGATAGTTATTATACCATGTACATTTGCTTATTCATCATACTGAAAAAACTGCAACTTGACAGAGAATCTCACCTTTAAATTATTTTGAAGGGGAGACTTTGTACACATACTTATGTTAAAAAAATGTTTAAAGCTTGTATTATAGTAATAAAACATTTGTATAATGAACAGTAACCCTTTTTTTCTCATTCCTTTAAGGGTCACTCTGACTGATAATAATAATTCTGTAGTATTCTGCAATACAATGAAACTGCAGTATTTCCTGAGATGGTTATCATACCATGAAAATCACATACCGTTGCAACCCTAGTCTGGACTAAATGAACAGAACTACAGGTGTTAAGACACCCTCAGTGTTTAATAAGGAAATATTGCACAGTTTGAACAATTTCAGACAAGTTGCACTACATATAAGTTCTTAAAGTAGTTCTTAAGGGCAATCCATTCAGTATCATTGAAACATTTTATTCCTGTAAACCTGGTTGCACAGGAGAAACAGTAAGGGAATCAGTTAAGTATTAAGGATCTGAATGTTGTTGGGACATTTTGGTCTAGACAAAAGTGGTTTACTGACAGACAGACCAGTGGCTGTCTGTTACAAACATTATGTAACACTGTATTTGCTGTTGTTGCTTCAGTAAAGAGTGTGTTAGTGAGCAAATATTGTGTTTCCTGTTAATCAGTGGTGTCGCTGACGATTCCATTTCTTTTTGCCTATCTAAACACTCCAAATGAGTAACCAGATGTCAGTTTGTTCTCACCCTGGGGGCTGTTTAATGTGTATTTTTGGCTTAGAGTTCTCATAGAGCGACTCTGTACTTCAAGTTTTAGGAAAGTCCATGCGTTTAAACTGTTGCAACATGAGCCATGCATGGATCATAAGGCAGTTTCTCTATATATCACTACAGTTTATACACAACCATGAGTTTAAAATAACACCACAGCTATTTCTCTCACATGGTCATGCAAGTTAGAAATACAATAATAGTCTTCTTTTTTTTCCCGCTTATCCCAGGGGGTTTGGGATTGTCCAACACAATGTATGCACGACTGGCTGAGATCACCTCATTAGACGGCTCTATTGCCGTGACACTGGCTGCACATCAAGCCATTGGACTGAAGGTAAAAATCACACAGTGTAACAGAGTTGTAAATGAAACTTTATGTTTTGTTAAAAAAACTCCTCTCCTCACCTTACTCATCATCTGCATGTATGTTCTGTGGAGAAAATGCAGTGACGGTTTTAGTTTATGATGACATGATTGGTGTTGTAACAGTGAGGGAGGTATTTTGGCTGATTCCTTTGTGATTGGCTAACAGCTGTTTGGTGTTTTAGGGAATTCTGATAGCAGGAAATGAAGCCCAGAAGCAGAAATATCTTCCCAAACTGGCCTCAGGAGAACACATCGCAGCTTTCTGCCTCACAGAGCCTGGAAGGTAATTTCACTGAAATATTTACATCTCATTGAGTGCAGCTGTGGCTGTGGCTTAGGAGGGAGAGCAGGTCATCCAAACTGCTTCCAATGGCTGTGCCATCAGTGTAGAAAGGTGCTAAGGTGTTTAAAGAGTCATTTTTTTTTCACAGTGAGCTACAGGTATGATAATACATTGGATTTATATAGCGTTTTTTTTGGATACTCAGAGACACTTTAGAAAGAACAACAAAACAAATTAAAAAAAACAATACAGAGATGAAATAATCCTTAAGCAGGGAAACGATGCAGAGAGGAAGAAGAAGAACACTGTTTTTTAGAGGTTTTAGGCCGTTTTGAAGAGGTGTGTTTTAAGGGATTTCTTGAAGGTGGAGAGTGAAAAGGAGTCTCTGATGTATTTAGGGAGTGAGTTCCAGAGGGTGGGAGCAGCAATGGAGAAAGCCCTGAGCAACCTGAGCGTGCCTGGGCACATGTGTGTGTGAGCTCCGCTTAAGCAGAATTCAAAAGCACATGCGTGCCCATGCACACTATTCAGCCATACTTGGGACTGTTTTTACTGACATGTTTTAAATCACAAACATATGCATTTTTGCTAAAAAAAATTAGGAAGTACTAAACATACAACTGGATAATTTAGATTTGGATTATGCTGCATGAGTTGTGTGAGAGTTTTTGGTCTTTGGAGCGAAGCCGCAGAAAAAAGACGTCAATCAAACTTCATTTATATAGCACTTTTCATACATTAAAAATGCAGCACAAAGTATTAAAAGCTAAATTAAAAAGGTGAGTCTTGAGCCTCCTTTTAAAAACATCAACAGTCTCTGCAGTCCTGATGCTCTCCGGCAGGCTGTTCCATAAGTAAGGCCCATAATGGCTGAATGCAGCCTCCCCCGTGGGTTTTCGTTCTCACTTTTGGAACAATTAAAAGGCCGGTGCCGGAGGACCTCAGGCTCCGCGAGGGTTGATATGATAAAAGCAGGTCAGATAAATAAGATGGCCCAAGACTGTTAAGACATTTAAAAACTAATGAAAGAACCTTAAAATCGATCCTGAAACACACGGGGAGCCAATGCAGTGTCAAAAGCACCATGATTAATTTATTATTATTATTATTATTACTATTATTATTGTTATACTTTTTTTATTATTTAAAAAAAAAAAAAAAAAACCAAGACAAATATAAATAGGATGCTTATTGCTAGCGCAATATGAACGTGACACTCGGATGAAAACCTGTTCGGCACATAGTGGTGTCTCATTCTGGTAACGTTTCATCTCCACACATCGCGGACAGCGCAGTGGGTGCTGTTGGCGCAGCGGGTCCTCAGTCCGTGCCTCTCCTTCCATCTCTCGCAGGAATGCCACTGGATACAGGTCCGTTGCGGAATGGCTGCGCTAGTTATCCGCTGCGTGCACAGATGCAACCAACACGAATCTGGTGGAATCTGGGGGTCTGTGTCCCTCTCTGGCCAGGCTTGTGTGCAAGCCATTTGACATGATACGTGACGTGATATACGACGTTATTAATAGTATGAATTATTAATGATATTCGAATTATCAATTGTAGGTTCGAACTTCTAAAAAATGTATATATTCGAATATATTTCGAACCTCGAATTTTTTTTGACAGCCCTAGTGTAATGTGTGCCCGCCCTCTGGTCTTCATCAGCACTTGTGCGGCTGAGTTTTGAAGTAACTGCAGGTTAGAGATGGTCTTTTTGGGAAGATCATAGAGCAGGGCATTACAGTAATCTAAACGACAAGAGATAAAAGCACCTCCATATTGGCCTGAGAGAGAAACGGGCGGACTCTGGCTACCGTATTTTCCGCACTATAAGGCGCATCGGAACTTACAAAGAAACAACGATCTGTGAGATAAGAGCTGAACCAGTTAAAAACAGTACCAGAGAGGCCCACCAGGTTTCTGAGTCTGTTTAATAAAATGTGGTGATCTACTGTATCAAAGGCGGTGCTTAGATCCAGTAGTACCAAGACTGTTAGTTTTTGTGAATCTGCGTTAAACCTGATAGGATTTAAAATCTTTAAAAGGGCTGTCTCTGCACTGTGGTTCATCCTAAAACCAGATTGAGATTTCTCTAAAATATTGTTTCCTTTTAAAAAATAATTTAGCAAACCTATACGCGTGGGCATTTCATGAGAGAAGTTGTCAGTCTCGCCCAATGGCGGATTGGCAATGGGGACGTTCAGGACGAATCCCAATGGGCCAGTCATCAAGTGGGCTGAAGGGGCTGCCCCGGTGAGACTAGTGAATGTCAGGCTAGTTGCTAGTTGCTAGCTGTCAGTGCTGCAATGCGCGTCCTTCTCAGCTAAGTGCTCCAAAATAACAGACCTGTCTGGCCACGGCGTTGGTCTATGGGCTGAGGCTGGTGTGGGACTTTTTTGTTGTAGTGATAAGTAGGGATGCACCGAAATGAAAATTTGGGGCCGAAGCCGAATAATATTAAACGCTTGGCCGAATACCAAGTACCGAATATCGAATATTGTTGTTTAGTTATTCATTAGTTTTTGCAGATGAACACCCTCCAGATTAGTGTTGTCACGGTACCAAACTTGGGACCCGCTGTATGATACCAGTGAAAATATCACGGTTCAGAGTAGTATCAGGATACCAAAGCGAAAATGAGGCAGATGTGCCTTTTGTCATTTATAAAAAGATAAATCACTTTTCTATAATACATCGATGATATTTCAGTGGAATAAATCACTTAATGACTTATTCATTCTTCAAAAACAGCATCAATAAGTGATTAACATAGGGGGGATCAAAATAAAATAAATAAATAAAATAAGAATCAACCAGCCACCCTTCTCCCCTGACAGTCCCTTCATAAGTAAAGAACACTCCCTAAAGTGTGGGGGAACAGCCCATTGTTCTGAAGTCCGTTCCGAAATCATCATGATACCCTGTGGTTAAGGTCTGGTTAGGTTTAGGCACAAAAACCACTTGGTTAGGGTCAGGAAAAGATCATGGTGTGGGTTAAAATGAAAAAGAAAGGGACAAACACATAAGCCGTGAGCCTGCTCCGCCTCAAGCCGGTGCAGCGCACCATACGCCCGCCGCGAGCCGTTCCGCACTGCAGACAGTCGGACTAACGGGATGTCGAACTAATGGGCTGTCGGACCAATGACATGGACCCAAGTGCGGTGAGGTTTGTGGGCCGTTATTTGCCACAATGACAGAAATGTGAACGGCTCGTTTCTCCTCTGACACGCCACATACCTGTGTTCGGCTGGCTCGGCTGTTCAGGTACTACTGGGCAGTCATGACTCTAAGGAGAGGATATTATTGGAGCCGACTTGTCCGTTGCCGCTGGTAAGGCAATGGCCACCGTATTTGACAGGAAGGCTACATTACTGTCTGTCTGTGACCCCTGTTCAACCCACAACCGGTGGGATTCGCCTGTCATTTCTGCTGGTGGTTGAAATCTGTACTCACACAGCGTGATGAATGATTTAAACCTATTTTGCTCGCTCAAAAATATTATTAGTCGCAAATGCGAGTGCGGTGACGGACGGATCGCCACACTGCCGACATTTTACTCCGCCCATCACGGCACGCTGTTTGACTGCGTTATCAAAACACAGCGCTATTATTCGGCCTTGCTTTTAACTTATTCCACCGAATACCGAATGTGTGGGTTTTTTTTGCAATATTTGGCCGAATATATTCGGTTACCGAATATTCGGTGCATCCCTAGTGATAAGTTGACTAAAAGTTGACTATAGGGCCTATTGCCCAATTTATAGCTCCATAGTTCATGGCTGTGAGCCATTAAGATATAAATTGGGCTTAAATATGAGAGCAGGGCTGGGCAGGACAGGGCAGACAATTATATTGTGCATAAAGTTAGATGCATTAGGATAGAGTCATATGCTCTTATTTTAAGTTAAATAATAAGGACATAGCCATTTGTGGCCAATTTAGTATTGCATTTATTTTATAGTCTGGAGCTGCTGATTTTCTTATGCAGTTGATTCTGAGGACAGTGTTTGTGTAGTGTGTTAGGCTAATGTCCATACTCCTCTCCATGGTTTTGGAGGCCTCTTTCTGTTTATAAGATAAAGATACTGGGCACATTGGCTTTCATTTTCCTATTACAATTATTGTATTTACTGTAAATAACTGCAAATAACTTCTCTGTAACATCTTAATGTTTTGCATTAAACACTTATTTTGGCTATTACATCATATCTCAGGAACAGAAGGGGAGATGTGGTCACATACTGAATTGGTGACACTAATCTTAAAACTGTGCTGATTGTGAAGATCTTCTGTGTTGCTGGGAGGAAGATGTGTGTGAACCATCCCTGTTTTCACAGACATGAATGTAGATTGTAAAAGTAACTTGACTGTTGGCGTAGGCATACAATCATGAGGTGGTAACTTTAGTTTTTCTTATTCTATTTCAACACAGCCAATCAAATGTTGCATAAAGCATTAACCTGAGTGTTGTATCATAGACAGAACATACGGTCACAGAGCCAGACAGCAGCTATACAACACAAGAGCCACAGACATTAACATTAGCTTCCCTGCTAGTCTCCTTCTTATCTGACTTACAAACATGAACACATGTGTTGTCCTGCACATCAGCTTGTTGAATGAGCCACCAACCAAATGTTTACTGGGTTTAGGTACACCACAGTTTGCAGGGTAGATGAGTAATTATCTGCTCAGCTGCAGCACATTAAACATAAACATACATAAACATTAAGCATGTAAACATACCTGTTAATGTCACTGCTGTGTGATTAGATGCTCCTGTGGCCTTTACCCTGTCTGCCCTTGCTATGTAGCTACAGCACAGGTTTGATCTTCTTTGTGTCTCATTCTGTACGGTGTGACACTCCTGCCAGCTGCTGTCAGTCACAGCTCATGCTTGTGCACCCAGCTCGACAATGATCAAGATTTAGAAAACAATACAGTTGTACCTGCAGCTTTATAAATCTAAACAAAAGAATGTCTATGCATGTTTTTGTCTTTGTGCACACACACTGTTTTAGTTGTTAATCTACACACTTGTTTTATGCATCTGGTCCCAGATTGGCACATAAGAGTAACTGAAGACAATTTGTGACATTGAGCAATTCTTTTTGGGTTCTCCAATACCACTGCTGACAGGACTTTAAGCAGTGCTGTGTAAAATTGTTCTTTTTACACTTTGGTGACATTTTTATGAATGAAACCTTTCCACAAATTGAGCAGAGCTATTGACTATATAATAAAGAAGGGTGATGATGAAAAACAGCAGTGCACAACTCCAAAAAATCTTAGATAATATGAAAAAGGTGCACAGTACTGGCAAAAATAAAAAAAACAGATAGAACACTGGCAGTCATTGTAGAATTCACTTGTTAAATAGAGGCAAAAACATATAGACATGGACACATTTCAGCTAAAGAGCCATTATCAGTGTGACAAGACAATAGTGGCAAATGATATACACACAACTGAGATTCAGACCACAGTAGACAGAGATAGAGAATACATAATAAAGTGATAAGATCAATGTGTGTATGAATGACAATTAGGAAGAACACCAGCAGCAGGTAACACAAGCCGAGGAGTGAAAAACAGATGGCCGGGACCCGGAACAACTTATAATTTAATTATGTATTCTCTATCCTGATTGTGGTTTGAACCTCACCTGTGTGTATAGTCATAAACCTATACAGGTCAAAAACCCGCCCCCTCCACATTAGCGAATGGGACATGGGCCAAACTAAAAAAATCAAAGTACAAGTAAAATAAGTTTCTCTCTAAATGTCTCTGTCATTTAATGTAGTTCTTAACACCCGGCTGCATGTTCAGGTGTTCATTTTTCTGATAAGTTTGGTTTTAGTTCATTATTTGGTACCATTAAAAGGGGCACTTGACATCATGATTGACAGCTGTGTGTGTCAATTGGTGTGTTTGTGATTAATGGGGCAGTTAAATGGTATATGGACTGCACTTGTATTGTCCTTTTCTAGTTTTCTGACTACTCATGGAGCCACCTGCTACTCAGTAACCATTTACGCAGATTCTCACATCGATGGAACAGCCACTGGGAGCTACTTGGGGTTCAGTATTTTGCCCAAGGATACTTTGACATGCTGACTGGAGGAGCCAGGGACTGAACCACTGATCTTCCGATTAGTGGACAACCTGCTCTACCTCTGAGCCATAGCCGACTGGTTTGTGATCAAACAGGTGTATTGGTGGGAAATGTACAGTACAGGCCAAAAGTTTGGACACACCCTCTCATTCAATGCGTTTTCTTTATTTTCATGACTATTTACATTGTAGATTCTCACTGAAGGCATCAAAACTATGAATGAACACATGTGGAGTTATGTACTTAACAAAAAAAGGTGAAATAACTGAAAACATGTTTTATATTCTAGTTTCTTCAAAATAGCCACCCTTTGCTCTGATTACTGCTTTGCACACTCTTGGCATTCTCTCGATGAGCTTCAAGAGGTAGTCACCTGAAATGGTATTCCAACAGTCTTGAAGGAGTTCCCAGAGGTGTTTAGCACTTGTTGGCCCCTTTGCCTTCACTCTGCGGTCCAGCTCACACCAAACCATCTCGATTGGATTCAGGTCCGGTGACTGTGGAGGCCAGGTCATCTGCCGCAGCACTCCATCACTCTCCTTCTTGGTCAAATAGCCCTTACAGAGCCTGGAGGTGTGTTTGGGGTCATTGTCCTGTTGAAAAATAAATGATCGTCCAACTAAACGCAAACCGGATGGGATGGCATGTCGCTGGAGGATGCTGTGGTAGCCATGCTGGTTCAGTGTGCCTTCAATTTTGAATAAATCCCCAACAGTGTCACCAGCAAAACACCCCCACACCATCACACCTCCTCCTCCATGCTTCACAGTGGGAACCAGGCATGTGGAATCCATCCGTTCACCTTTTCTGCGTCTCACAAAGACACGGCGGTTGGAACCAAAGATCTCAGATTTGGACTCATCAGACCAAAGCACAGATTTCCACTGGTCTAATGTCCATTCCTTGTGTTTCTTGGCCCAAACAAATCTCTTCTGCTTGTTGCCTCTCCTTAGCAGTGGTTTCCTAGCAGCTATTTGACCATGAAGGCCTGATTCGCGCAGTCTCCTCTTAACAGTTGTTCTAGAGATGGGTCTGCTGCTAGAACTCTGTGTGGCATTCATCTGGTCTCTGATCTGAGCTGCTGTTAACTTGCGATTTCTGAGGCTGGTGACTCGGATGAACTTATCCTCAGAAGCAGAGGTGACTCTTGGTCTTCCTTTCCTGGGTCGGTCCTCATGTGTGCCAGTTTTGTTGTAGCACTTGATGGTTTTTGCGACTCCACTTGGGGACACATTTAAAGTTTTTGCAATTTTCCGGACTGACTGACCTTCATTTCTTAAAGTAATGATGGCCACTGGTTTTTCTTTGGTTAGCTGATTGGTTCTTGCCATAATATGAATTTTAACAGTTGTCCAATAGGGCTGTCGGCTGTGTATTAACCTGACTTCTGCACAACACAACTGATGGTCCCAACCCCATTGATAAAGCAAGGAATTCCACTAATTAACCCTGATAAGGCACACCTGTGAAGTGAAAACCATTTCAGGTGACTACCTCTTGAAGCTCATCGAGAGAATGCCAAGAGTGTGCAAAGCAGTAATCAGAGCAAAGGGTGGCTATTTTGAAGAAACTAGAATATAAAACACATTGTAGATTCTCACTGAAAATAAAGAAAACACATTGAATGAGAAGGTGTGTCCAAACTTTTGGCCTGTACTGTATATCATGGAGATCAGTACAGCACAGACTCTTGCTCCAAATAAAGTCACCAGCGCAAGATGGCAGCAGCTGTATCTGGGGTATTTTGATGTCATTTTTTTTTTACAGCAGGAGGAAGTGGAGACACTTCAGTCACATTACATACATTGAGCTGAACAGGAAGCCTTAATTTGCAATTTAGGATTGAAGCATTCTCAGAACCCATCGGCTGTATTCGGCATCTGACAGAGTCTGTATATAGAAACTAGGATTGAAGAAATGCAAACGGAGAAATCTCCACAACACACCTTCTCTTAAACAGTGGATGTTGATTTTGCTATAAGGAACAAACCCAACAAACTCACATTGACACCGAAAAGCTCAATTCTGTCATTAAAACTGTTAACCAGGAGGTAATGTTAGCTGTGTGATGCTAACAGTAATGTAACTGTCGCTGTGTATGTGTGTACAGGCAGACTCTCACCAACTGTTCCCCAGTGTGGAGCTCACACTCCCACAGTAGTAGTCTGATGACAAACAGGAATAGAGAGGGGTACAGTGGGACAAGGACGCACTGAGCGGAGCAATCCACTGTACGCAGCTCTACAGTAAAAAAGTAATTTTACACATTTTAAGTAGTAAAAAAAAAGTCATCTTCACATGTGGGAGGGGCAGCGGTGAGTATTCTACACACTGAGCAAATATTGACATCTGAACAAGTATTGATGCCTATCCCAAATATCGCTGTCCAATTATTTTTGCCAGTGTGGGGGTAATATAGTTATTTTTATGTTTTTCATGTGAAAGGAGGTTATTAGAAAGGTTTTCTCATAAATGTGTATAATTAAATTTGTGCTCATTCAAAGTTAGAGTAAAGATGAACTGAAAGACTTAAAAACAATTGAGGTATGATTTCTTCGTTTCCCTGGAACTAAAGGGTAATAAGTAACAACAACAAAAAAAAACAACAAGAAAAAAATACATCTGTATCAGCTGCCGACCAAAATATTATTTTAAATATCCTAGACTTTCACAATCGGTGCATCCCTAGTGGGAGCAGCTGTGGCCATCTCACTTAAGGCTGGAACTGTTGACCAAAGGTGCATCTACTAAATACTGACCTGAAGGGGGTTATGCAAACATATATTTTGTATTATATGTTTTATTTTGGGTCATTTTGAAGAGATCTGTTTCCACTTTGACACAAGAGGGTCTGTTTCTGTTGATAAGTGTCCAAAAAGCCACACTGAATGTGACAACCATGAGAGCTTCTTTTTAAAATTAGATTTTTTACATGGCGCAGTCATTTAGAGCAGTGATTAAATTTCAGCCAGTGTGTGTTTTATAAGATTCCCACCAATCAGAAATGAGAAAAATTGTGCTACTTTGTTTGAATTAGTGTGATTTACTCTCGGTTTTATCTTTTCAGTGGAAGTGATGCAGCGTCCATTCAGACCCGTGCAACCCTGTCAGAAGACGGGAAACATTACCTGATCAACGGATCGAAAGTGAGAGAGCAACTGAACTATCTAATGTTTGATCAGGGCTTAAAAGTTTGAATAGTAAAATCCTCATGCATGATTTGTTTTGCCTCAAACTCTGAAGATCCCTTCCAATCAATTTGTGTCATCAGATTTGGATCTCAAATGGAGGCATGGCAGATATTATGACAGTGTTTGCCAGGACGGAGCTGCTTGTGGATGGTGTGAAGAAAGATAAGATTTCAGCATTCATTGTAGAGAGGGCTTTCGGGGGCATCACCAGTGGCAAGCCTGAGGACAAACTGGGCATCCGAGGTTCCAACAGTAAGCGCCTCATGATTTGGACAGAAGGATGGACATGTGGGTGTGGTCTCAGTAAAGTTTCATGTCATTTGTGATTACCCCTTTTGACTTTTTCAGCTTGTGAAGTGTCCTTTGACAATGTCCCAGTGCCACTGGAGAATGTCATAGGAGAAGTAGGAGGTGGATTCAAGGTAAGTTTGTCCTGTCCTCAACACAAACTATTGTGCATGACTATATCTGTAAGGGTGTGTTGATATAGAAATCTTTTGCTTTGTGTTGGACAGATTGCCATGAACATCCTGAACTCAGGAAGGTTCAGTATGGGCAGTTCTTCAGCTGGAATGATTAAAAAGCTGATCGGTAAAAGCCTGTACACAGCTGAAATAACTGATTTAGAACTTCCATGTGTGGGTTTTGTAAAATGTCTCTAGTTTGACATCATTTCTGTCCGTCTTTCTATAGAAATGACCTCTGAGTACGCTGCGACCAGAAAGCAGTTCAACAAGAGCTTGGGCGAATTTGGTATGATTCAGGTACAGTCCAGTGTTCCCTCATCAAAGGTTTGTGAATAATCAGCAGGAGTCAGTGTGGTCAGAGAAGAATAATGTTTGTTTTGCTTCTGTTACTGTAGGAGAAATTTGCATTGATGGCTCTTAATGCCTTCGTGATGGAGAGTATGGCGTACCTGACGGCAGGGATGATGGACAGACCGGGACTTCCAGACTGTTCTCTAGAGGCTGCTATGGTCAAGGTTTGATAACTTTGTCATTCAGCATTGTTCATATAAAACCAGCATGAAACCCAGTGTCTCCTGATGTTTACTCTTTGTCCTCTGTTTAGGTGTTTAGCTCAGAGGGAGGATGGATTTGTGTCAGTGAAGCTCTTCAGATCCTTGGAGGTCTGGGTTATACAAAGAACTACGCCTATGAGCGCTACGTCAGGGACTGTCGCATCCTGCCTATCTTTGAGGTACTCTCATATTCAGTCAATAAAATCAGAGCCCTAGTTTCCACTGAGGACACCAAAGGTCGCATTCTCTGTCATTATCCTGGGAGTTTTTAGACACAAAGAAGACTCTACATCCCTGGACTCATTTTACATTTTCCTACATGGTTTTGTTGGTTTGCAAGATTCTGATATTTCTTAGACTTCAAATTAGGCAATAAATAAATTGCTCTGAAACAATATGTAGACCATCATTTCACAGATACAATTGTAGATATTTTTGGAAGAGTTAAATAAAATGTGAAATGACATAAAAACAAAAAAAAATCCTATGTTTAAAGCAGCTGTGCGGAACTTTTTACCATTAATAAAACTGTCCCTAGTTCGTATCACCCCCCTTGAAGATCCACATATTTATTTGAACCCAACAGCAACAAAAAAGCCTTTCTCTATATGGCTATTTAGCGTAGCCTAGCTCGGGTCGGACACACAGTGGAAGTCAGAAAACCAGAATACGGCACCCGAGGTGGAAGTGATTCTGCTCGGACGTAGCGGCCTGCAGCAATTAAACCACAGAAGAAGAAGGAGCCGTGTTTACAGTTCTTCAAGTAAGCAGTACACAACGGGCATTGCTGAACACATAACACCTAACAGTGTTACCAGAGATGTATCTATGAGGACTTGGTTGTACTTTTGATGTCATGGCGGATAATGAAGGAGCATCATCTAAAATTATCTGTGACTGTGACCATGAACACAAATATACAGCAGGCAGTGGTCCTCAGTTTATAAGAAATTCAGAGCTACACCAGAACATTTATGAACAGGTCTTACTTTACTACTAATTTGTGTGTAACGTTAGCATATTAGCATGTTTCCACTAATTACTTGGACTGACCTAACGTTAGTAGCGTTAGCTTTGCAAGCGAAGGCTGCAGGTAACAGCTTTGCTGTGTTAGGATTATGTTATGTCTTCACTGTGTATCGTCACATAAAAGAATACTCCGACGATTTGGGAGTTACGCCCTTTCTCTATCATTTTCATATTTAGACAACATGATCGATATCTTTTTTGTGTCTGTACGTCCAGTGGCTGGGTCTCAGCGTTTAGCATTGCGCTTATAGAGGGTCAGTACGTCCTGCGCTGTGATCCACGGAGGGATACATAGGTGAGCAGGCGCAGACATAGCTTGTAAACAAAACTCAGCTGTTTATTTAGCCTAGCAATATCTCCGGATTTTAGTAGCTGCAATGGACTACTTTGAACGCGATTTTGAAGAGTTTCTTGTAGCGGACACAGATCCAGAGCCATACCTGTTTGAGCCGGAGCATACAGATGAGGAACTCCATGTGTTGAATGCTGAGCAGAGATGAGAGAGGCTGAATCCTCCGCTACTATTTTCCTGCACATAGTGGGATTCGGTGCTGCCATCGTTGGGAAGATATATCATCAGGAGGAAACCCGCAGCAGAGAGTGTATCACAAGGAATGAAGACTGCAGCAGTCACTAATCCTGGTGTGATTGAAACTTTTTTTCATGTTCCTAAAATGAACTGGAAAAAACGCTCCAGGCCTGCAGGAGCTGATGGACAGCTTTCAGTCGGGTGAGTAATATCGTCCGTGTCGTCTCTTTGTTTGTTTTTACCCGAGTGACAAAGCATACCTGTCCCAGAGCCAGCTGCAGCTGTTGCTCACCGATGTATCCCTCCCCGCAAGATGTACTGACCATGACCGTGCCATGCTAACCGCTGTCTTCAATATGAAAATGATAGAGAAAGGGCATAACTCCCAAATCGTTGGAGTATGCTTTTCACATAATAATGCGGACTCAGTTAATGACTTTTTAACTGTTTATTCCTCCTTACACTGAACGTACATGGCTGCTTCTCATTGTTTCCAGTAGCACAACAACGGTTACTACATTACCCAGAATAACTTGAGGCTCACACTACTACGGTAGCCTTAGTAGCTCAAAATACACAACAGATTAGATTAGATCAGAACAGAAACACAACAGGAGAATTTACTGAGTAATTTTGCTGTTTCCACTATTTACTTGGACTGACCTGACGTTAGTTAATCCTCTCGCTCTCCAAAACAAATGCATGCGGTAATTTCCGGCTTTACGACACCAGGCTGTGGGTGTCATACCGCTTCGACCAAAGGGGCACTATAATCAACAAAAACGAAAAGTTCCACACAGCTGCTTTAAAGGTCCAGTGTGTAGGATTTAGGGTGATAAATTGGCACCAATGGAATCTAAGATAATAAGTATGTTTTCTTTGAGTATAATCACCTGAAAATAAGAATTGTTGTGTTTTCCTTGTGAATTTCCCTGGTGTGGGATTAATAAAGTTCTATCTTTTATTTACCTTAGAATGAGCCATTTATATCTACATAGGGAGAACGGTAGAAACCTCAGGAAGAGCAACTGAGGAGGGATGCCTCTTCCAGGACGGACAGATGTGCAATAGATGTCGTACAGAACAGATCAACATAATAAATTAACAGTAATCCGTATGAGACAGAAAGAGAGAGAGAGAGACAGAGAGAGATGCAGGACAGACGGTAATGACAGAGTTGGAGTTGGTTTGTTGAGATGATCCATTCTGTAAGTGGCCACCAGGTGGTACATTTCCCTTTGAAATCAAATGTCTTAAGGCATTCTTGCAGTTGAGGGTTAGAGATTCTTCCTGTGGTTGAATAAATAGACCGAGCAGCAGTTCATCAGCTATTTAAACACTTAAATGTCATAAAGTGTGAGTCGGTCAAAGTTAGTTAAGATTGGTTGTTGTGATTTTCTATGTTTTAAGACCTTATGCTTACATTCATATTTGTTGTGCCCTATTAAGCCCCAGTACACCCCCACCCACACACACCATCTTTTTATAGTGTTCTTTGTGGATGCATTGCTGCTTCCATACAGTATGATGGATATGAAATTGGTAGTGTGTCATTTTTCCGTGCTGTTGCTGTTTTCAGGGTACCAATGAAATCCTGAGGATGTACATTGCTCTCACTGGAATGCAGTATGCTGGCAAAATCCTCACAGGGAAAATAAAGTAAGAATATAAAGTCTGGATAAAATGGGAAAATATATTCATACAACATTGATATTGTGACAAGATTAGACATAGATTGTGATTTTGGTTAGTGCGATACCTTTGTTAAAAAGTACTTAACTTATTTTAAACATTATTTTGTTTTGTTTCGCCCACTTCCCTCCACAACAGCGTGAAAATCAGCGACGTTTGACATATAAAGTTGTCGCTAACATGTTGGCAAAGAGTTATGTATCCAACAGATATGTAGCAACATTAGCATTTATTTTGACTTGTGATTTGTCCACCTGATGAGTGGAAGTCCTTTATTTTTTCTTTTTTTAATTCAGTTTGGTCTCTACCAACTCCTGAGGGAAGTATCTGTCCCTTTAGCTGCTAAATGCTCCACATTGTTCATCAGCTATTCTCTAACTGTCTGCTGTGTGGTGCTGAGCAGGTAGTGAACAGTTGGTTCATCAGAGAGCTGCAGCTGCATATGATGTTGATAAGAGCATTGAGAGTCTAAGAGTACATCTGTAGGCTAGAAAATAAAAACAAGCTGAAAGATCTAAAACTGTAGACTGCAGAGTTGGGTAATAATTTGCTGTGGGTTTATCACTACAAGTGACTCCTTTCACTTATAATTAAATATTGACTGGTGCTGTTTCCTAAAGGCTTCACTAGAGGTAAAAGATTATCATTTTCAGGGATAATTAGATGACTTTTAGCTGGATAAAATTACCTGTAAATCTGGTTGTATATGATTGTCTTTGTTTAAATTGTCTAAAATACTATTACAAGTCTTTTCTCTGCTGTGCCTGCAGGGAGATGAAGAAAGGAAACATAGGTCTGGCCTTGGGCATGGTAGGCAAGAAACTGAAGAGCTCATTGGGAAGTACAGTGGACCTTGGCCTGACAGGAAAAGACGGAGTGGTTCATCCCAGCTTGGCAGTAAGTAATCTTTATTTGAAGGTTGAGAGGATACATTTTCTTTTAGTCGTAAGTGTATTAGTTGAGGCTGAGGAGTTTTCTGTTTACAGAAAAGTGCAAAGAAGTTGGAACAGAATGTCAGCCTTTTTGGATCTACTGTGGAGAGCCTGCTGTACAGATATGGAAAGGTAACGTTTGATTGATTTTACATTCTGGAAAAACAGAGATCAGGTTTTCCTTCTTAAATGTTTCCAGTTCCTTTGAACAAAATTCCCATTTGTCTAAAATGGCCAGATGTACAAGGCATTTCATGGATCTTCCCATCAGTGTTTGTGAGGCTTTGTTCAGCTAGCTGCTCCAAAGTGTTCTCCTTTTCTTCCTTTACTATGCTTTTATAACCACAGCTTCCTCACAGCAGTTATAAACTTATTGGAAACAGCTCAGCTTTCCAATATCCTACTTCCTGTATCATTCACCTCTGTTTTGATCCAATAGATAAAAAGTCACGCAGCAGTTATAACGTTCTTGGAAACAGCTCAGATTTCCGATTCCCTACTTCCTGTATCATTCGCCTCCATTTTGATCCAATACTTAAGAAGTCTCCTCAGAGGGCATTCATCACACTGCAGTCTTCATATGGCAAGACATTTTAACATGAAATGGCTACACTGGATATAATCTATATAAACAGATAATCTGTATATGTTTGCAGAATCTGTAGGCAACGGGACAGATTTTGGTATTAAAGGCATCGCTGTTTCTGTTTGTAATCCAAGAAATATTGACACTACAACAGGTCACTTATGCCTACCTAGGACTAATCAGATCTAATCAAACCACGTGAGCACACACCTACATTTTACATAGGGTTACTATGGAGACACAAGTGTTACACACACGCACGCTACATGACGCGCAGGCCTTGTTCGCTCCACTCACATGACGCGCTCACACATCTTTTCAGGATGCGTGCACAGCACGTTACAAACGCCATACATACACTACACCTGCGTGTGCATGTGATTCACAGGGCTGTCGCAACTGGACAGGCAAACTAGGCAATTGCCTAGGGCCCCGGGCTGGAAGGGGGCCCCCAGAGTGGAAGTAGGGTAACCAGACGTCCCGCATTGTGCGGGACTGAACAGCATTTCTGTCTCTTTTCACATGTCACGCAAATTGAGACCATGTCCCGCATGATTGGTTGCCACCCGCGCTAGCATTGTTGGAGTACCGTAGTACTATGGTACCTCACGGTACCACTACTGTGGGATAAGTTCAAAGTTCCGTCAAATAACAGCGCGCGCTGGCCACGTGGCACTCAATATGCTGCTGCGGTGGTTTGTATCCAGTGACATTTCAGGTATTAGCTGAGCTATTGAGTATCTTTAAGCAGTGAAAGTTACTATTTATTTTGTTTTACTTGTAGGTTCGATTTGTTTATATGCTACAGTGATTTGTTTTCCACAGAGCTCTATGGTGCGAGCATTTTACTCGCATTTGCAACTAAAAATAGTTTTGCGCAAGCAAAACAAATCATTCAGAAGCACACTGTGTGAGTACAGATTTCAACCAGCAGCAGAAACTAAAGGCGAATCCTGCCAGTTGTGGGTTGAATGGGGGTCACAGACGCCGTATTCCTGTCAAACACGGCGCAAGATAAGGCTTACCGGTGATGGTGAAGTCTGGCTCCAGGTCCTCTTTGTTGATTTCATGACTGCCCAGAAATACCTGAACAGCCGAGCCGTGGCGGCACACAGGTATGTGATGTGTCAGATAACAGCCCACAAACCTCACCGCACTTTAGGGACCGTTATTTACTTATGAAGGGACTGTTCTTTACTTGTCAGGGGAGGAGGGTGGCTGGTTGATTTTTAAACAGCCCTGCATGTGAATCTCGCACACACACAGTGCATGTACACATCATTAACACCTGAACACGTCAAATTACTTTGGCAAACTGTCTGTCTCCATAGTTTACACGTGCAGACAGGCATGTGTGTGTGCTTCGCAAGAGTGGAATGAATGAATGAATCAAGTCGCTGCAGACATATGCCTGCATATACACACGCATGATTTTTTTCATTTTTTTATTTTTTATCCTCACAAATCAGAACTACTGACCACCCTCGATGTCTGGCTGTGGTTTAAAAATATTTATCTAAGAAAATTTTTAGGCTACAACAGCCTAATTGTGAATATATAGCCTATTATTGAATTGGATCCTAAATGCTGCAAACCTCCATCTGTATGTTTTTAATCAATAGTTGTGTTTTCATAAACATTTTTTTCGCATTTTGCCCTTTTGCCAGTTTGACTGTTTATTGAAATATCTTTTCAGACATCCTTAAATGAGTTTAAATGGGTTAAATTCACTCCGACTGCCGCTGCCAGGTTGAGAGCGGCGAACACTCTTTCCTTACTTGTAAAATCTAGATTCATATTTTATTCCTGTTTGCTGTAAAAAGCCTATATGCGTGAGGGACATTCACTTTTGGGATGACGTAAAGTAGGCTAGAGATATTCCGGATATTCATGGATTTGGGTCATTCAATTTTAATAATTAGGCTAATTAATAACGGATTAAAACCAGCAGACTTCTGTGTTATACTTTACCAAACTATAGGCTTTATTGTGTGTAGAATCACTTTCTACAGGTGGCGGCTGGTTTATCTTGCCAATAATGCGCTGAGAAAAATGTTTGAAGTCCAAAAAAAGTAATTTATTACAACAAAACAGGTTTCACAATTCAAATTATATTTTGTTCAAACAAAATCTTCAATATGACACCTTATCTGTGGTTACTTTTCTTTCAAACATTTTTTTTTAAGATGTGCAACTCCACTGACAGAAAGCACCTCACGGAGCGAGGTTTTTGAGCGCGCTCGGCTTTCAGTTATAACTAACAGGACTGCAAATATAACACAAACACTTAAGATGTCATACTTTAAAACAAACTCTTAACTGGCCGGATGAACAAGACCCCGGGGTCTAGGTTTGTGGCACTGGTCCGACCCGGCCCATATGCAGTGGAGGTTCCAGCGCTGGAACACTGAGCGGCTGACAGTGTGACAGACGCCCGAACACACAAAGTTGGAAAGCGGAAGGACACTCCTAATTCCCCGATCCTTAACTAACCTACACCCTACCCCCTGGCTGTCTTCACCCCCTCTCCCAGCCGTGAATGCAATAAAGGTGGCTTCGTCAGGCACTTTACAGCAACGCCGCTTCTCAGAGCCAAACTGTCGCTCGCTCGGATCTCCTTTTTCAGTTCATGCCCTGCAATCAAGTCCAGCTGTGTATGATCAGTCCAGAGTCTCTGTCAGATCCACAGGTGAACGCATTGTCTTTGATTACTTGTCACCATGGCAGCCAGTCCACTCAACCCCAGTTCATTAGCCTAAAATATGAATAAATATTGGACGGTGATTAGAAATTCCTCCAACATGGTGCAAGGAAACTATTTTTCGGGTCGACCCAGGAGAGAGACTAGGATTTTTTTCCCCTTGATATAAAGCGTCACATACGCCTCCTGTGTAGTTTTTCTAATTACGTTTTTTCAAAAGCTTACATCTCAACAGTTTTACCACAAAGTATGACTTTCTTGACCTTAAAATTTATTTGTGTTTTAAATTCATTAACAACATATTTGGATTTCATGTCACAACTCAAACGGGACCAAAAGATAACATTGCTCTCCTCATTCACTGCCATTCGTATTTTTTCCGATTTAAGGTCCCATGAGCTTCACGTGACTTCGGCACTCTATTCGGACATACTAGGCTTGTTCGAGATGAACTGCGCCTCACCTGGAAAGTAGACGAGAGCAGGCGGCTGCAGCAGGGGGCGGTTACAAAAAGCTGCGGTGAAGTCGGACAGTTTCCAGCAGCCTTCAGTCCGTACAGGAAGTCACAGACACACTTACATCCTGTCTGGAATGATGCCAATTCATTAAAAAAAGTGATCAGACCCACACATCAGTTTGTTTTCACCATCAGTCACACAACATGTTTTCTGTTCACAGAATAAATCTTCAAATCAGACAAATACGATCTTAATCTCTAAAATTCAACAACAATGAGGAGTTTATCTAAAACGTCATATTGTTGAGTCGACATCTGAACCAATCAGCTGTTAGATCAGGTGAGAGCCAGGCGGTGCAGTCGATGGAGAGCAACTGCAGCACCTGGCTCTACAAACTGTGGCCGCCTCGCTCTGTGGCTTTATCGCCGTCCACTTTTGTAATACGGAAGAGCAAGTCGGGATGAAGGCGGACACAAAACTAACTGGCATGCATTGTGCGCCGATCGCCGATGATTGAATCTGCACAGGACTGGCTCATCTCGAACGAACCTGTTGTTGTTGCTTCAAGAGCTGACACTTTTGACCGCTGTGATCACATGATGTGTCTACGCACGCGCATCTGATTAGCAGAGTTAGCATAGCAAGTAGGGGCGGCTGGCCAATAGAGGGCAATAGGGTGCCACCCTCCTTGAGCCACAAAAGAAAAGAAAGATGATAATAAATGTATGATTATCACCATCATAATTGTCATATACACAAACAATATGTTAATTATTCTGATAAATTTCACTTGAAACAGCTCGTCCTGCCTCTGAATATCCAATCAGATGCAGTGTGAAGTCGCGTTCTGGCCCTTTGGGGCGATATCAGCCTGGCTGGAAATCGCTCCGACTCACTCTCATAGACTTTCATGTAAAATGCTTTTTTTTCTAAATCCAGGCACTCCAATGCAATCTCTATGGGTTCCGGGAGGGCTTGCCCCAACGTGTTTTCGTCACACGTAAACCACCAGAAACATTCATGTGCTCCTCGGATGGGCCGATTTCCCATTGCGGGAAGTCATACTTGCTTCATTGTGTGTTCATGAGCGTTTAAGTCGTAATGTGGAGACATCATGGACATTACAAAGAGGATGTGTTGTATTTTATCACTCAAAATGTTAAAAAAACACATCATCAACCATTTCCACTGAAATATTGCTTTACGGTCAGAAACTAATTTTTCCGATTATTCCAACATCACATGAGGCATCGCCACTGCGCAGCGGTCACATCCAAGATCAACATGGCTAACGTTTCCAGCTGATCAAAGAGGCTTTTTTACCATATCCACCTTATCTTTCACGGAAACATGGAGGCGCAACAGAACTCAGCCAGCTTCCGTTTTTTTGTGCGACACTTCCGGCCCAGCACTCTTGACCACTGTGTAAATGGGAATCGCCTTATTTTTTACCTTGAGTTTAGCTATATATATCACATTTTTCACGTCACTATATCACTGTTTAGACTAATCTGGTGTTTGTAAAGTCTATAAACACGATTGAACAAACATTACTATTTCTGTGAGCACGTTTTGTTTGTAATTAATAACATGGTTATCGTAGATTAGCTGGGCTAACCATTAGCTGTTAGCCGTTAGCGGTGTCTGTAACTCAATAACTCAATAAATGGTCCGTGAAAAAATATTTTTTTCCAGCGGGTGTCTTAGTTACAACATGATTGAGCTAACTGGAGTAGTTTCATGTTATGTCACAACGGGAGGCTGTTAACAGATGACGTCCTGATGTTAGCTTTGCTGCTAGCTAGATGTTCCTGCCAGCTGCAGCCACTGATGCTTTCTAGACATCATGATTTCCCAAAACTGAATAAATACCACACATAGCAACATAAAACTGCTTTGCTAGCTCAATCATGTTGTAACGGCTGGATGGCTGATGCGTACATGCTGATTCGGGTGCTATCAGAGCCGATCCGCACATCACTATGGCTTAATGATCAACTCAGTCAATAAAAACAACCCGTCCTGTGTTAGGAGTGTATGTCGCTGACAGAAAGAAAGAAAGAAAAGGAAAAAACAAGATAGAAAAGCAGCGTACACCTCACATATTTATTTCTCACAGCTGCGCACACGTTTGGTTGTCATGCAAACGCACTGTCTGTGTGTCGAGGGTGTGAGCCGCAGCTTCAGCTTCTCAGGTTGAGAGGCTGTGAAGGCCACTGTGTTTTTTCGCTGATTCGGTTCTGCAGGTTCTCTGCTGGTACACTGGAGACGGGGATCCAGCAGTTTGTCTCAATCGGCATAGATTGGGCTTTTTTGGTTCATAGTTTTTGATTGACGTGTGATTTATTCGCGTTTAGAGGGAATAAATTGCTGTTATAACGGAAACGTGGGCATAGTTATCTATATAAAATACACAGACTAACTAACAAACTAACTGATTGACTGGCATAAACGACTGAAAACTGAAAAAATTGGCTTGCTCTGTTAGCTCCGGTAAGGGAAAGCATGAGGGAAAGCGACTGACCGGAAGTCACGCATAAAAAAACGGAAGTTGATCAATATTTACTTCCGTGTTTGAAAATAAGGTGGATAGGTTAAAAAGAAACAACACATAGTGCGTCCAAATTCACACCTGTTCTTCTCTATGGATTTTCTCCGCAACCGTGCGTCATGGCGAGAAGCCACGCATATCAAGCGAAGACCAAACACTTGTCGGTAGTCCAATGTTTTCACAGCGAAAAAAACGACAACATTACACTAAAGCCCCCAATGCCCAAAATATATACGATACGTTTCACCCCTCATAGTGTGTGTGTGTGTGTGTGTGTGTGTGTGCACGCGTGTGTGCGCGTATGGAGCTACATTAGGGTCAAGGTTTTGTACTTGGAAAAATAAAACTTGAAACTAAAAATTCATCTGTTGATCTTGAATTTTGAAAAATACAACCATGTATTCAAAATAAAAAGAAGTGTATGAAACGTTTTTTTCAGGTTAAATATAATTTTGATTTACTTTGGTAATTCTTTTGAATGAATATTTTATATTATATATATATATTTATATTTATTATATATATATTTTACCTTTTCACTTCCATATATTTTGACATTTGAGGTCTTATTTTAAGTGCTGATATGTCCAATTTCCACATAGCACTGTGAACGCAGCGTAGTGTTTGCTTCGTTTGCGATGATGGCGTCAGGTCAGTCCGGTCAATCTGCTGGAGCCCATACATCCAGCACACAGGTGAGAAATGTTCACTAACGACCCCTTAATATTTGTTATGATTTCCCAAAAGTTAGTGAACATTTCTCACCTGTGTGCTGGATGTATGGGCTCCAGCAGATTGACCGGACTGACCTGACGCCATCATCGCAAGCAAAACGGACACTACGCTGCGTTCACAGTGCTATGTGGAAATTGGACATATCAGCACTTAAAATGTGGCTGTTGAACTACAAAATCTGGCATAATTTATCGCTCTTGTACCGCAATTGGTGCTCAGTACTGTCTAAAACAGATTTCCAAATGGAAGTTTGTCACTGGCATCAATTTTTACACTGCCAATCACATGAATATGGTGTATATTAAGTGTTGAGTCAGAATTTTTTTAGTTCCTACGTTCCCTGAAGGCACTGTCACTCATGATTCCACGCCCCTCTCAGTTGATGCCACGCCCCCATGCCACATCAAGGTCAAAAGTCTGAAACTCAAAAAACAGATTTGAAAGTGAAAAAAAAAAAGATCTGAAAGTGAAAAAAAAATTTGAAAGTGAAAATATAAGATTTAAAAACTGTAAAAAAAAATAAATAAGAGCTGAATCTGAAGATAAGACATGCAACTGAAAAAAGTAAGACCTCAAATGTCAAAATATATATGGAAGTAAAAAGTGAAAATAAATTATTCATTCAAAAGAATTACCAAAATGAATCAAAATTATATTTAACCTGAACACTTATTCTTTATTTTGAATGCATTGTTGTTGTATAAGATCAACACGAGTTTTCAGTTTCAAATTTATTTTTTCAAGTCCAAAACTTTTGCTCTATATGTGTGTGTGTGTGCGCGCGCACGTGTGCACAAACACACACACACACACACACACACACACACACACACACACACACACACACACACACTTACTGTCCTCTGTGTGAGTTATGGGATTCAGGCCAATGCCAAGAGAAGAGCATCCCACACCCACTAACCTAGACACCAAAGGTATCACACATTAGCCTACAGTAGATGTCATCCCCGTGTCTGTGTGGACTCTGTCAAACATCTACCAACACAGGAAGTAATTCATTACAACTTAAGAGCAAAATTCAAACATGTCACTTAGTAGCAGGGAGTCTTTAATCCATGCCATCTCGATTAAGGTATGCAAGAATATGAGGTCGTCACATGATGCATTACAAAATTATACACACTTTGTTTTCCCCACTGTATTACAGAGATACACACAGTCATTTCTGAGGATGGAAATGATCATTGATTGAAGCATCCTTGTTTGTGTGTTTGTTTGTTTGTTTTTTTGTTTGTTCTGCATTGATGTTGTCAGACTATAGTGGACGAACAGCTCATCCTGAAGAGGGTAGCAGATGTGCTCATCAACCTCTACGCTATGACAGCTGTCCTGTCCAGAACCAGCCGCTCCATCAGCATCGGCCTGAGGAGTCATGATCATGAGGTGGTTACACTATAAACAGTACACACACACACACAAGCTTGAATTAATACTTACTAATGTGGGCCCAGCAGAATTGAGAAGTAAGCACAATCTGCCTGGAATGTTCTATGAACCCCAGCTACAAAACAACATGTATGGATTAGTTCAAAGCATTAGTCAAAGAGTAGAGGAATTGTGTCCATAGGCATAAGTCTAAAGTCTTTAAGCCTCCTGTACACCATGAATTAGTGTTCATCACAGTGAAAGCAGTTTTTACTTGACCTCATCAGATTGGTAGACATAGCAGTTTAGATCAGTTTCCTCTGACAGAGATGAAAGTTTAGTTCTAATCACCAACTCTGAAAGGGGACACACGTTTACACCTCCAGACTATCAGGTTGCAGATAAAGAAAGAATTCAGAATTTAATTAAGAATTAAATTATTTTTCTGATTCTTGACAGTGAAATGGATAAGTCAGAATTTACAATGAACCTGGGTACAAATTCTAGTTGTCTCAGATTAGTTATTTGTGGTGTCAAAGTTTCAGAGCAAAAATAGAGACATGCCAAGCTTTTTAATTGATGATCAGTAAGTGTGTGCTCATAAATTACCCCTTAAACCTGTCAAAACCTGCTGGAGAAATGACAGTTTGTAAGTGTGTAGAGATTATTTGTAGACTAAAACTATGAAGAATAAAAATGACTAAAATGTGATTTAACTAATAAGCATTTTCATCTCAAGACTAAAGCACTATTCGGAGGGGATTAGTTTTACATGGGCACGTGGGGTAATGTCACTTTACCACAGGATGTTGGTAATATTAATGGCCAATTCGCACGGGATAAGAAATAGCAGTAAATCTACTACAAGTGGGAGGGGTAAATCCATTCATGCACCGCAGTCCCCTCCTGTCGTCATGTGCGTATGACATTGCTTCCTGTGCGTACCACACTCGAACACACATCAATCGTGTTCGTTGTAGGCCCACAGTACCTTAGGTTTCATATGGATTTCTCCGACTGTGAAGTGCAAAACTGAGTGCTTCTTCAAGAGCCTCCATCCTCCTTCTTGTGCCTCAAACATGCATTGCAGTGACACTCTGCCATTGAGGTGGTGTTGCATTTGATTGCAGTGTCACTATCTAGAAAGCAGGTTTGCATCCTAATTAAGACGAGTAAAGTTATCATGGGTAATAAAGCACACATTATGTAATTAGATTAGACTGTTTTCACTTACTGCAGCAAAGTATGGACCGAAAGCATGTGGATGGGCAGTATCAGCAGCCTGTCGCAACATGATGTCACCTCTAATTTTCTTTTCTTTTCTTCTGTATTTTGTTGCAAACATGTTTCATTAGGCCTGCTATATGCAAGTGCTTTAAGTTGTTGTTAAAGGTCCAGTGTAGGCTCTGGGTCAGTATTACAGTATACCAGTGTATTTACAGTGTTGGGCTCTCAACAATAAAAATGTAATATATTACTCATTACTCACTACTCTTTACAAAAGTTATAATATTTCTTTACTTTTTAGTCCCTGCCAGCAATAATTTATTGCACTACACATTATATTACTTTTCTGTTACATCCCATGAAACTGGCAAATGTGTATCTCCCCAAACTTCAGATGTGTGCTTCTGTGTGAATGTCAGGGTAATCGCCGGTAAGTGTAGCTAAGGCTAAATAGCGTGTTAATGTTTTTGGTTTGTTTGTTTTTTTACTTGGGGATCTTCTGTTGCCTGTGACAGGTATTATCCAAAGGCTCTGCCTGAAAGACAGAAAGTCACTTGTGGAGCAACATTTCATCCACAACATATCCAACCACAAGCATCATTACTTCTCAGTAGCCTGCAGCTGCCCACAAGTAAAAATCCAGTTTGGGTTTTTGAGCCAGTGTAGGGCTACAGCCAACGTACGCTGCCAAGGAGGGCTCACCTTTGGTGGGGTGTATTTCCTGGAACTTAACATTGTTTGGCTGTCTGTCGTAGTAAGTGTTTCAGACCATAAGTTTGAAAATGTGTTTTTCACAATGGAAAGAGATTTAGTTCTAGTACCTGCAGCAACAGTATTCTTGTCATCTTTCCACCCAACAGAATCAAAGTAATTAGAATATTTCCAGCTGGTAAAGTAAGTGTTTCCATCTTTCAAATTAGCTTGCTGCTTTGTGGCGTGCCTGCGCATTGCAACGATTACAAAACTGAGTACAGTGATGTGAAGTTGCATTTCGGGTCAGTAGTGATGTGATAACAAAAGTAACGTAACAAGTTGTTTGGTTTTGGGGTAACTGTAATATTGTTGCTGAAATTATATTAGTAATGAGTTACACGACTACTCGTTTCCGGAAAAAGTAATATTACTGCAACAAGTTACTAGTAAGTAAGAATGGGAATCACCAGATGACCATGATACAATATTATCACAATACTTAGGTCACAATACACTATATTTGCAATATGCAGAGTATTGTGATATATTGTGATTTATTATTATTGTCCCCCTACTGCAAATTATTTCAACAAGAGAAGACTTTGTCAACATCAGTTTTACCTCATAATAGAAAGTTTTCATTCAATTTATCTGACTTGAATCATTTTTATGGCAGCAAAATGCGATGCAAAGCAGAAAGACTGACCAACACCGTCATAAAACCTGTCAGAAATGCTGCATACATCTGACAAACTGAACTGTTGGCAGATTTAACACCCTCTATGAGGCCAGATTATGTGCCTGAGCGAAACACTTCATATGCAGGTATCCCACTAACTGAATGGCAACACCACGTGAGAAGCGTTGTCTTTAAAACCACAATCCCTCATTCTTGTGCTGCATTTTGCAGGCGGTCTGCAGTGTTTGCTTTGGTGTGACTTTTGTGTACTGCTCAAGTTTGGAAAACATGGGACAGCAGTCGCCAGTCCTCTGTGAGATAATGTGCCATTATAGTCACAAATGAATCTACTTACCTTGAAGTCCAGGCGTCACAAGTTAATACCACCCTTCCTGCTGTACTCAAAGATTCCTCAACTTTATGCTTCATTTCTCTGTAGAGCCAGTCCTGTTCATATTCAACTCGTACTGAGAAGCTGTATTGAGGTGATGTAGTGTTCAGCATATGCCACCAGAGGTCAGTCTCTACTCATGGAGGCATGCATGCAGGCAGCTGAGCTCAGAAACATGGTGATTGTAAGTGGTAGGGATAGCGTTACAGGACTGTAAATGGCTGCAGGGGGAGACTGCAGGAAAAACAGCATATTTCACATCTAATGCTGTGAATTAAGGAATTATTTTGAGCTTGTTATTGTTGGAACAGTGGAGAGACTAACAGACCGTTTTTGTTTGTCACATGCGTGAAATTTAAAAGTTTTTAAAGGTGATTTAAGAAGGCAGTTAGGCTAGTCTTAATTTGGTGAAACAGTTAAACTAAATGCCACTAAATCCTACACAAGAGACTTATTTGACGTAGTGTTGCTATTATTTCAACTCCACTATTTTGTAGAGGTGTAGCCTGTGTTGTTCCACCTTGGGGAAAAAGCATTTTATCAGAGCAGATTTAGGTGGAAAAGTACATGGGATGGCAGTGTCAATACCCACAGTCGACAAGTGTGTGCCATGTATAACCACAAACAGCAATGTTGAGCAAAGCTGAGCACACAAACATTCAGCAAAGAGACATTAATGAAGGCACTGAATACTTCATAGTGTCCTCTTTACCAGCAATCTCCTGTGTTTCAGATGGGCAGCCCAGTGTCCCTCTCCTCTGTAGCTACAGGAAAAAATTTCTGCAAACATGCAGCAGCCCACCATTGTATTTTATGTAAAACTCACACACAGGCTGTAGAGATCCTGGCTAACTGAATTCCATTCCAAAGATTTATGTCTTTTTTTTAAACTGAAATGTTTTGCCTGAGGATCACAAAGTAATTCAAACCAAGTTCTGAATTATTTAAAAGGAAATCTGGCTTCAATCATTAAGCTTTTATGCAGTGTTGCTCCACTGTGATTATAAAAGCTTGGAGGTTTCATGTTTGGCTTTGTATCTGTTAACTTTTTTTCCATGAGATGTGCTAATCTGACATCTTTTAGTTAAGTAGGATCTGTGGGTTACTGATGAAATGTGTACCTTTTTCCTCCTGCACTGTTTGCAAATGAAAACTGAAGCTACAGATGTTTGCAATTGCATTTCCCATTTGATTACTTTCTTTTACATTTGCTGTTTTTAACAGCCCCCTGCATCATATTTAGTTTTGAATTGTTTGTCCTTCAACTGAATTCATGTCTGCAGGTTTTGACAAACAAGTGTTCATTTTTCTAGGTGCTGCTCGCTAACACATTCTGTAGTGAAGCTTTCTTCAAGAACAATTACTTGATGACTCAGTTGCAAAAACGTAAGTACAACACAAAACTGTAATTGACAACAGCCTCTTGCTTTTTTTCCTTTACTGCATCTCAGTTTAAAATACTTGCATGTGTTGCAGAATCTCCCAGACAAAGCCCTCATACCAACACTCAAACCCCTTGCTGCTTCTCATTTTTGCACTGCGTGATTTTTAATGACCTATATGTAATCCAGAGTTATCCAGTGACATGATCCAGACACATGAGAACATTGTTGTGTTTTGTATTCAACAAATGAAGGTTGTTTTAATTCCCATGTCTATTTGTTCCAGACTCTCCTGAGAATATTGATGCCAACATTAAGAAGATTGCCAGGGAGGTGTTGGAGAACAGAGCTTATGTCTGCTCTCACCCTTTAGAAAGAACATACTGAGATTCCCCATGTCACCATAATACTGTCTCCTTTGTTCAGATTGGACTGTATGGACCGGTCCAATTCACACTTTCAATAATCTCTCTTTACTCTATTACTACTCACTTTGGTTGACATTATTTGTGCTGCTGATAAATAAATGAAGTGATTTTTGGGAGTAGTTGCTGTACTTTACTAAATTTGTCTTCAAAGATAACACCTTTAGCAATCTTTGGAAAATGGGTGCTCCCTTGTGATGGCATTATATGGGTTTTATTTGAAATGCTCTTCAATTTTATGTTATTAATTATTGCACAAGATATTAGTTTTAATGCCTATTGGACTTCTGGTCTACAGGGGACAGTTTTTGTGGCTTCTTCAGTATTCCTGAAAGGCGGGCCAGCTAATGTCTGTGTCTTAATTTGGGGATATTCTTTTAAAAAGTGGAGACACTCTGCTCCGCCTCTGTCAGAGGCAGGGCAGAATGCTTATACAGAAATGAATGCTGCTTATTGAATTCCCTGTAAGAAGCAACAGAATACACCACATTAAGACAAACCCTATTATGATTTTCTCCAATACCTGTTGAGTTTCTTTGGTTTCTGAATAAAAAGTTAACCTAACTTAAACTGTCATGTAGTGGTACTTATTATGTAGAGAGGTGTGTCTGGCGACGGCGTTGTTTTGCAGCCGAGGCTGCAGTCCATACAGGGGCCTGGAGCCAGAGCCATAGTCTTCTTTTTCAATTCAATTCAATTCAATTTTATTTATGAAGCCCAATATCACAAATCACAATTTGCCTCACAGGACTTTACAGCATACAACATCCCTCTGTCCTTTGGACCCTCACAGCGGATGAGGAAAAACTCCCCAAAAAACCCTCTTTACCAGGGAAAAAAAATGGTAGAAACCTCAGGAAGACCAACTGATGAGGGATCCCTCTTCCAGGACGGACAGAGATGTCGTACAGAACAGATCAGCATAATAAATTCTCTGAATTCTGAAGTGAAAGGTGAAATGTTTTACAACATTTAAGCAAGATCAGTATCGTATTCATAGTATAGTAGTACTAGTATTTTTGTTTTGTACAATTTTAGAGTGAAAAAAGGAAGGGAGCACCAGACTGTAAAAAAGAAAACCTTGAGAAAACTCAAATTATCAAGGCAACATGATGCAATAGATCTGAGTTCTCAACTTTGACTACAGTTGTTGACTTTACTAAGATTTACAAGTTTAGACAAAGTTCTGCCAACTTGGATTTTCTTGTTCACCTAATTGTGACATTCCTGTCAGGCTAACAATTAAATTCTTGCTTCAATACCATGCATTTTCACGTTCAATAAACACAGATTTCCTTGTTGTATAAACATACAATTTTGAGTAAAACTCAGTCTTTTTAAGTAAAATTTATGTTGCTTTAATTGTATTCAAGGAATGCTAAATAAATAAATGAGTAATAAAATAAAGAGCACACAGCTGAAGATTAGCTGAATCCAGGTTTGTTGTTTTAAATAAACTTCTCCTGGACATTACTGAGGTAAGTCTGGCCTCAATGTGCAATATACCCACAAATTAAACATTTTGTCACATAACTATATTGTTGACAGTAAACAAAAGGTCCATGAATGAATATAGTGACAAATCCCACTGGGCCTCAAACACTAAAATCCAGAGCTGCATGTTAAATAACTACTGACAATGCTACAAACATAGATATGAAAATCAGTTGTGCAAGTGTAGCCATACGTTGACATTTTGAATGGGCACTAACCACAATGAATTAGATCAAATCAAAGCTGTGCAAGCACTAACAATGAAATTGAACAGCGGCATCATCATCCTCTATGATGGTGAGGAAGGCAACAGACACACCTCTGAGCATCCTTTGTTCATGGTCAGTGTCCTGAGGAAAAGTAACAGATGCATGATTTAGTACAAAGGATAAGTGAAAGATAAAATACTTTTCTACTGATTTGAACTTTAACTTAAGTATCATGCTACAGACCCCTACAGTTCAGCTTGTGGAAGTATTACAAAGATATGTTAAAATTTGTGACTCAACAGCAGCATCTGTGTCAAAAAACAATGATATTGTTGCTATTACCCACCAACTTTGTTGTGATGAGTTTTGTTAAAAGGGATAGTTTGGATTCTTTGAAGTGGGATTGAATGAGGTACTGACAGCAGACAGCTTTTAGTGGCAGTGTATTACCTAAAGTAGATGGTGGTCAGCACGCCTCCAGTTTGGAGAAGCAGCCACCTAAAAAAAAAATCAATCAGTTTAAGTGTATGCTGCATTTAAGAGTATTTTCACCGCTTTACCTTGCTGTCAGACAGCCTTTTCTGACTGGAAACTGCTGTTATACAAGCCAAATATTGCTCTCTCCAAAGCAACCAGACACCACACAATTTTGCACCAATTGAGGCAGCGGTAGACCAGCAACTCCTGTGCTCTGCAAGGTAAAGGCTGTCTGACAGCAAGGTAAAACGGTGGAAATATTCTAAATATAGTGTACACTTAAACTGATATTGATTTTGTTTAGGTGGCTAAAATGTACACAAGTGCCTCATACAACCACACTTCAAAAAATATCAACTATCCCTTTAAGAAATATTTTCTTCAAAGTAAAAAAGTCAATTCCCACATGCACTCATCACCTCTGTATTGATTCATTTTCATTTTGGAGGAACTCTTCCTTAAAATATCTCCAAGCACAAAATAAAATCTTCCACAAAGTGTATTATGCATTAAATGATTAGGATCAGCTATGAGATCATACTCTAAATGTTATTACAATAAGAAATATTACTTGCATTTTTGAAATCAATTTCCTGCAGTTACTATTACTTACCAAACATGTCAGGAAAAATGTAGTTGTGTCATCCTGGACAAAAATGGGCAGGCCTTTCAGTGCTGCCGTCTTTCGGTGAGACATAGTACGTGCGTTTAAATGGAGCCATGTATTCCTTTTGCATTCGGGTTGGAAGCCCTACCCGAATAGAAATGCTCCTTGTAAACACCTCAACCCGAATGAAAACAGCCAACCCGAAAGAAAATCTAATCGGGTGCACAGGGGTGGAACATTCCTTTTCAGAACCTGAATGGAAGAGTTTTTCTGTCTTGTATATACCTCCTACCCGATTACAGCCATTCCGTTCTTTTTGCGCAGGCTCGTTGCCGATGACGTATACAGCGTGCATAGCAACCGGGTGCGATAGAGCAGTCGGACACGGAGCACTCACCAGTTTCCATTCACCAAAGTATGGTCATCTATCTCCCTTCTTCGATCTTCTACCTCCCTTCTCCTCCTCAACAAACGAAGTATTAGCAGAACAAGGTTGTTTTCGTACTGCTGCTTCAAGAATATAGGGAAAACAAGCCCGAAAAAGGCACTAAGAACGGCATCGTCAAGCATCTTGTTATCCGGAACGAGGACTACAGTGGTTTTTTTTCCGGTAAACGTAACATTGCCCTGCCCCCTATCCAATCAAAAACCTTTCCTGCCCCAAACCTTGCGCAGACCCAAATAAAGGCGATTAAACTGATCTCCCGAGTAAACCCTCATTCGGAATGAATATTTCCCATGTAAACTACGTGGAAAGACTTTAAATCCGAATGATTTCATTCAGATTTATTTTATTCCGAATGAGAAGCCATCATGTAACCACACCTAATGTGTCTTGGCCGTTAGGCTGCTGAATGTATCAAGTGCTCATGGGTTGAAAGTCAAAATAAAGGCAGGCTATTAATCTCCAAACTTTGTATGCTTTTAGAAAGCAAAAGGCACTTAACGCACCTGTTCAAGCTTTTCAAGGAGGTCATGCATCTTCTGACCAAAAGCTCCCCTCCTAGCCGTCCTACCACACCCACCCCCCACTTTTGCATCGTCACCCCGACGATGGACCCAAAGAAGGGACCTGGAGGATTAACACCAAGGCCAGTGAAAAGCAGACTGGACATTAGACACAGCCTTTGAAGGCCCAGCGACTTCCCTGTCAATGCAACCAGCTGGCTGTGGAAGACAATGCATGTTAGGGTGTTGGCCAGCGGTGGATCGGCCTGTCCGACGGACAGCGGGCTGACTAACACTGACTGAATCTGCCGGAGGTGGAGAAGAACCCAACATGTGAGCACTTCCCTGCGCCAGAGGCGTACCAAGAACAGGGGAATCTCTCAGCGGAGTCGCTGCAAGGGGCTCCATAGAACCAGCGTTGCTGGTTACAGGCACGGCTGATGGCAAAGGGGTTTCAGGGACCAACACCCATTGGTCGACATCACTAGAAGAGTTACCCTCAAGCACTGCTGATGGCAGTCGAGGAGCGGGAGGAGAAGCAGGAGGAGGACAAGCCAGGTCAGGCCCTACTTTGGCCTTCAACATGTTGCGATGCACATTGCGCACCTTCTCCACGTCCACGGGAGCAATGGTGTAAACTGCACCCTCCCCACGTGGGGCTCTCAGCACCTGATACACCGCGGAACTCCAAATGTCACGGATTTTATGCCGGCCCCTAGCACTATGGTCTCGGAGGTAAACAAGCTGGCCTACTCGCAGTGGCTCATCATGGACGCGCTGGTCATGCCGATCCTTACGGCGACCAGCAGCTACCAATAACCAATCATGAGCTCCTTCAATGGCTACCCTGAGTCTTGCCTGATGCTCGGCCACCCAATCCTGCACTTTCCCCTGGCACAGGGTCCTGAGCTCAACCCAGCAGAAAGTCAACAGGGAGCCTAGGTTCACGACCAAACATTAGAAAGAAAGGGGACCCTCCTGTGACTTGATGAGGCGTGGAGTTGTAGCAGAAGAGCACCTGTGGGAGGCAGGAGGCCCAATCTTGTTTCCGTGAAGTTGGCAGGGTGCGCAGGAGGTTGTGTAGGGTTCGGTTAAACCGCTCACACTGTCCATTTCCTGTGGGGTGGTATGGGGTAGTGCGGGACTTCTCTACCCCATACAAGCAACAGAGCTGCTGGATTAAGGCGCTCTCAAAACTGCGGCCCTGGTCAGGGTGAATGCGACTTGGTACACCAAACTCAAAGAACCATTCATTCAACAAGACCTGGGCAACAGTGGAAGCACGCTGGTCCCCAGTTGGGACAGCCACAGTGTACTTACTGAACACATCTGTCATTACAAGGACAGTCTCCCACCCATTTCTGGAGGGCTCGAACACTGTAAAATCAATGGCCACAATCTGGTTTGGCCTAGATGCAAGTGGCCCATAAAGCTGTGTGAAACGAGTCCTTTGGGACCTGGCAGCACTCACATTCTCTAATCCAGTGCTTTATGTCTGAGCACATTCCTGGCCAGTAACAGCACTCTCATACCAGCTCAGTAGTTCGATCAATACCTTGGTGGCCATGTTAGTGGTGGAGCTGTTTCAACATCTCCTCTTTCAGGAGAGCTGGCAAGATCAGCTGAAGATTCTCCACCCCCCCATTGGAGCAGAAAACTCTGCGGTAAAGCACACTATCTCTTTCCACCAGGCAATCCCACTGTCGCAACAGCGCCAAGGCTGGTTTGGACCTGTGTTGTCTCTCATCTGGGGTCGGCCGAACCTGCCTTCTCCAAAAGACCAAAACCTCTTTCAGGAGGGGATCAGACTCCTGCAACGAACGAATGTCAGAAAGAGTGGAACGGAAGGGCAGACACCATGGACTGGTTTACTGGAGCCGCTGAGACTGGGGGAGCAGCTTGCTGAAGAAGAGCTGGAACTGATGTACCAGGTAGGGCCTGCTCAGCCAAGCTAGAGCCTGACACATACTGCCGAGAAAGGGCACCAGCATTTTTGTTGCTGCGGCCAGATCGATACTTGATCTCAAAATCAAAAGCAGCAAGTTGGGCAGCCCACTGGTGCTCTGTGGCTCCCAGTTTGGCAGACTGGAGATGGCTTAACAGGTTGTTATCAGTGAAGATAACACACTTGTTTCCCAGCAGATATTCGCAGAACTTCTCTGTCATTGCCCACTTAAGGGCAAGAAATTCCAGTTTCACGGAACTGTAGTTGGCCATATTACGCTCAGTTGGCCGGAGGCCGCGGCTAGCATAAGCTATTGGCCTAACACTACATTCCACCTCTTGGGACAAGACAGCTCCTAGACCACTGTGGCTAGCGTCAATCTCCAGGATGAAAGAACAGGAAAAGTCTGCATATGCCAAAACGGGGGCTGAGACCAACTTTGCCTTCAAGGCCTCAAAGCTTTCTTCTCACTGGGGTGTCCATGCACAACCAAAATCTTGTTTCTGGCCTCGTTTGGACCAGCTGCCTGCCATTTTTGCCACCAACTTGTGCAGGGGGCCTGCCAGCTTGGCGAACCCTTCCTCAAAGCGCCTGTAGTAGCTGGCAAGCCCCAAGAAAGAACGCAGCTCTGAAACATGGCAGGGACGCTGCCACTTGGGGACCGACTCGATCTTTGCAGGGTCAGTGGAAACACCCTCCCCAGAGATGACATGCCTAAGATAGCGGACCTCTTTCTGAAAGAAAGTACACTTCTCCATCTTGGCTTTTAAGCCCTCCTCCTGGAGCCAACTCAAGACAACTTCCAGGCACTGCAGATGCTGGCCAATAGAAGAGGAAAACACCACAATGTCATCAAGGTAGAGGAGAAGGGACTGACACTGCTGGTCCCCAAACATCCTTTGCATCAACCGCTGAAAGGTGCTTGGGGTGTTACACAGCCCAAATGGCATCCGGTTCCATTCAAAAAGACCAAAGGGTGTGCAAAAGGCCGTCTTAGGCTTGTCCTGCTCAATCACGGGAACCTGGTTATAGCCGTTGGCCAAATCCAAGGTTGAGAACCAACATGCGCCAGAAAGGGCATCAAGACTCTCCTCGATACGGGGGAGGGAAAAAAGCATCCTTCCTCGTCTTGCTGTTGAGGAAGGCCTTGGCTTCCTCGTACTCTGATGGAGGAATACGCCGGTATCGCTGTCGCACAGGAATGTTGTCAAGCAGTGGGATGTCATGTGAAATGAGATTAGTACAACCCAAGTCGCCATCATATGCAGATAAAGACAGAGCTGTACTTCTGCAGTAGGGACCGCACCTCTGCTTGGTCCTGTTCTGCCAAGGAAGATAGGTCTACCGCTTCTACTCCACACTGCGCAGGACTGCCAGCCACTTGGGAGGAGACTGTAGCTGTGGCAGACCTCACCTCAGTGACTCCAGTGGGTAGACTCACAACCTGGGCACAACTGAGGGCACCCAGGCTGGTACGGGGGTGGAGGAGAACTTCAGTTGTCCCTACACTGACCACCGGGATGTAGACAGTACCACGGACAGCCTGGACAAGACAGGGGGAAGCAAGCAGCCTAGCTGGCAGCCCTGACTGAGGGGGCTCGAAAAGCACATCCTGACCAGAAAACTGTTCGGGACAGGTGCTCGCGACAAACTGCATGACACTGCCGGGTATTCACACTGCCCGTGGGCCCTCGAACACTGACGGTACCAAAAAGATCTTTTGGGTGCCAAGTGATGGACTGGGGACATTGTTGCAAGGCCTCAATAACTGAACCAGGAGCCTGAGTCACCATAGGCAAGCTGAAAAGGGCAGCACCATGTGCCCCAAAAAGGTCACGATAACATTGGAGGATGACATTCATCCCCAAGATTCCAGAAACAGAAGATGACGCACCTGGAGGGTCTCGCACCACCAGTATGCCACAACCACGAAACATTTTGCCACACAGTGCCACATCTAACTTGAGATAGCCGATGTATGGGATTGCTAACCCGTTAGCTGCCCGAAGTTGCCAGAAGAAGCCAATGACAAGACTGGAGGCGATCGGCACCCCAAGGTGCAAAATGCTTCAAAAAGAAGCTCTCTGTGACAGTGGACACCATGGATCCAGTGTCCACCAAGCATGGGACCATGACACCGCCCATGGAGAGATTAATGTGACGGCAAGATGACATTAATTTACCTACGGTCCCCTCCCTTGAGCCCATCGACTCCCCATCTGAGCTGTGGCTCGGTAACTCAGTGGGCTTCAGTTTTCCAGCTGGCAAGAAGAAAAAGAGGGCCTGACCACATTGGCTGACGGACCAAGGGCAGGAGTAGCACGAGCACGAGAAGGAGCCCGTTCTCCATCACATTCCCTGGCAAAGTGACCTGGTTGCTGACACCTTCGACAAATTACAAGACCAGGGCGACTGGGCTGGGGCTGCAAGGATGAGGTCTGCAAAGATGCCACCGTCTGAGTGAGCTGGTTGAGTTGTTCCTGTTGGCGTTTCAAGAGTTCCTTCAACTCACCCAGTTCTGAGCCCTGTGAGACGGCCAGAGGGGGCGGGCGGGGACTGCTCTATACTCCATTCTGCAGACCATACATGGCTGGAAGAGAATGGCTACGCTCCCTGGCACCCCCTGGAAGCCCCTCTCTTTCCCAACTAATTGCTTCTGCACGCACTTCCAGCAAAGTGGACAGAGGCTGACAGCGGACCAACTGCTTCAGTTCCCTATGAAGGGCACTGTCGAGAACATGTTCCACAAATTGGTCATGAAGTAGGACTGCCGCATTAAGAAGACCATCAGGTGCACACCGCTTTACCTGGTCCATGAGGGCCATCAGAGCCAAGGAAAACTCCTGTAAGGTCTCTCCTTCCTGCTGTGTTCGAGAGAAAAAGGCTTGCTGCAATGTTATGTATGACTGAGTGCAACTATACAAGTTGTTCAGGATAGCAAGGATCTGAGCAGGGTGTGCTTGCTCAGCACTGGTACGATACTTGATCTCCTTTCTGGCTTCCCCCTCTAGATGATCAAACATAAAGAGGGCCTGATTGAGAGCTGACAAGTGGCGGGCACGCATACAAGCCTGAACTTCCTCTGCCCATTCAGCTACACTGATGCCAGTTTTACCATTAAACATGGGACATCTACGGTCTTCTTGGTACCACTACCAACCGCTCTGTTACCATGGCGCTGGTATCTGCTAATGGGGCAGTACTCACCGGAGCAGAAGGGGCTGGGGTGGCAACACTCAGCCCGAATGTGGCAAGGCTATGAGGGTTAGATTTACTTTTGTTAATTAACAAGTGTCCAACAACGCTACCTAGGGGAATTTCACCCCCAGGAAATCTATTAGAGGGGACCACCACTCTAAACACTGACAAAAAGGTCACTCAGGTACGAATGACACCAGAGACTGACGTGATTCCAAACTAAGTATACAAAAGTTTATTATGAACACTTAAAGTATCAAATATTTCAATTAAAATCTCTTGGTAGTGATGCCAACGAATAGGATAATATTAAGTGGCACGATATTGCACCATCCTCCAGGGACCTTTCAAAGACTTAGTTAAGTTAAGTTGCTACTAACATGCAAATGCTAGGCACAGGGCTGAGGCCTTACCGGGCAGAGATGACTAACTGAAGGGAAGGGGAAGGGTCCTGATGCTACACACCACACATGAAAAAAAAACCACACACCATTGACTGACACCCAAGTGCACTACTGTGCAGGGAGTGAAGGGACCACCACTGCAGGGGTCAGTCAGCCACTCGCCACACCGGCCCAACAGCTCCTCTGCAGAGAGAAGAGGCACACTGTTAGTCACAGCAAAAGGGGCAAAAATATATACACATACGTATATACATATATGTATATATATATATGTACAGTACAGGCCAAAAGTTTGGACACACCTTCTCATTCAATGCGTTTTCTTTATTTTCATGACTATTTACATTGTAGATTCTCACTGAAGGCATCAAAACTATGAATGAACACGTGGAGTTATGTACTTAACAAAAAAAGGTGAAATAACTGAAAACATGTTTATATTCTAGTTTCTTCAAAATAGCCACCCTTTGCTCTGATTACTGCTTTGCACACTCTTGGCATTCTCTCGATGAGCTTCAAGAGGTAGTCACCTGAAATGGTTTTCACTTCACAGGTGTGCCTTATCAGGGTTAATTAGTGGAATTCCTTGCTTTATCAATGGGGTTGGGACCATCAGTTGTGTTGCGCAGAAGTCAGGTTAATACACGGCCGACAGCCCTATTGGACAACTGTTAAAATTCATATTATGGCAAGAACCAATCAGCTAACTAAAGAAAAACCAGTGGCCATCATTACTTTAAGAAATGAAGGTCAGTCAGTCCGGAAAATTGCAAAAACTTTAAATGTGTCCCCAAGTGGAGTCGCAAAAACCATCAAGCGCTACAACGAAACTGGCACACATGAGGACTGACCCAGGAAAGGAAGATCAAGAGTCACCTCTGCTTCTGAGGATAAGTTCATCCGAGTCACCAGCCTCAGAAATCACAAGTTAACAGCAGCTCAGATCAGAGACCAGATGAATGCCACACAGAGTTCTAGCAGCAGACCCATCTCTAGAACAACTGTTAAGAGGAGATTGCGTGAATCAGGCCTTCATGGTCAAATAGCTGCTAGGAAACCACTGCTAAGGAGAGGCAACAAGCAGAAGAGATTTGTTTGGGCCAAGAAACACAAGGAATGGACATTAGACCAGTGGAAATCTGTGCTTTGGTCTGATGAGTCCAAATCTGAGATCTTTGGTTCCAACTGCCGTGTCTTTGTGAGACGCAGAAAAGGTGAACGGATGGATTCCACATGCCTGGTTCCCACTGTGAAGCATGGAGGAGGAGGTGTGATGGTGTGGGGGTGTTTTGCTGGTGACACTGTTGGGGATTTATTCAAAATTGAAGGCACACTGACCCAGCATGGCTACCACAGCATCCTGCAGCGACATGCCATCCAATCCGGTTTGCGTTTAGTTGGACGATCATTTATTTTTCAACAGGACAATGACCCCAAACACACCTCCAGGCTCTGTAAGGGCTATTTGACCAAGAAGGAGAGAGTGAGAGTGCTGCGGCAGATGACCTGGCCTCCACAGTCACCGGACCTGAACCCAAATCGAGATGGTTTGGGGTGAGCTGGACTGCAGAGTGAAGGCAAAGGGGCCATCAAGTGCTAAACACCTCTGGGAACTCCTTCAAGACTGTTGGAAAACCATTTCAGGTGACTACCTCTTGAAGCTCATCGAGAGAATGCCAAGAGTGTGCAAAGCAGTAATCAGAGCAAAGGGTGGCTATTTTGAAGAAACTAGAATATGAAACATGTTTTCAGTTATTTCACCTTTTTTTGTTAAGTACATAACTCCACATGTGTTCATTCATAGTTTTGATGCCTTCAGTGAGAATCTACAATGTAAATAGTCATGAAAATAAAGAAAATGCATTGAATGAGAAGGTGTGTCCAAAACTTTTGGCCTGTACTGTATATCATTTCTGTATGTTCAAAAATAAATTGCAGTGGCACCAGTATGTTCAAAATGGGAGGATCTCTTTGATTTATGTATTCCATGGAAAAAAGTTTTTACAAACATTTATACAACCACTTTTGATATTGCTATTAGTATTATACAGTTAAAAATAATTTATTGTTATTATTTATTGTTATTTGCCCACCAAAAAAAGACTCAAAAAATGGGGCATCCAACAATGTGACTTATGCAGATTTTGTGATGAGGAAGAGGAGTCAGATCTTCATTTATTTTGGTATTGTAAGGAAGTTGCACTTTTTTGGATCAGAGTAGGTCAATGGATTTCTGTTTATAGCCCCAAGCTTCTACAGCTGCCCTCTAACCATTATGTTTGGTGATTTAAGGGATGAAATAGAAGGAAAAGACTTGAATAACATCATCACTATGATGGGAAAGCCTTTATATTTAAAGCCACAAAAAAACAGTTAAAAATTGAGCGTTTCAAAATGTTTTTGAAATTTCAGGACTCTAGAAAAAGATATTGATAGAAACAAAGAACAGTGTGTAATTTTTGAATGTGGGTGGGAAATTTTGAGTTTGAGTGAAGGCTGGTCTTAACAACAGAAATTGCGGTGACGGAAGGCCTTTGTTTAGTTTTGTTTATTTTTGTCTGTTTATCTTTTTTGCTATTTATTTATTTATTTATTATTATTATTGTTATTATTATTATTATTATTATTATTATTATTATTATTTTCCCCCTTGAAACCTAATTTTCTTAAAAACTACAACAGGAAGCCAATTTATCTTTGTTCTCTCTTTGACCATTAAGTCTTTAGGCTGCTGTTTGTCCGATTGATGGTGGTTTCTGTTTTTTGTGTGTTTTTGTGAAGATGTATGTTTTGTTGTTTTAATGCCTTGGTTTTGTAAACTGTGTGCTATGTGTTGTATGTCTTTAGACTTGTTTGTGTCTTATCCCTGTATTTTGTTGTTGTTGTTTTTGTTGTTGTTTTGTGTTTAATAAATTAAAAAAAAAAATCTGAGCCCTATAGATAAACAGTCTCTGTGATACCTCTACCCTTCCTCTGTCTCTGTCACACACCTTTAATTCACCAGTGAAAGGTGTTAAAATTAGTTCTACCATGACAACATTTAAATGCTGTTTACATGTAGCCTACGTTGATCAGTTAATACTCAATGCATATTCATGTTCATGTTCACTCAAGAAGTCAATGACTTGGTTTAAGCTGCCTTTAAGGCTCTGACACACCAAGGCGACAGTCAGCTGTCAGTTGATGTTGGGCCGCCAGTGAGCGTCTGTTGCCCCAGTTGCAGGGTTGCAGGGTCCCGCAGGGTTGCCCCTCGTCGCCCCCTGTCAGCTTTTTCAGGCCAATTCAGCATGTTGACTCGGAGACAACGGAGCCCGTCAGTAACTGAAATCACTCTGATCAGCAGTTCAGCTCAGTGCACGATAAGATAAACAGAAGTGAAGAAAGTAAACAAAGAGCTCAAGTCCAGGGGTCCGTTTCACAAAGCAGGTTCAACAAACTCTGAGTCTAATCCTGAAGTCTGAGTTGATCTACTCTGAGATAGGAAACTTTGAGTTTCCGGTTCCAGAACAGCTGATTTGAATCAGTTTAATCAACTCGGAGTAGTTTCACCTGGAGTTAAGCGCGTGCACCACAACTATAAAAAGCCAGCATCAATGGAGCCCCGATTCGACGACTCACCATGGCAACGAGGAAGAGGAGGGCTGCGTTTGTCACCCCACTAGAATTAGAAATCTTAATGCGCTCATACGGAGAGTTTGAACACGTTTTCAAAAAGAAGTGCATAGGCTTTGCAATCACAATAATATAACTGGGGAAAACTGCTGAAATGGTAGCCTATTAATTTATTTCAATTAGGTGCAATCCCGCGGGGGAGAAGCGCATTTGGCAGCAGTTTAGGATGAAATATAAAAACATTGTTCAGACAGGTAAGACCTCGGCATAATCTCATGGGGATACCTCATTTTGATCACGTTTTACACTGTAAAGTAAGTATTATGTGGCTGTTTGACTGTGCAGTTGTTTTATCCCCAACATAATGCTGTTTTCACACACATAAATGTCTTCTCATCTATATCATGTTCTGTTAAATAATTAAGCCTATTTAAACTAACGCAGACTTCTACTCAGCCAACAGAAAGAAGGCAGATGCCTCTAAAACGAGCACACTTTTCTGACCGCCCTGCCTACAGTTGCCTTGCTCAAGTGCTCAGCATCTCCGACATTGTACAAAAAACTTCCATTCGCAAAGAAACGCAGCGCAACACACAATATCTGCTGGGATGAGAGCATGACTACGATTGGTAATGTTGTAAATGTAAGCACGGATTAGGTTGTGTAGCTATGTAGACGATGGACTGTGACGTGAAACGGTACAGCTCAAAAAGATAACTGTGTGGAAATGCTAGAACATCTATGCGCGGTCTGATAACCATCTCCCGACGAATATTTAATTCTCTGCGCAGTAATGCTGCACCTTCATCCACGGGATCGTTATCAAAAGGATACGTTAGTGAACAAAGTTGCCACCTACTGTGCCTAACGGACTTCTAATATACTGACTCTGATTTTCTTAATGATTTTTTTAAATGACAGACGGCAGAACTAGGTTACGCCAAAACTCGCCTGCTGACTGAATGAATGAGGAAATCAAATGGAGTGTGTGGCTCTGAAAGAGGGTGGAGACAGAGAGAAACTCGAGGTTCATTGAGAAAAACCTGCTCCCGACCAGGTTAGGTTCATAGAGTCTGTTACTGCGGTAACTGACCGAGAGCTTAAGTTACCTCTGTCTCTGGAACAGGCTAGAGTTACCCCTCTTTCTCTGGTTTGAGTTACCTCCCTTTTTGAAACGGAAAACTCAGAGTTTCAGTCATTTCAGGGTTAACAGACTCTGAGTTTTCACTAAACCTGCTTTGTGAAACGGACCCCAGAGCGAATTAGGCCAAAACAAACTTGTTAAATAAAGACAGATTATTTTTCTTTATCCATTGAGCTCTTTAGCAGAAACATTTCCTGATGGTTTGTGTTATTGCACACTGGCACACAGTAAATATACTCTGTTCTTTCGACACTGGAGTGTGATGTTAATGCGCCAACTGGCTTACTAGCATCAAGACAGTTTTCTAGTTTCCCTGAATGAAGACTACTAACTTCTGCTGTCTGCTGGTGTGGATAGTTATTTCTTCTTACCAGTGGCGTAAGGTAGTTGCTAAAGGCCCCAATGCCTACTATTATGATGGGCCCTAGTGCAATGCAACTGTGCACATACTGGCCCTCATTTATAAAATGAGCGTAGAAACAGGTGCAGATCTGAGCGCAGGATTCATCTTATGATAGGACACACGTGTGATTTATGAAATGTTCGTATCTGACCAGTCCCAGTGTACGAATGATCAGGCCTTGATAAATGCGGTGGCTGAAATCGATCGTCATTAGAATGTCACGCCCTTAAATATTTGTGGTTCAGAGGCCTTGCCCTGTGAGGTTGCAACATGGAGAAGAGAAATATTGCAAAGAAGGGAAACTTTTCCGAGCTGGAAATCGACACCCTAAAGTCTGAGGTAGAGGTAAATAACTATGTGCTTTTTGGAAGTTTAAAAACTGGCATTAAAGGAGCTCATAAAAATGCTGTCTGGATGAAGATCACAGAGGCAGTCAACAGCCTTGTCGTTGACAAATGGAATCCGGTTGAGGTTTGAATAAAATTCTCAATCAGCAGCCTATAATCTAATGATGATAATACAAAAAAGAATCTTTTATTCATCTATAGCTTAATAGCCAGTGCTTGATAGTTGATCAAGTCACAGTTCTTTACATTTAGGTGAGGAAAAAGTGGTCAGACTTAAAGCTGGCAACAAAAAGCCAACATGCAGACTGGAGGAGGCCAACCAGACCCCAGCCTGACCCTGACGTGGACTGAGGAAAGAATCTTCTCACAAATTGGGTCAGAATCTGTCTCTAGCCTAAGTGGTGGTGGTGGAGACACAGGTGCACTTGTGCCAGAGCAGAACGGTAACTAACAGCCCTCCTTTTGCTTGCATTAGTTAATTTAACCTGACAGTACACTATTGTCCAAACAAATAGGCTTACACATGTTACACAGGTACACATTTTTATTGTTTTGTTTAAATGCTGTTTCAGAGCCAGGCACCAGCGATACTCATGATGCAGAGTGGCCCAGTTTCAAGCATTGTGATCATCATATACATCAGGGTCTGACATTAACGGTTGCCCGAATGCCCGGGGCAAGTAAAAATAGCCGGTGGGCCAGCAGACCCTGCGCAGACATGCCTGATCGGGCAAGCAGCACTGACTCGGATTTTTTTATTTTTACTATTTTTAATCGCAGGGCAGGGATTATACCATGGCCAAATGGCCAGTGCCGTGGAGTCCCCGGTGTGTGGCCGTAATGCCCCTCCTACCCATACGGCCAGTGTAGCATGCCCTGTTTTTTTATGACAAACAGCACAGCAAGGCTACAGCTAAGTTAATGAACTGACACTCCGAGACACACACACACACACACACACACACACACACACACACACACACACACACACCGGACAGCCTCTCAGTACTTAGCCGCTAACGTTAGCTCATGTACAACACAGGTACCACACAGAAACTTTTACAAAGGGTCATAATGTGCTTCTAGTGACTGTCAAATCACCAGCGAAAGTTGTTTACGCTGCAGACACAGAGATGGGACAAAGATCCTCTGAGAAGAAAGACGGTTCACTCTGCTCTGCCGCCAGGAACAAACTGGGAGACAAAGATCCTATCTGAGGAAGAGGGTTCCCTTTTCTGCAGGGTTCACCAAAATGTTTTTTTTGTTTTTTTTCTTTTAATAAATTGAACACACATTAAAGAACATACAAGATCCTGTAGAGAATTAATACATATAATACAATACAATAAACGTTGTCTAATTAAATGAGGGAAGAGGATTTTTAAAGGCAAATAAAATATTGGGGATTTATGTAAAAATATACATAGAGACATAGAAATAATTATATAATTAAAGATATTTAGGCTATGTTAGGTGAATACTCCTGTCAGTGACCCTGACCATTGGCATTGGCAAAAGAACTGGAGTTGGTTCCAAGACGCTGCACTGCAGCTGCCCACTGCTCCCAGTGTATATAGTAGGATGGGTCAAATGCAGAGGTCAAATTTCATTTCAATGTATGAAATGTGCTGAGAAAGGACAATAAAGAATCTTCTAATTATAATTTCTTAATAACTAGGAGATAACAAAAGAATAAAGAGATTTCAAAGACTTAAAAAATAAGGGACATGAATCAAAACAACAAGAAACAAGATATATCCCCAGTCATGCACACCCAGTTTTAACAAACTCAGTACTGTTTTTTAACACATATATTGTTTTCTCTTCATTCAGTGTAGTTAGCACATATTGTTACTGCGCCATTGGTTTTGGCCTTGGTGCCCCACATTTTGGCCGTGATGCCCCAATAAATTTGTATTTATCAAAGTCCAAAGTGGCCTTGGCCTAAAAATGACTTAATTCCAGGCCTGTAATCATGTATTTCCTCTCCTGTTTCTGTCCTCGGAGGGGCCAGTTGCAGTGTGCTGCTTTTTTATGTGCTGCTGCCTCCGTCTCTACTGACGTAAGATATAAGTCATGATCGAAAATATGCACCACACAGCCAGAAAAAGAACCTCTTAGGCAGGGCAAGTAAGAACTTAGATGGGGCAAGTAGATTTGAGAAGTACTTGCCCGGCAGGGCAAGTAGGAAAAAACCTTAACGTCGGACCCTGTACATGAATATGTATTGAGTATTAATTGATCAACGTAGGCTACATGTAAACAGCATTTAAATGTTGTCATGGTAGAACTAATTTTAACACCTTTCACTGGTGTACTAGTCTAATCTATAACAACACGCAGCAACTTGTAATTAAACAATATATAAAACAAACTATCTGAAAAGTAACTATAGCTATCAAATAAATGTAGCTTGAGTAGAATGTACAGTATTTCCCTCTAGTAAATGAAATACCCAAAGTACATCACATTTGTACTGAAGTACAGTAGCTACTTGTAAATATACTAGTTACTGTCCATCACTGCATTTTTCTCACCATTATGCTTTCTGCCTACATTTTTATGGAGACTTGACAGTTTACATGGTACACCTAGAAAAAACAACAGCAGTTTAATATTCAGTCTTTTTATTGAAGTTTGTAGATTGTGTGTGCACTGTACTGGATTATACTGACAGCAGTTTCTCATTTAGTCTGTCCTCACCAATATAAATGGGATCAAACAGGTCAGATGTGAAGAGAAAAATTTTATTCAGCCTTCAGACATCAGGGGCCGTATTTATCAAGCTTCTTAGAGCGCCATTTTAGTCTTAAGTGCTGAGAATTTGTGAAATTCAGTCCTACTCTCAAACTTAAGAATTAAAGCTATTTATCAACCTTCTCAAGTCTAAGAATCGCTCCTACTCCCCCAGATATTTAAGAGACCTCCAGAGGTGTCCTAAATGGTTAGGAGTTGCCAGAAGAGGATGGCACTGAGGCGAGAGAGACGTACGTGAACGTTCCAGGAGCGGAAGGATGTCCTGGCTTTGTTTGATGACGAGCAGCTGATCAAACGGTATCATTTGGACAAAGTGGGTATTATTTTTGTCACAGATTTAATAAGGGACATCATTTCATCAGTAACATCACGCACACAAGCTTTCACGGTAGAATTAAAGGTCATCACAATGCTTCAATATCTCGCCACTGGAAAAATGAAACAGCGTAATGCTGATGATCCCATCACGACCGTCAATTAGTTGAATTGTTATGGAAACAATAATGGCCCTTAATGCTCCTCACCTCGTCATGCGTTTCATTGACTTCCCAACTACACCCCGGGTAATTCAACAGAAGCAAACTGCATTCATGCAAATAGCTGACTTCCCTGGAGTGGTCAGTGCAATCTATGGCACAGTATCATCCCTCCAAGCGTGGACAAGAGCGTTTATGTAAACAGGAGGAAGTACCACAGTATCAACACGCAAGTAGTGTTTGATGCAGACTACAACATCTTGGATGTGGTACCCAAGTGGCCTGGGTCCACCCATGATGCAAGGATCCTAAATGAAAGTGGCCTGAAGCAGCTGTTTGAGAGGCACATTGTGCCACCTGGGTGTCACCTAATTGGGGATAAGGGATATCCCTTACGCCGCTGGCTTCTTGTCCCTTTTCAGATGCCACAGACACAAGGCCAAATGAACTATAACAGGTTAGCCCAACGAAATGACTAATTGTTTTAAATTCAAAATGTTTAATTAACTTTATTAAACATGTTTTAATAGGAGGGTTTATTCTCTTCACAGGGCACACAAAAGCACAAGAAGTGTGGTGGAGAGAAGGATTGGCCAGTGGAAGCGCAGATTCCATGATCTACATTCAGAAATACAACACACTCCAGACAGAGTGTGCTGCATCATCACTGCACATTTGTAAGGCACGCAATGTCCCACTCCCACCAACAGACGATGATGATGACGATGAGGGAGCAGATGGAGATGCGAGCGTCCCTAGCAACATCCATCCATCTAATAGTATCTCTTCTTCTCTCCAGTTTGGTTTTCTTTTTGATTCCATGTTGGTTTCAGCTTGGTGGACTGTGGCTGCAGTATATAGAGCCACTCAATTAACTGTACACCAGTTTCAAGTTAGTTGCCTAATTAGTGAATAAGAAAGATAAGGAAACATTTATTTTTGATTCATTGCCGATATATATGTGTTTCGTCAAAATGTCAAAATATACACTCCCATTGTCCATTTAACTATTTACTGAGATATTTCTAAGATATTTCTATATTCTTAGATACGGGATTCCCTTCAGTGATTGGTCATTTCTATGGACTTGGAAGTGACATCACCTAAAATTCCATTTACGGCACATAGTACTGTCGTAATTCAGCTCTGAGACCGACACTGAAGATTCAGTCCTACACTTCACTGAAAGTGTAAGATGCTTGATAACTAACTTTTAAGTGCAACTTTCAGCGAAGAATTTTTTTTACTCATAAGTCGACTCTTAGCAGTGCTCTTAGGAGTAATTCTAAGAAGCATGATAAATACGGGCCCAGGTATACAATTCATATCAGATAATCAATATTTAAAATGCTGTTGAATAAATACTACAATAAAGACAATTAATCTTTAATATAATAATATATAATAAATAAATTACAATAAATTCTTAAAATCATTATTGAATGGTAAAAGCACATAGGCCTAAATTCAGTTCAATTCAATTTTATTTATAAAGCCCAATATCACAAATCACAATTTGCCTCACAGGGCTTTACAGCATACGACATCCCTCTGTCCTTTGGACCCTTGCAGCGGATAAGGACCACTACAGAAATAACAGCCATGAATTTCAAAAGGACTGCCTGAGAGAGGCTGCTCTTTGGGGCAGCCTGAGCGCTCATACACATGTTTATTATCTGTGAGTGCTGACACCGCTGTCATCTAGCGGACTTCAGTCACATTCAACTGGGCTCTATATTAAAACATCAACCACAGGTCTGACGTTTAAACTACGCATGAAAACACTACGTCCTGTGACAAAACAACAGTAACATATCTCTAATTATGGCTTACAATTGCGCGCCTTTCCCTCACTTGTCATTTTCTGATGACTGTTGCAAAATGCATGCTGGGATACCTGGTTGTCTGAAGTCCACACAAGTCTGCTCCAATGCATCCCCGGTGAAATGGGTGGGGCGAGAACACATCTGGGAATTTGGACTGAACTTGGCTAGATGTGAACTTTGAATTGGAACAGTACTTGGGCTGTTAGTGATCACGTGTCACAAGTCCACAAGAACACAAGTCCGCACAAGAATGCATATTGAGAAACGGCTATTGTTGGAGGGCCCACGCTCTCTATGGGCCCCTCCCACCTCACAGGGCCCAGTGCAACTGCACTGCCTGCACGGTCCGTATTTTCACCCCTGCCTCTCACACAGGTGCAAAATGTCAGTGCTGGTAAGCCGTCAGCTGTGCAACTTTTTGGCCCCAGATGCAGCAATGCCAGGCGATGCAGCAGGGGGCCTTCATCGCTGCTTGTTCTCTTAAGTTGTTTTGGTGTGTCTGGGCCTTTGAGACAAATTCTAGTGCAGGGGCGAATTAAACCATTTTACACCTTTAAGGGGTGAGAGTGGCTTCAGAGAGCTTCCACTATTCTTTTCTTAAAGAAAGTTCAATCTCTCAACTGATTTATGCAGCCAATTTTGATTTAGTTATGGCACTAATTACTTAGAAATAAAAAAATTCAAACAAAAACAAACTTTTAATTCCAGGCTTTTTGAGCCCCCTCTCCCATTGGGACCCTGGGTAATCTATTAGCATGGCATCCAGAAGTTGTAGCCTAATGAAAACTGCAAACAGCTATGAGCTAATGCATGAGGCATCAGAGTTAAAGCAAGGTTTTTTTTTTACACCTGCATGCAATGAGAAGTCCTCAGTTGAAAAGGACAGAAGGCCTTAATATGGAGTTATATTTGTGCCACAATCCTGAGCGAGCAATTGTAGATTTTGAGCACAGAAAAATGTGTTGTGAGCACAGAAAAATATTTTGTGAGCACAGAAAAATATTTTGAGCACAGAAAAATGTGTTGTGAACACAGAAAAATATTTTGAGCACAGAAAAATGTGTTGTGAGCACAGAAAAATATTTTGAGCAAGCACACAAATCAACTTTTGAGGAGAAATTAAATGTGTGCCCTCTCACAAACTCATTCTTAGTGCGCGAGCAGTCCGCAGCATACTCGCTCAAGATGTGTCTCTCTCCCCCTCTCGACCTGCCCTCACTGTGCGCTCAACTTCTCCTGCGCGCTCGCTCGAGTTGTAAAGTTGTCTTGGTAGGTTGCTAAAGTTAGGTCTGTTAGTTAATGTCGGGGAGAAAAGCAGAGCTTACTAACGTTAGCGTTACTTCCATGATAGTTGGCAAAATTGACAGTGTATAAAAAAAGACAAGGCATCAAAAGCCGGCGTTGCGCCACCGAACGCCCGCTTCTAGTAAAATGTCTGTTGACATTAACTAACAGACCTAACTTTAGCAACCTACTAAGATAACTAACTTGGTTTACAGGCTAAAAGTGTGCAGACAAAAACAAACATACTTTCATTACTTAAAGGTTCATAAAACATGATATAGTACTAAAGCACAAACTACTTACATGTGGGCGTGGTTCGTTAGGTTCAGAAGACATCTTCTGAAGTTAGCAGCAGCCAGGATTGCTAAAGAGGGATATGAGTGAAATTGTCACTCAGCGGCTGATGTCTCAAGATACATGGACGTGTAACGTTAATGTTAATCCAATCAATGCAGCACGGCAGCACTATAATGTAATACCATTCAATAATACTAATATTTAAAGTGAAATACTGACCGAAAATGTGTTCTCAACCAATCGAATTTTCCTCTGTTTTGACCTTTGGTGGGTGGGAACTCCAGTGGGATGCTGCAACCTCACTGGAGCCGAAGCAGCCAATCAGAATGTACTGAGTTTTCTGATTGGTTGATAATTGTGGCACATTTGTAACACCCGTGTACAACTCGAGCGAGCGCGCAGGAGAAGTTGAGCGCACAGTGAGGGCAGGTCGAGAGGGGGAGAGAGACACATCTTGAGCGAGTACGCTGCGGACTGCTCGCACACTAAGAACGAGTTTGTGAGAGGGCACACATTTAATTTGTCCTCAAAAGTTGATTTGTGTGCTTGCGCAAAATATTTTTCTGTGCTCACAACACATTTTTTGTGCTCACAACACATTTTTCTGTGCTCAAAATATTTTTCTGTGTTCACAACACATTTTTCTGTGCTCAAAATATTTTTCTGTGCTCACAAAATATTTTTCTGTGCTCACAACACATTTTTCTGTGCTCAAAATCTACAATTGCTCACTCAGGATTGTGGCACAAATATAACTCCATACCTTAAGCCCCTTTCACACAGAGCGCGATTTACGCGGCGCCCACGGAGAGCAAGGCGCGCAGGTCGTTCAGGAGCTATACAGATCCATGGTGACCGCCTCCGGGTCTACTTCAGGCTCGTCTCTGCTATTGGACGCGCCGAGGTGTCGTCACAGCGCGTTGCGGTGAAATTAAAAAATGTTCAATTCGAGCGCAGGCTGGCGGCGCGCAGACGCCGCGGCATGCGCCCTCTCGCGCGCCGCTCAGCTCGGCGGCAGAGCGGTGCGCCTTGCCCCGCGGTAGCACATACACAATGAATGGGTTTGTCGGCGGAGGTCTGTGCTTTGCGCGCTCTGTGTGAAAAGGGCTTTAGAGGTTTCTCAGCCCCGTAGCATATTAGCTAGTCTCTTGGGCATTTTACGTCTGAACAAGGTCCAAGTGACAAAAGTTTACACACCTGGCGGCAATTACAGTCAGGCAAACGGCTGTACGAGACCGTTACAGCATGTGTGTGAGTGCTGGTTGGGACCCCTGGTTGTGGATATTGGGGGCAGTGCTAAATTCAAACGTGGTCTTTTTTAACACACGCCTCATTTCAACTCCACCATTCCGCTCAGAGCGTCTGCTGGGAGGGTGAACACGAACACAGAGGACAATGCGACAGAGAAACCAAGTAACTGTAGCACGTTTGAGGAAATATGTTGTTTCTCAGTAGAAATTATGGATGCAATAGACTCAATTGATCCATACAGCCGACCAGCGCGCAGGACACAATGGATAGTCAGCACTCTGGCTTACCATTACGGACTGGACAGAGGAGTGGAGAACGAAATCATAGTTTTGGCAACGGGGTTGGATCAGTACCTACAGGAGATCTTTCATCATATGGACTATCAAGGTGGAGGGAAAATTCCCGCCGAGGATTTTAACATTTTATGTGACGTTTTGGGACTGAACAAAGAGTCGGAGGATACAGGGTGCCCTGGGGTTTTGGACAATTTACCCAGCGAGCTGACTTTCAGACACTTCCACGCTAAACTTTGCGGATACTTCAGCACTAAGGCGGGCTGTCAGTATGAGAACGGCCGGCTGCTGGTCGGGAAGGACAGCGAGCATATAGAGACTCAGATCCGCCTGAGAAGCCCTATGAGGCGGCGCGATAAGCTGTTGTCTGTGGGTGTAAGCGGCTCCTCCTCGGAGGGACGGCACGCCTCCGCTTGTAGGCTCGGATCCTGCTCCAGAGAGTGCTATGAGGAGATAGTGGCGCTGGAGGAAGCAGAGGACCGAATAGCCAAACTGGAAGATGAAAGTGCAAGTTTAAGGGAGCTGATTGAGGACTTGCGAGCCGCACTTCAGAGCAGTGATGCCCGCTGTTTGGCTCTTCAGGTGAGAGTGCTGATGATACGGATGAGTTTGTTCTGCCAAGTAGAGGAAGGCAACACCCAAAAAACCCTGCTTTAACTTTTGAATATCATGCCACCATGGGCGTAGATTTTTTTCTTTTTGGTGGGTGGGGGTTTCACGTCACCTTAGCATTTAGAAAACACTTTAATTTTGAAAAAAGTTGTTATATCCCTCTCCTCAAAGACGCTGCAGGCTCCACTGACAAAAACAGTAATTTAACATCGCCAAACACAGGAGCTGCTGGTCTTCTGTTTCCTTGATCAATTAGTTACTTGTTGTCATTGTGTGACTTTGGCATTTAAAAGTGGTTGTTTGGATTCACCAATCATACAGTAACACAAATGAAATAACTGATCGAAATGGAGGTAGACTAGCAGCTCCCATGTTCAGTGAGCTAAAATTACTGTTATTATCAATCAAGTCTGGTTGCTTTGACGAGAGCATAGATGGGGAGCTAAAGCTGTTATTGGCTTCCCTGTCAGAATGGGCTGTCTGATGGAAAGATAAAGTGTGATAGATGTTTTAAAAAGTTCAAAAATTCCAAACTTAGCACCGACATTGACTCATGTATTTTAGGAATCAGGCTATATGGTACAGAAAGCAAAGTCAGAATTTTATACTGATTATATCGCGGCTAACTCACATAATCCTAAAAAAAACTATGGAAACTACTTAGTGACATGGGCTCCATTGCAAAGTCAAATTCTGGTAATATTGGACTAGTCATTAAGGATGAGTTGTATTTTGACAAGCAGCAGGTTGCCTGTTATTTTAATAATTTTTGTTTTTACAACGGTTGCTACCAGTCTGGTTAATAAGTTGCCTTTTGCTTCAGGTACATGGCAAAACTTTTGTTAACTCTGTTTATAAAGGCAAAATGTACTTTCTAACACTTTTAAAATAAGCCCTGTCTCAGAAGACAAGGTAAGAACTTGCCTATTCACCCTGTCAATGAATAAGGCCACTGGACTGGATCTTATTCCCTCCAGGTTTTTGAGAGATAGTGCTGGTGTAACAGCTAGTATTCTTATGCATGTCATAATAGGGCTGCACATTCTTGAAAAAATGAGAATCACGATTTTTTGGCTTATAATTGAGATGACAATTCTCTTCCGATTTTTTTCAACATAAAGATTTATTGTGCTTATTTCCTAATACAAAAGGAAAAGTAACAAAAATTATAAATAAATAATAAAAAATATCCTTAAATAACAAAGCCTATGATTGTGCCTGACACAAGAGACACAAGGCACATAAACTCTGGTCAGCAGAGCTTAAGTGCAACAGCTGACAGCCTGACACTGACCGTAAAAACAATAAACTTTAGTCTCTTGTCTTCTCTTATAGCTTTTGAACAATTTTAACAATAATATCAATGTTGAACATCATTTTTCTGAGGTAGGTATTCCAGACCTGGAATTAAGTCAAAATTAAAAGTTTCAACAAAGTTTCATCTAACATAGCCTACAAATCTTTAATTATATAATTATTTATATGTCTCTATGTATATTTTTACATAAATCCCCAATATTTAATTTGCCTTTAAAGAATCCTCTTCCTTCATTTAATTCAACAATGTTTATTGTATTGTGTTATATATATTAATTCTCTACAGGATCTTCTATGTTCTTTAATGTGTGTTCAATTTATTAAAAGAAAAAAAAAACGTTTTGGTGAACCCTTCAGCAAAGTGAACCCTCTTCCTCAGAGAGGATCTTTGCCTCCTAGTTTGTTCCTGGTGGCAGAGCAGAGTGAACCGTCTTTCTTCTCAGAAGACCTTTGTCCCATGAGAGCAGGCACCAAGCTGCTCTCCGTGTCTGCAGCGTAAACAACTTTCGCTGGCAATTTGACAGTCACTAGAAGCACATTATGACCCTTTGTAAAAGTTTCTGTGTGGTACCTGTGTTGTACATGAGCTAACATTAGCGGCTAAGGACTGAAAGTCTGTCCGGTATGTGTGTGTGTGTGTGTGTGTGTGTGTGTGTCTGAGGAGTGTCAGTACGTTAAGTTGTTAGCCTTGTTGTCTGTTAGTCATGTTAATGTTATCGTCGGCAGCCCTGAATAGCTTGTAAAGTTGTAGCATAGTTAGTTAACACACTTGTTATCAGCCCATGTGTTTACTGCGACAGAAAATTAATAAATTAGCAGATTCAGAGGTTGGAAATTATAGGTCAGTTTCAATTCTGACTACTATATCAAAGGTATTCAAGCGTATTGTGTATGAGCAGGTGGAGGAGTATCTCGTCAGGCAAAAGTTGCTGTATGAATTTCAGTCTGGCTTTAGAGCAGCATACTCTACTGACAACTGTCTCATTCATTTCTTTGATTATATTCGTCTGAACTTTGATAAAGGAAACTATGTTGGTATGATACTTCTTCATTTGCAAAAAGCGTTCGATACTGTCAAGAAATGGTTCTCTTCTTACCTCACAGAAAGGACTCAAGTCTGTGACGTTGAAGGTACCATTTGTGATCCCCAGGATATAACTTGTGGGGTGCCCCAAGGTTTTATCCTGGGACCCCTATTATTTTTAACATATATATTAACGATATGTCAGCTGCTAAAACATGCAAGTTTCTTTTATATGCTGATGGCTCTACCTTACTTGTTCCAGGGAACGATGTGAAGGAAATAGAGCATATTCTTAGCAAAGAGCTTGAGGTAGTTAACCAGTGGCTTATAGACAACAAGCTTTCTATACATCTGGGGTAAAACCGAGTCCATTCTTTCTGGAACAAAAAGGAAATCAACAAATTCAAATACTCTAAGGGTCAAGTGTAACAGGACTGAAATAGTGTCTCAATCAAAGGTAACATGGTAACATACTTAGGATTAACATTAGACCAATCATTGATGTGTGAAACTATTGCAGCCAAAGTATTAGCCAAGTGTGCCAGTAAATTAAAATTCCTATACCGTAGGAAAAGGCATTTTGATTTTCCCATTAAGAAATTACTTGTTTTATTGCGACTTTGAGTTTGCCTGTTCTGCCTGTTTCTGCAGATTATCTGCTAAACTTAAAAACAAATTACAAGTGATGTAAAATAATGTGATCCGATATTTGCTGAATGCTCCCCCCAGAACCCATATTGGTAGGGAAGAATTTAAAAGGGTTGGCCTGCTGCCAATAAGTCTTAGAGTGGAACAGCTTAAATTAAATCATATGTTTAATGTTGTAAATGGACATGCCCCCATTTATTTATGCATTAATGTAGCTGTGGTCCACACACAGCACAACCATAGCACTAGGGCCAGCGTTCGATTTTCTATAGTACCTATAATCAATAGTACACCCGCAAGTACTTTTTTCTACACTGGTATCAGGCTATGGAATAGTTTGCCACTTTCAGCTAAACTTGTAACTTCACGGGGGATTTTTAAAAGCCATGTTGTTTTTATGGAACAAAGTGAACGCAGCATATTGAATGTTGAGATTCACTAGCTGTTTTTATTTATTTTCTGATGTTTAAAGTTTTCTGTCTTGTCTTTTAGTAATTGTGTCTTTTTTTAATCAATTCAACAACAACAACAAAAGAGCTGAATATAGTGCACAATTAAAGTGATATTGATTTTTGTGGGTGGGTCTTTTTTGGGTGGCTCAAATACATTTTATTGCTGACCCCTCCACAGCAGTACATGGCTTACGCCAGAATTCCACTGGATGTGTGTCCGTTGCGTAACGTCTGTGCTGGTTATCCGCTGCATGCTCGGCTGTCCGTCAACACCCACCAGCTGTGTTTGCTGTGCGGAGCAGTGTAGCTCCGCCAGACAGCGGGAGTCACAAGGACCCACGAGATCTCACGAATTCACACATAATCGCACGATATAAGATGTAGTTTCTATTAACAGAACCATGAAACCAGTAGAGTAGTAGGAAGACATCTCGGTGCACCTCCATGATTAATAGGGGTGTGACGAGATCTCGTGCCATGAGATCTCGCGAGAGTAACAAAGGTAATGGTGCATAATTTGGCTCCATTACAACTCACAACAGTCACCAACAAAACAACTGTCTTATACTAAACATGTTTTCCAAGCATACACAACACGCTAACGTTATTAGCGCCAGCCTATGGCATTTTACATTGTATAAATTCGCCTAGCGACTAGGGCTGCCACTAACGTGAATGTGGACATGCTAATATTCTTAAAAAAGAACATGGCTGTGTAGTTGCAGCAAGTTGTCAGTGACATACTTGGTCAAGCTCTGTTTGCACTATTTGCACTCTGTATTGACAGAGTAGAACTTTGATTTGGTTTTGCACATAATATTGTTTGCACTTGAAAATAAAGCAAGAAATATTTAATTTTATTTATTTTATTTGAACTTTTATTTAGTTTCAATTTGTGGAAGAAGTTTATTAAAAGGTCATGCTTACATCATGTATGTAAAGAGTTATAATAAAACATTTCAAAATGCATGTGCAACTTGATTAAATAAAAGTCTGTTGGTCCAGTCATATATTTTGTCATTGTAGTTTTCTTAAAATCTCGTCTCGTCTCGTTCTCGTGAACCCAATATCGTGTCTCGTCTCGTCTCGTGAGCTGAGTGTATCGTCACACCCCTAATGATTAACATCTCCTCGTCCATGGTGTCACCGCGGTGAAATGACGTCTGAAAACCTCTGACCTGTTTACTTCAGGCCTGCCTCTGCCTGTTATGACGTTTTCAAGGTGTAGTGCAGGGGAATATGATCCGCCGTGAACAGTGTGTATTTTATTTTGAAAATTAACTGGATGTTTTATTTTGTTTCTGTGCACGACCTCCTGCCCTGCACCATTGCTGCCATGTTCTCCAGCGTCCGGCAAAAATAGAAGGCTGCGTATCTGTTGCGGAGGGCTCCGTAGCACTGCAGCTGTACCGGAGCCGGAACTCAGCGCAGCCGCAGCCAGTGGAAGCACACACATTGACTAGAATTGAAACGTATCGGCTCTGCTGCCATTCCGGAGCGCAGACACAACCCACACGCATCTGGTGGAATTTGGGGGTTAGCCTTCGTGTTAGACTCCAACCTGCTTTTCCAAACTGGGGCCACACAGACCGAAATCAACTGACTAGGGATAAATACCCCAAACAACCCCACTTCAAAAATCCGAACTATCCCTTTAAAAGCAGTGGTCAAAGAAGATAAATCAACCATACATCATTAAAGCAGGAATTACTACAACATTTTCACCATAAATTGATACAGAAAAGGCATATATTTGCATAAAATTCATCAGACTGCATAAAATGAAGTATTTGATGCTCAATATTTCTTGGGGAAGGACCTCCAGACCCCCCGCTTAATATGTGTTACCCAAATTGTTGAAAAAACAGTAGCCCTTGCCATTTCTGTTCTTAGAATGTAGGCTAATTGGTTCATTCAGTTGGATCATACAAGCCCCTAATGCAGGGGTGGCCAACCCACGGCTCGCGAGCCGCATGCGGCTCTTTGCCTATCAGTGTGCGGCTCTTCAATCCATTAATTAAAATCATCGGCGTGCAGCTCTTCCGTCATAAAAAAATCAATGTATTGTTGTGAGTGCGTATGGCCCTTTAAGAAATGTAACATAAATGTCACACTAGACGCAGAAAAAGCATTTGATAAAGTTAACTGGTCATTCCTCATCTCCACAATGCAAAAGTTTGGCTTTGGGGAATCATTTATTAATTGGGTTAAAATTCTACACACTGCACCTTCAGCCACTGTTATCACAAATGGATTAACATCACAACCATTTACACTTCACCGGGGGACTAGGCAAGGATGTCCACTCTCCCCCTCATTATTCACCATCTTCATAGAACCGCTAGCTGCAGCCATCAGACTGAACGCCAATATCCATGGATTCAAAACACCAAACCACCATCACAAAATCAGTTTGTATGCCGACGACATATTGCTCTTTCTACAGAAGCCACATTCTTCACTACAGGAAACAATCAAAACTATAGAAACATATTCAAAAATATCAGACTACTCCATAAACTGGCATAAATCATCAATCCTTCCCCTCCATAGTAACAGCTGGGATGTGGCAGCCCATGCACCACCCATCCCCTTATGTACTGGTCACATCACATATTTAGGTGTCCACATTTCCTCCAGGCTGTCAGAGCTGTTCATCCTCAACTACACACCATTACTTAAAACAATAACTGACACCCTCCTCCGCTGGACAAACTTACCACTTTCATTAATCGGCAGAATAGCATCAATAAAAATGACCATATTACCCAAAATAAACTATCTCTTCTCAATGATCCCATCTAAACCCACCCATTCCTGGTTCAAATCTCTAGACTCCATCATCAATAAATATTACTGGAAAAATAAAACACCCAGAATCAAACTTACAACCCTACAGAAACCCAAAGCACAAGGAGGACTATCAGCACCGAACTTTCATCAATATTTCATAGCAAACCAATTACAGTACATATTCAAATGGATCCACCCCCAACATTCAGACAGTATATGGTTAGATATTGAACAGACAGCATGTAACAACATTCCCCTCTCAGATTTACCATTCATCAGCCCATCTATCAAACGCCACCCCTGCTTTAAATCAATAACAATATCATCAGCTCTGACAGCCTGGTGGGAATTCCACAAAATCACAAACTCTACTCTTGCACCATGTAAACTCACCCCCATCTGGAATAACCCTGACTTTCTCAGCAACAGAAAACCTCTTCACCTCCGTTCATGGTCAGACAAGGGCATTACACATTTACAACACATCTTTCAAAACAATAAACTGGTTTCATTCTCACACCTGGTCCAGGAGTATGGCATCAGGAGCAATCAATACCTGGAATACCTTCAAATCAAATCATCTATTTATGACAAATGTAAGACAAACATTTACCTCCATCTCCCACCGCTTACCTTAGAATTAATTAATATCACCTCAACAAAAAAACTCCTGTCTAAAATATACAAAATCATATCTCAGTCAGACACTACCATAACCCTACCGATAGCAAAATGGGAAATAGATTTGTCGATTGCTCCTGATGCCTTTTTCTGGAACCAAATCATCCAAAATATTTATTCAATGTCATAAAATGCAAACCTACAACTAATCCAATACAAAATACTCCACAGAATACACCTCACGGGACAGAAAATGTTTAAAATGGGATTCACCTCAGAAATTTGTACTAACTGCACCCAAAAAACACCAGACACTTACTTTCACGCCCTCTGGCACTGCACACCAATTCAACAATTCTGGAACGAGGTCATTAAATCACTCTCCACCATGATGGGCTGCCACATCCCTATGTCCCCTTCACTCTGTTTACTGGGTAACACATCAATAACAAACCTCAACAAATCAAGCAATAAACTACTCCTCACAGCCCTGACTATCGCCAAGAAAACCATCCTCATCAACTGGAAAACTAGGAACAATACAAACAACACACTCTGGAAAAACTTACTCATAGAACACATCTCCCTTGAATATTCACCCATACCCACCCAAAACTCAGCAGTAGAACCCCTCTCTGTTTGGGCCCCCCTTCTCAACTACCTTCAATCTTAAACTTACTCTTTGTTAATATTTACTATTACCATTACTATTACTATGATTTGTTTATTCATTTTCCATTTTTATTATTATCAACAATTACGATAGCAGTTGCCTGAGAACCAATTCCCCCACCCGTCAACACAGAAATGACATTATTATTCATAATTACCTAATACTAATTTCCTAGTTATTCATACTGCTGCTTTCTTAATTATTCATTTCATTGCCTTTATTTTGGTGTGATTATTAATTTGCCATTATCATATAATGTATATTACATATTATTTATTTATTTATTATTATTATTATTATTATTATTTATTTATTTATTTATTTTTATTATTTTTTTTTTTAAATCATGACTACAATTGCTATTATTACTATATAAAATTGTTATATTCTTAGTGTGATGTAATGTATATTGATTGCTATTAGCATTATTATTACTATGTTTGTTTAATTATAATTGGGGCGATGGCCTGGGCGTGGGGGTGTGTGTGTGGGGGGGCGGACCGGGGAGGGCTCTCGGGTGGTGTGCCGGTGTCACCGGTGGGGCCGGATGAGGAGTGGGGCGGGTGGGGCCCACATCCCCTCCCACCCCTTAAAAAGGGGGCGGGAATGGGAAAAAGTGTGATTGTGAATTTCACTTTCCTCAGTGGACAGACTCCCTCCCCAGGGTCTTGGAGTTGTCCCAAAAGGAGGAAAGCTGGAGGCTGGACCTGCAATGGGCCAGCGACCACCTCAGGTCTGGGGGAAACCAAAAAAACAAACAAACAGACAAAGACACACACACAAAAAAAAAAAAAAAAAAAAACAGAACAGAAGGGGTGGGCTCCCCCTGCTGGCCTGCCCTGTCTGTTTCTCGCCGGGGGGCCTGGGCGCGCGCTGGGCGCTGGTTGGGGGGCCTTTTCGCCCGCCCCGGTTCCCTGGCCTAACCCCCCCCCCGCCCCCTCGTCGCCTCGGTCTATCGTCCTAATACTAAATTTTGTGATACTTGTTATGCTATATTATGTTATGTCGTATTATATTATAGTAGACCAAATTACATTATGTTTACTTCATATTACATTACATCACACTAAACTATTAGGTTTTATTATGTTATACTATACCATATTATATTATATTATAATGGGTGATATCTTATTATTATTATATTTTACTGTACTATAGTATTATGTTATAATATATTTCTATAATACACTACTCTATATTGTTTCATATTATGTAGTGTTAAATTATGTAATATTATGCTGCATCATATAAATATCACATTAATTAATATATAAGGTTACACACACAATTATGTTACTGTATGACATCACCATTTATCTCTATTTATTTATTCATTTGGTTATTTATTTATTTTTTTTTTTTTTTTTCTTCTCTCTCTCTCTCCACTCAATATAATCCCTAATGCCTCACAACTTGTTCATCTGTTTGTTTGCCTGTTTAAACCTATTTTTTCTAGCCCCATCATACACGCCATACCCCTTCCCATTTAATCACTACTCATGGTCATTTACCCCTCAGTTAACCCAATGAATGCAAGCTTTGTTTTTGTCTGTTGTTTATATGTATGCTCACCGTATGTCTACTGTTTGTGCCCTGTGTCACTGTTTATGCTGTGTTCTGTTTTTGTTACCCTGTTTCACAATAAAAAAAAAGAAATGTAACAGGCATAGGTGGAGCGAGTGAGAGAGAGAGGAGTGCGCACGGGCAGGTGAGAGGGTGTGGAGTTCGGGAGGAATGCAGTACTGCAGCACGGTGGCAATATCGCACAACAAAAAATGTCAGGGAAGAAATGCGTGTCCTTGTGTGAGTGTGTGCGTGTGTGGAGAGAGTATGAGAGAGGGAGAGACTGTGTGTGGATGTGTGTGGAATAGTGTTGCACAGCATACTAGTACCAACGGTAGACCGCAGTAGGCTGCTACTTAAACAACATGGTACATGACATGGTGCCACTACTGTGGGATAAGTTCAAAGTCCAATCAAAGGAGGGTGAGTGCCCATGCACTGGCCAATAACAGCCATAGTGCTCTGTGGCGCAAGATAATGGCTTACCGGCGACCGAGAAGACCGGCTCCAGGTGAATAAATTGGCGTCATGACTGCCCAGAACTACCTGAACAGCCGAGCCATGGCGGCACACAGTATGTGGTGTGTCAGAGGAGAAACGAGCCGTTCACATTTCTCTCTTTGTGGCAGATAACGGTCCACAAACCTCACTGCACTTTAGGGACTGTTCTTTACTTGTCAGAGGAGGCGGAGTCTGCATGTTCTCCCTGTGTCAGCATGGGTTCTCTCCAGGCACTCCAGCTTCCTCCCACAGTCCAAAGACATGCAATTTGGGGACTAGGTTAATTGATAAGTCTAAATTGTCTGTAGGTGTGAATGTGAGCGTGAATGGTTGTCTGTCTCTATGTCAGCCCTGCAATAGTCTGGCGACCTGTCCAGGGTGTACCCTGCCTCTCGCCCGATGTCAGCTGCGATAGGCTCCAGCCTCCCTCATCCTCAAGAGGATGAAGCAGTTAGAAGATGAATGAATGAATGAAAACTGGAAATGTATGGATTTTGATTATATGTCATTTCATGTTTGTGTGAGAGAGGGAGTGCGTTTGTAAGCACACGTGTATGATGTGGCTCTTTGTACTACCACGGTAATTTTTTGTGGCTCTTGGTCTCTGACTGGTTGGCCACCCCTGCCCTAATGCAATTAGCAGTGTTAGTAGTAAGTTACTCTCAAAATGTAATATATCACATTTTACTAGTTACCTTCATTTGAAAGTAATGTTACTTTACAATATTACTCTGTGTAGAGTAAGTCACTTATTAAACAACTTTTGAATTACTTTGACCAAAATGAGCTCAGAAGAACTAATGTTCATTTTAAATGGATGAGGGTCATGTTGTAGCAGCTCATCAAAGCACAGAAGCTCCAGTTCTTTACAGTTAATTTTAAATCCAGTACTGCGCAGGTCTGACACATTCATGCATTCACATACAGTGGTTATCATGTTGTATTAAAATTCTCTGCTATTAATAATAGGGTGATGATATTAAAGCTGCAGTAGGTAGAAAGCCTGAAAATGGTTGATTTTTGAGTCTCATCTCAGTTGGGTTTCATTTGTCTCCGACCTGAGCCCCTCCTACCAGACGAGCACGCAAGTTTTGTATCCTACTTGGTTCTATTTCTCCCTCTCTGGGAGCCTCGGCTCTCCCTCACATTGCAGCAGCCCGCCCCGCACACCTCCCCGAGGCTCGGCTCTCCCTCTCCACGGATAGCCCTCAGCTACGCTCCCATGGCCGACCCTTGTGCCCTCCGGCCGGGCCCGGCCCCACCTCACCCTTCCCCTCCCTCCGGGGCTCTGGGGAACCAAGTTCTGTCTTCCTTTTTTTGGGTTGTTCAGCCATGTATGCAGTTGTAGCCAATGCAGGAATAGCTATTTTACCTGGTGCACTGTTCGCCATTGCTGCTTGCTCTCCCCTTCTGCCGGCGGCACGGGAACATGCATATGCAGTAGAACAGCCAATAGCAATGCAGTGGTCTGAGCTGACCTTTGATTGGTTGATGCACATCGGCACCATACTGATTCTTTAGAGGCTGAACACAGAGCCATGGTGAGGTGCAGAAACCCTTTAAAATAAATGAATAGCCTCTGGCACAGGGAGGGTCCGGCAGAGGATCAAAGTCTGATAATTATGAGATATGGATAAATATTTGTGGGCCCATGACATGAAACACAAACAAATGTTGAGGTTAGCACAACAAACAGAAATGCATGTGAGTCAGTCACTATGATGGGCACAAATTAATACACAGAGCTGGAAGACCCACCTGCTGGTTTCCGGTGTGCCGGTCAGCTACAACAGCAACAGAGAGAGAGTTATACATAAGAACAGGACTGTGTGCCAGCGTTGCTCTGCAGTTGTAGGGGATGTGAATGGAAACGCATCCAATTTATACCAACATCACCCAGATGTACCGATCATCAGTACATGTTCAAAACAAACCAGAGGCCCGCAGCTCCTTACCCCTGCTGCTTTCAGGCAGCCTAAGGACGCAAAAGGGATTCGTTGTAGATGTTGCATGTGTATTAATGGACACACATTGTAAATGATAACACACAGTACAGCATGACCCACATGTGCCAATCACTGGCACCCTTCTATTCAAATAAACACAAGAAGTTTGTGCTCTAGAAAAGGATCAACACTCAGTGAATACTCTCCTAAGCCCTATGATACGCTATTATGGCAAGGCTTAACTATACAGACCAGTGAGCAGTGATAACTAACATGTCTTTGGGGTCATCGGGTGGGAACCTCCTTTCACCGGTGTTTCGTCTAGTTGGTCCCACGACACCTCCAGGAGGCTAGACAGTGATCTCTGGCGTCCCAGAGACACTCCCCTAATGCCAGGTCTCACTGCTCTCCACACCAACCCAGTAACCTCCTTTACCTTACTTACACGTGGCTTTCTCAGCCCAAACAGCACTGCCACTTTCAACCAAACCCAGGCTCCGTACAAGCAAGCTCCAGGTAGAGAGGCTGCGCTGATACTACCTTTCCTAGCACATTCACCATACTCTAATTCACACACTACATAACATAACTACAGTGTAAGCTAAAGTTAAAGGAGATAAATGAACTCACAGGATCAGCAAACACACTCACCCTGCTGCATGGCCTCAAACAAAATGGATTCAACTAGGCCACTCCCACACTTAAATAACCTTCCTCTTCCTCCTTACTTACACATGGCTTTCACAGCCCTCATTCACACTCTAATTCACACACTACATAACATAACTACAATATAAACTAAAGCTAAAGGAGATAAATGAACTCACAGGATCAGCAAACACACTCACCTTGCAGCATGGTCTCAAGCAAAAGGGATTCAAATAGGCCACTCCCACACTTAAATAGCCTTCCTCTTCCAGGATTTCCTCCTAAGAGGAAGTGGATCTCTCCACCAGATCTCAAGGAGTTATGTGCCCTGCTTAGTAGTTCCCCTGCTGGCCCCCAACTGACATTATTTCTTCTGTAGTAAATGAACTTGCTGGTTCTCATGGCTTCATCTGACATTTCCTTCACTGTCTTCTTCAAACTCTGTCCCCGCACTCCGAGTTCCCCCAGGAGCGAGATAGCTGATCTTGCTATAAATCCCCTACACCCTACTTCCACTGGACAAATCCTAGTCTTCCATCCTCGCTGCTCAGCTTCTGCTCCTAAATCTGCATATCTAAGCTTTTTTCTTTCATAGGCTTCTTCCACTGAGTCTTCGAAAGGAACTGTCAGCTCAATGAAATAAACTATCCATTGACTCAATGACCACAACACTATGTCAGGCCTCTGCTTAGTACAAACTATTTCCTGGGGAACAACAAGCTTTCCCCCTAAATCTACTTGCATTTCCCAATCACAAGCACCTACTAGGCGGCCACACCCCTGCCTCCTTACTAACTTATCCCTTCTGTATTTCTCTCCCTCACGGACAAACTGAATTGCTAAATTCCTATCTTTAAAACCTTCTGAATTGACCTCTCTTCCTTTCCCTTCGATTCCTGCAGCTAAACATTTCAACACTTGGTTATGTCGCCATGTATATCGGCCTTGTGACAAACTAACCTTACAGCCTGACAAAATATGCTTTAAGGTTGCCGTACCTGAACACAATGGGCATAATGGGTCCTCATTTACCCACAGTTTTAGGTTCTGGGGAGTTGGTAGCACATCATATGTAGCCCCTACCAGGAATCTAAAACTATTCTCCTCCATACTCCACAGGTCCCTCCAACTAAGCCTCCTCTTCTCTACACTTTCCCAATTCAACCACTGTCCCTGTTTAGCCTGGGCCACTACCTTTGCACCCCTTACTATCTCCTCCTGTTTACGTATCTGTTCCACAACCAGCTTTCTTTTATCTTTGGGACCTGCTGTATTCCAAACTGGTTTGCCTGAGCCAAGCCCCAGGCCTCCCCGGCCAAAGTGAACATTACCTACAATCTCCGCATACCTAAGAGCTGCCTCTGCCTCCTGAACTGCTGTTCTTGGGTTCCACTTCCTCCCCTTGGTTGGATTTGGAACCACACTCCTAACTACTATGTCCTTACTCCCAGATAACAAGAGCTCTGTCCTGACCTTGGTACATTTAAATTCCTCTGTTAAACTAGATACTGGCAGCTGAAGTATCCCTTTTCCATACAATGCAACACTACTTAGGCACCTAGGAGCGCCCAACCACTTCCTAGTATAGGAGCTAACCGACCTTTCAATTCTCTCCACAACAGATATTGGGATTTCATAAACTGATAATAGCCACATTAACCTAGGATATAGTCCAAAATTGTAAAGACCACAACTTCAATTTTCCTGGAAGCTCTGATTTATCTATTCTAGCCAATCCTTCAGCCACATCTTCTCTAAATTTCACCACCTGTTCCTTATCATTCAACTCTACATTGTACCATCTACCTAAACTCTTCACTGACTTTTCCCTAATTGTTGGAATGTCCTCATCATCTATGACAAACTTCCTATCACTTAACTTCCCTCTACATATCGAGATGCTTCTAGATTTACTAGGCTTGATCTTCATGCTGGCCCACTTCAGGTTCTTATTTACCTTCTCTAGTAGCCTCTTTGTACATGGCATTGTTGTGGTCACCAGTGTCATATCATCCATGTAAGCCCTAACTGGTGGAAGATGCAACCCGTTCTGCCGTCTCTCTCCACCTACCACCCACTTAGAAGCCCTGATGATTACTTCCATCGCCATAGTAAATGCTAATGGAGAAATTGTACACCCTGCCATGATACCTATTTCTAGCCTCTGCCAACCTGTTGTGAAATCTGCCGTACTTAGACACAACCTAATATCCTGAAAGTATGCTTTCACTAAGTTAACAACTAACTGTGGCACTCTGAAGTAATCAAACGCACTCCAAATTAGGCTGTGGGGTACTGAACCAAACGCATTTGCAAGATCTAAGACTATTACATGTAGGACCCTTTTGTTAATCTTTGCTGCCTGAATCTGGTGCCAGATCATGCTAGTGTGCTCTAAACACCCTGAAAAACCTGGTATTCCTGCCTTCTGCACCATGGTATCAATTAATCTATTCCTTTCTAAGTAGCTAGCTAATCTCTGCGCAACTACACTGAAGAAAATCTTCCCCTCCACATTCAAGAGGGAAATCATCTGGAACTGGCTAAGGTCCACAGACTCCTTCTCCTTAGGAATGAGGACACCTCCTGTCCTACACCATGCTCTTGGTATAACTTGTTTTTCCCAAACTATTCTTAGCTGTTTCCACAAAAATGTAAGTGTATCAGGCGAACTTTTATAAACCCGGTAGGGGACTCCATTAGGCCCTGGGGCCAAGGAAGCCTTTGCACGCCTGACCACCTCCTGAACTTCCTTCCACCTAGGTGGCCTGACATCCATCTCATGCTCTATTGTTCCTAATGGAGGGATATCGGGTGGGAAACCGACTATCCTGTTCTTCTCTAAATCTGAATATGTGTTTCTCAAATATTCTTCAACCTCTAACCTTTCTGCTTTAAGCTGCCCTCCCTTTTCCTGGCTGAACAATCCTTTAACAAACAAGGGTCCTTGAATAAACCTGTCCTAGCATATTCCTTCTTCCTCCTCTTTTTCCTAAGATGCTCTGCCCTTCTAAGAACCGCTAGCCTGCTTCTCAGCTCCTCTTGCAACACCTTAATTCCCTCCCTTTCTCCTTCTGTAGCCTTTTTCCACTGCTTTCTTAACTGTCTCCTTTCCTTGACTAACCTCTCTATTTCTCTTTGCCGCCTAGACTTACCTGACTGTAATGACATGACAAGACACAATAACCTTTGGGGGATATTTCTAGTGGTGCACAGACAGAAGTGGAGCGGTGTGTATTAGCGTGGATGGAAATTAAAACAATTAACAGTTTATTTCAGGTTTTAACGCGTTATGAGATATTGTAAATGCAATAATATTACCCAAAATTCTGTTGGTAATGGGTTGTTTCAATTCAATTCAATTTTATTTATAAAGCCCAATATCACAAGTCACAGTTTGCCTTAGAGGGCTTTGCAGCATCCTCACTGCGGATAAGGAAAAACTCCTCCCAAAAAAACCTTTAACAGGGGAAAAAATGGTCGGAACCTCAAGAAGAGCAACTGAGGAGGGACATGCAATAGATGTCATACAGAACAGATCAACATAATAAATTTGCAGTAATCAATATGACAAAATGATACATTAAGAGAGGCTTTATTACTTTGTTACTGCTAATACGTAATATATTACTGTAATGCTTTACTGTTATAATGTGTTACTCCCAACACTGGCCATAAGGCACAATAGGAATCCTTGTATCAGAGAACAGGGGGGCTTATAGGGCTCCCCTTCTCAACAGCCTTGTCTGAAGGTTATATTCAAGGTATATTTCAAGGCAACCACTGCCATCAACACCCAACTGTTTTTATTAACAGCTTATAACTGATCAATAAGGCATTAGTGATTGATTTATAACCATTGAGAAAGCCATTAGTTACAAGTTATAAACCCTTTGTAAATGATGCCAATGTAATTATAAATGCCCGCAAGTCATTTATAATAGGTTCTAAGTAATCTATAAATAAAGCCATTAGTTAAATGAATGTGAAAAGCAGGTACAATTTTGTATTTAGGGAAAATGTTAATCTGGTCCCCTATAAACCTTTTCCACAGCAGACATTTTGACTGGTCATAGTAGGAAAAGCACAGGTGAAATTGATAACAGTAACAATGTCCCAGTCAGCTATTAGCCACCATGCACAATAGCAGGACCTCTCCTAAGTGGACTGCAGCCATCATAATTGTTATTAAACATACCTGTGCCGTTTCTACAATGACAAGTTGTCAAGTTAGGCGGCAGTGGCTTGGGAGTTAGAGCAGGTCATCCACTAATTGGAAGGTCGGTAGTTTGATCCCCGTCTCCTCCAGTCCACATGTCAGAGTATCCTTTGGCAAGATAGTGAAACCCAAATTGCTCCCAATGGGTGTGAGTGTGTTTAGGCTGAGTATCAGGTGGCAATTTGTGTGGTAGCTACTGGTGTGTGAATGTATGTGTGAATGGGTGAATGTGACATGTAGTGTTAAAGCATTTTGAGTGGTCAGAAGTCCAAAAAAAAATGTCTGCTGTGAAAAATGTATATTGCACTTCTGTCCAGGTAGGACTGTGGAAAAGCCACTCCAAACATAAACCAGAGGGAGGCTGTTTTGCTGCTCACCAGAAACCAGAGGCCCAGAAAAGTATGAGCAACAGCAACCTGAAGAGCCACATCTACAGTGACCTGAAAAACCTGCAGAAAATCATCTATGAGGTTGAGCTGCTGCAGAGCTCCAGAGACCAACAGGTAGAGGAGACCCTGCTGTTTAATGAGAACCTGGAGCAGGAGCTGTGGCGCTCTAAAGAGACTGTGGTTGCTCTAGAGGACTGCAACCGAGCCCTGAAGAGGGAGCAGGTAGGGATGAGGAGGAAGGTGGAGGAGGCCAGGCAGGCACTGCTCAGTGGCCTGGGGAAGGTGAAGGAACTGGAAGCCAAGGCCAGTCATGTGCCGGTGCTACAGAGACACATCCTCCAGCTGGAATCAGAACTCCTCTATTACAGGTAAGGAGTATTTTTTCACATTTCATACAACATCCATCAGCTTTTAGTGTGTACAAGTTCAACTAAGTGCATCACCATGAATTTCAATGAGGAGAGATTAGGCAAAAGTCTGCTCTGCTATGTGCACTTTAACAATCATTGAAGTCAGGACAAAGAAAGATAGAGGAGTGGGTTGACAGTAGGTGTAGCAGATATAAAAGGTTTTGCCTTTAAATGTGGTTTAGGACTATGGTCAAAAGACAGAGGGACGTTGTATGCTGCAAAGCCCTTAGAGGCTAATTGTGATTTGTGGTATTGGGCTTTATAGATAAAATTGATACTGAGTTGGAATTTTTATTTGTACAGCCCTTTGAGGCATGCTGTGTGATTGTGCTACAATGAAGTCTGGCTGAATTCAGATGTTCGGACTTCACTGCACTTGCAGTGTCATGGACTTTGCGGAAGTCTGGGAGTGTCCAAATCTATCTCATCCAGTCCACAAGGAGCCCTAAAGTGGACTTTTTGCAGACTTCCAAAAAGTTCACTTGGGGTTTTTAAATACCTGACTAGAACAAAACTTATGTGTATGTAAAACAATTACTGTAGCCTGTTAAACAATACTTGAATTGTGTAGGCCAGAAATAATATTCAGCAACATCATAATACAGGAATATGTGTAGAAATAAAGGCTATAGAGGGGAATCAAAATGCACTGTATTATTGCAGCCTACCCTGATGGTTGCACAATATACTGCCAAATATTTAGGCTAGAAAAGTGGCCAAAGTGGCGAAAAACAACAAAAGATCTTCTGATGTAACTAATAGGTCTACCCAGTTTATTTAGTTATGACTCTGTCCAAAATCACAAACATGTCTGTATTTAAATGTCTTCAGTCTATATGTTATGCAGACATGTATTTTGTTCACTCACAAAACAACCTTATACATGAGATTTCTGTGTTATCTGCAGGGACAGATGAGTGGACAGAATATGACAGCAGTAACAATGATTGTAATCGTCCCTACGAGCATTTCCATGCCAACAAGCCAAACAGTCTCGAGGGCTGTCTATTAGGGGCTTGCTGTCTCTGCCCATGTAGACCTTTATGTGGTGAAGGGGAATTTAGGTCATCGTACATATGACTGAAGTCCATGAAGGCTCAGTCCACAAGTCTAGAGAGTGGACATTTGGATGCAGCCTTTGACTTAACTTGAATCATCTGTAAAACACTTTGGGTTACCCATAGATATGAAATCTGTGATATGAATAAATTTGCCTTGCCTCGCCTATGGAGCCCCAAAATGTTGAATATAAAACAAAACAGAAAGATACAGTTAACTTCTCAAATTGATGAATTATTTGTGAAATTATGAAAGAGGTGACTAAAACCCAAGTCATTATTATGAAATGTTACTTCATCATTCATTTCCATAATAACTGAATTTTATTGGATTAAAAAGTGACATAGAATATAATATGGATATGTTGTTATATGTATTTAAGTGATATGTATGTATTATTGAGATATTTAACTGTATATTGTGTTATGTTTTTTTTGTATGGCTGATATTATTTTGAGTCTGATGTAGAGGATTTATATCCTGTATCAGAGGTATTTTCATTAAATTTCATTAAATAATGGTTACTTGGAAAAATTCCCTCTTGAAATGAAAGTATACTCTTGAAAAAGGGCATAGAGTGCCCCAGTAATGAGTGCTTAAACCAAGAAATTAGTTGGCATTACAGGGCTCCAGACTAACTTTTTCTACTAGGAGCACCAGTGCTCCTTACTGAAAATTTTAGGAGCACCAGCACAAAATTTAGGAGCACTATCTATATCGACACAACATATTCATAATTTTGTCTATATTAACTGCATTAGCAATAAACACAGACAACTCTGCCTCTTAAATGATGTGTAGCGGCTCTTTTGCTCCATCATTGCATCTGTCCCTGCATAATTTATGCCTGATGCTGTTGTTGTGCTTAACCAGCATTTCATGTTTGAAGTGTGTGGTGGAGTCGGCGAATTTAGTTTTCCCCGCAAATTTCGGACTGCACTGAGAGCAGTACATGCAGGACATAACGTTCATTTCTTTACAATATCTCAGCCACATAAATTCAGTGAGCCATTCTTGTCGGAAATGATAGGGCTTTGGCTTTTTTGGTGCTGCAACATCACCTGCTGACTCGTCCTCTGAACTATCGATGTCGGAAGTTTGGGAAACTGGCACAGGACAGACAGGTGTTTCTGGATTATTTTTTCTTTTGAAAAATGAATCTATAGTTCTATAGTTTCATAGTGTCACTTTATGGTCAAATGACGCAGCACCTTCTACTCAACACCGGCTCTGTGACCCCTCTCTGTCTAAAGGCCCGAACGTACTCGGGCGTACTATAAGCAGAGCGGACTCTGCGAGGAATGTCCACAGTCATTCAGACTTCCATAGTCAAGCGCACTTCCGCGTTGTAGTTTCCTGTAAAAATGTCCGTGAAAAATCCCCGCGATGTGAGAAATACATGCCAAGCAGTCACTGGCGCGGAGAGAGTCCGTGCGGTCGTAAAATCTGAGCTTTGCACGCACAGGGCTTGCAGAGGTCTGCGCGGACTCAAAGCGGACCTCCGCGGAGTCCGCTCCGCGTACGTTCCGCCCGAGGACCATAAATCAGGCCATGTTCCGGCCTTAACCCCTCACACAGTGCACACGTACTAAAACTGCTGCATGTTGCTATGGTTACTGGCACCCCCCACCCCCCGCCTTGCAGTGCGCATCCAGACACACATGACAGGCACACACACACACACACAGACACTCCCTTCCGCTCCTCCATTAAAGGCAAAAAAAAAAGAAAGAAAAAGGGGGAGAGGGGTGGATTTGTAAGTCGCGCTGGTGCTCCTACTTAAAAAACTATGTCGCACGGCCTCCAAAAAAGGTTGCAAAATGCGACCAATTAGGCGCAGTCTGGAGCCCTGCATTATAGCTCTCCAGGTTCCCTTGTCCTGCTGGAAAGTGAGATTGCTGTAGCAGTGATTGCAACTGACATCTTGACATTTATTCTTTTTACATGTATTTCCATTGATAAGAAGATGATGTCACAGAAAGAGAGCAGAGACTAGACAAAGAGCTTTTTTTTGCTCTTCACTGAATTCAATCAGTTGTCAAAGCCTAAGCAAAACAAGTGTCTGGCTGTTCATCATGTCACAAATAAGGGATTGTTTTGGCAGGTTATAGCCTTAGGAAGGCCTTTGTGGCCAGAATAAACCATAATGAATTATGATCCCTCCTACAGTAGAATTAATCTGTTTACTGCTGGCTTCATGCCTGGGAAACTCTGCCATGCTCCTTATGAAGGCATGATTTGGTTTACTTTTCCATTTTTCAGTCTTGTTATGTGTTGGTTTATTTAACAAGCATTGTGTGTGGCAGGCTAGTCCTGTCTGAGCTCCGCTACTGTTGGGAAGCAGGCTATTCATTTTGCTGAAAGTAAGGGTGTAAAAGCCATTGGTTTAATGGTTATCTGTGTCTGCTGTCTCTGCTCCAACCATAAAATCAGTGTCTGCAGGTCTGGCTTTCTTAGATGTCTGTAAGTAGTTTTAAATTAACATCCACTTAATGCTGTTATTACGGACTGTAAGACACAGTCACATACAACCATACCCATATGATTTAAAGTTCTCACCACTACCTATCTTTAGGTTATTTTAAGAGACAAATTTCATACCCACAACCTCCTGCTTATAATCCTAAACCCACTAATCTATGCAGACTGCATTCCGAGGTTTTTTGACTGCCCTCCCATTGATACACTAATGGCAAATAATTCAACACCACGAAGGCTCTGACTTGTCAAGAGAGATACATTGAGTGAGGATCTCAACAGACTGATTGTTCTCATCAGTCTCAGCCCACTTCTTTCACTCTGCTCCAGAAAGAACATTACCACACAGGCACCCCCATCCTATAGATCTTAGAAACCGAGTTCCATGAATATTCCCTCTGAAAGCCTAAATGCTTGCTCAGTCTCATCTCATCCAAGGACATGGTTAGATAGAAAGGTGCCAGTTGAGGTGTTGTGACTTAACATTTGTGCAAGATGCAATGCTTTTTTTTGTCCTCTTTTACGCATCATTTAAAAACGGTGTGACTGTGAGTTAGGCTACCTTAAAATTAAGTCATTACTCTTTCAACACGCTGTCTCATATGTGGTGGGTATAGAGATGTTGAAATGATTGACCGTAACTTTATCCTTGTGGATTATTTCGAAACTGCTGTGACAAGGAATGAGATTAACTGAGAATCTGCTGGATCTCAGAGATACAGAGTTACAGGACTGGGGGGTGGTTAAGAGCTTTCACTGCTTCTGTCTTGGGGATTCTACTGCACTGTGATAATAAAGATGAAGACAGATGGTGGTTATGGATCCTTATGATATTAAAGCACCTAGTATGAGACCTTACCCAGCAGGATTGCCACCTTATTTTTGCATTTGTAACATTTGAAGTTCAACATTTTGGGAAGTACAGTTGCATGCAAAGGTTTATCACCCTTGGTCCAAATTCTGTTTACTGTGGGTAGCTAAGCAAGTAAAATATGTTCTTATTTCCAAAAGGCAAAAAGTTAATTGATGACACATTTCTTTAATATTTAAAGGAAGACTACTTTTTAATTTTAATCTTTTCCAGTTTCAAAATCACAAAAAGGAAAAGGGCCTGAGGTAAAAGTTTGGGCACCCTGCATGATTAGTAGTTAGTAGCACCCCCTTTGGCAAGTATCACAGCTTCTATACATTTTTTTTTTTTTTTGTAGCTAGCCTAGAGTCTTTCAGTTCTTGTTCGGAGGATTTTCACCCATTCTTCCTGCACAAGGCTTCTAGCTCTAGCTCTGTGAGATTCTTGGGCCGTCTTGCATGCACTGCTCTTCTGAGGCGTCTCCACAGATTTTTAATTATGTTTGGGTCAAATTGTGCTCCCTTTTTTCTAACATACCTTTCATCATTCTGTCCAAAAAATTCTATTTTAACTTCATCAGTCCACAGGACATGTTCCCAAAAAGCATCAGGCTTGTTTAGATGTTCCTTTGCAAACTTATGATGCTGAATTTTGTGATGAGGACACATAAATGACTCTTCCATGAAGGTCATATTTGTACAGGTGTCGCTGCACAGTAGAACAGTGCACCATAGGGGTATGCCTTATCTCGTTCACGATAATAACGGTATAAGTTTTAGTCTGATATGAAAAATTCATATTGTGATACTCTTGATATTCAATTCAATTCAATTCAGTTTAATTCAATTAAATTCAATGCCTTTATTGTTATTGTCATAATAATACCCACATTCCTCGAGGCAGCGGCCGAGGAGGGGGAGTTGCAGCCATTTTTAATTCTAGTCTGTTAATCAGCCCTAAACCAAAACTAGATTATAATTCATTTGAAAGCCTCGTTCTTAGTCTTTTACATCCGACCTGGAAAACCTCGCAGCCACTTTTATTTATTATAGTGTACCGTGCTCCTGGCCCGTATGCTGAATTTATATCTGAATTCTCAGAGTTTTTATCCAGTCTAGTTCTTAAATCAGATAAAGTTATTATTGTAGGCGATTTCAACATTCATGTCGACGTTGATAATGACTCCCTGGCTACCGCGTTTATCACATTATTAGACTCCATTGGCTTCAGTCAGGGTGTACATGAACCCACTCACTGTTTTAACCATACCCTCGATCTAGTTCTGACGTATGGAATTGAAGTTGATAACCTAACAGTCTTTCCACAGAATCCCTCGCTATCGGATCATTATTTGATTACTTTTGATTTCTTTTTACTCGATTACACGCCACTCAGCAACAGTTACTATACCAGATGTTTATCTGATAGTGCTGTCGCAAAATTTAAGGAAATGATTACTCCGTCGTTAAATTCAATACCAAGTCCTTTAGTAACAGAGGTTTCCCGCACCAACTTTAACCTCTCCCGAATTGATCAATTTGTTGATAGCGCCGTAAGCTTGCTGCGAACGGCACTCGACTTTGTAGCTCCTCTTAAAAAGAAGTTAACAAAACAAAGAAAGTTCGCTCCTTGGTATAACTCTGAAACCCGTAAATTAAAACAAATATCGCGCAAGTTTGAAAGGAATTGGCGATTAACCAAACTGGAAGAATCTCGTTTAATCTGGGCAGACAGTCTCAAAACTTATAAGAGGGGCCTCCGCAATGCCAGAGCAAACTATTACTCAGCTTTAATAGAAGAAAACAAAAATAACCACAGGTTTCTTTTCAGCACTGTAGCCAGGCTGACTGAGAGTCAAAGCTCTATTGAGCCTTGCATTCCTTTAGCCCTTAGCAGTAATGATTTTATGAGCTTCTTTAATGACAAAATTCTAACTATTAGAGGCAAAATTCATGACCTCCTGTCCTCAGATAGTACCTATCTAACCTCAAACACAGCTGTAACACCTAATATTTATTTAGATTGCTTCTCCCTAATTTCTCTTCAAGAATTGACTGCAGTGATTTTTTTCATCTAAATCATCGTGTCTCTTAGACCCCATCCCAACTAGGCTACTCAAGGAGGTCTTACCTTTAGTTAACACTCATATATTAGATATGATCAATATATCCTTATTAACAGGCTATGTACCACAGTCTTTTAAGGTAGCTGTAATTAAACCTCTACTAAAAAAGCCCACCCTGGATCCAGAGGTGTTAGCCAACTATAGACCAATATCTAATCTTCCCTTTATGTCAAAGATCCTTGAGAAAGTAGTCGCAGACCAGCTGTGTGATTTTCTCCATGATAATAATTTATTTGAGGAATTACAGTCAGGATTTAGAGTGCATCATAGCACTGAGACAGCACTAGTTAAAATTACAAATGACCTTCTGATTGCTTCAGACAAAGGACTCGTCTCTGTACTTGTTTTATTAGATCTTAGTGCGGCGTTTGACACTGTTGACCATGAAATTCTGCTACAGAGACTGGAACACTTAATTGGCCTAAAAGGTTCTGCACTAAGCTGGTTTAAATCTTATTTATCTGATCGTTTTCAATTTGTTGACGTTCATAATGAATCATCCGTACGTACTAAAGTTTGTTTTGGAGTTCCGCAAGGTTCTGTGCTTGGACCAATCCTATTTATTCTATATACGTATGCTTCCTTTAGGCAACATCATTACAAATCACTCTATAAATTTCCATTGTTATGCGGATGATACACAGCTGTATTTATCAATGAAGCCAGAAGAAAGTGATCAATTAACTAAACTTCATAATTGTCTTAAAGACATAAAAACTTGGATGAGCACCAATTTCCTGATGTTAAATTCAGACAAAACTGAAGTTATTGTTCTTGGCCCCAAACAACTCAGAGACTCTTTATCTGATGACATAGTTTCTCTCGATGGCATTGCTCTGGCCTCTAGCACTACCGTAAGAAACCTCGGAGTAACATTTGATCAAGATTTGTCTTTTAATTCTCATTTAAAACAAACCTCACGGACTGCATTTTTTCATCTGCGTAATATTGTGAAAATTAGGCCTATCCTGACCCAAAAAGATGCAGAAAAATTGGTCCATGCTTTTGTTACCTCAAGGCTGGATTACTGTAACTCTCTATTATCAGGTAGCTCTAGTAAATCATTAAAAACTCTCCAGCTAATTCAGAATGCAGCAACACGAGTACTAACAGGAACTAAGAAACGAGATCATATTTCTCCTGTTTTAGCTTCTCTGCACTGGCTCCCTGTAAAATCCAGAATTGAATTTAAAATCCTACTGTTAACTTATAAAGCTCTAAATGGTCAAGCTCCGTCATATCTTAGAGAGCTCATAGTGCCATATTATCCCACCAGAACTCTGCGCTCTGAGAACGCAGGGTTACTCGTGGTCCCTAAAGTCTCCAAAAGTAGATCAGGAGTCAGAGCCTTCAGCTATCAGGCTCCTCTCCTGTGGAATCATCTTCCTGTTACGGTCCGGGAGGCAGACACCGTCTCCACATTTAAGGCTAGACTTAAGACTTTCCTCTTTGATAAAGCTTATAGTTAAGGCTGGCTCAGGCTTGCCCTGTACCAGCCCCTAGTTAGGCTGACTTAGGCCTAGTCTGCCAGAGGACCACCTATAATGCACCGGACACCTTCTCTCTCTCTCTCTCTCTCTCTCTCTCTCTCTCTCTCTCTCTCGTTCTTGCGTATCCTATTACTGTATCTTGTTTGCTCGGCCATTCTGGATGTCACTAACTCGGCTTCTTCTCCGGAGCCTTTGTGCTCCACTGTCTCTCAGGTTAACTCGTATTGCAGCGGTGCCTGGATAGTGTGATGTGTGTGGTTGTGCTGCTGCCGTGGTCCTGCCAGATGCCTCCTGCTGCTGCTGCTGCTGCTGCCATCATTAGTCATTAGTCATACTTATACTGTTATTATACACATGATTATTATCATACATGTATACTGCCAGATACTAATATATACTTTCAACATATTGTACCACAGTAGCCAGAACTATAACGACAATATTATCACTTTCATGAATGTTGTTGTAAGCTACTGTCGTTACCGGGGATGTCATACAGATTATTGTATTGTGTCATACAGATTACTGTTAATTTGTTATGCTGATCTGTTCTGTACGGCATCTATTGCACGTCTGTCCGTCCTGGAAGAGGGATCCCTCCTCAGTTGCTCTTCCTGAGGTTTCTACCATTTTTTTTTCCCCCGGTAAAGGGGTTTTTTTGGGGAGTTTTTCCTTATCCGCTGTGAGGGTCCAAAGGACAGAGGGATGTCGTATGCTGTAAAGCCCTGTGAGGCAAATTCTATTTGTGATATTGGGCTTTATAAATAAAATTGATTGATTGATTGAAAATTGATTGCACAGTAGTACAACAAAATTTGTGATTCTGGGCTATTACACATAAAAACAGCGAAAGATGATAAACAATAACAATAACCAGCAACAGTGAGACACATAGAATAGACTATGGATAAAAATATGAGAATATAAAATGCATTAATAAATAAATGGAAAATATGAATCAGTGCAGTGTAAAAAGACCAGCAGCAGCAATATAGACTGAATTGCACATCTAGCCCAGCCAAGGAGCATGCACAGTATGCACTATTGTATATTGAATTAATATGAATTTATTATCTTAATAGCACTTATAGCATAAAAAGTGTTGAGGAGTCTGGAAGTGCGAGATCTCATAGACCTGTATTGCCTTCCAGAGGGTAACAGTGTGTAATGTTGGTGACTTGGGTGGGAAGAGTCCTTACTTATATTTGTGACCCTACGGAGACAGCGGCTTTTGTACAAGTCCTCAAGTCCTGATAACTGTGTACCAATGATGTTCTGGGCTAACTTGACGACCCTCTGGAGAGCCCTCCTTTCAGCAGCCATGCAGCTGGAAAACCACACTAGTGTTGAGAGTCCATGTGAGGTCCTGGGAGATGTGTGTACCCAAGAATTTAAAGAAAGGCACTCTCTCCGCAATTTCTCCTTTGATGTGTAATGGAGCAGGAAACTTCTTCTCTTTCCTGAAACACACTATCATCTCCTTTGTTTTGGAGGTGTTTAGTGTCAGATTGTTTGGGGAGCACCATTCAGTCAGTCTACAAACTTCATTCCTATAGGCAGACTCATCTCCGTTATGTGTCAGTCTGACCACAGTGGTGTCGTCTGTAAACTTAATGATGGTGTTTATGCTGTGTGTTGGTGTACCGTCATGTGTGTAGAGGGCAAACAGAAGAGGACTCAGCACACAACTTTGCGGGGCTCCAGTGTTGAGTCTCAGGGAGGAAGAGTGGTGGGTCCCCAGCCTGACCATCTGTGACCGGTTGGTTAAAAAGTCTGTAGTCCACCTGCATGTGTGCTGGTTCACACCCAGGTCCAGCAGCTTGGTCTCCATTCTTCTGGGGTTGATTGTATTAAATGCGGCGATGAAGTCCAAAAACAGTAGCCTCGCAGATGTTCCAGGGTGTTCGAGATGAGAGAGTGCAGTATGCAGGGCTGTGTTTATGGCATCCTCTGTTGACCTATTTGCCCTATAGACGAACTGGTTCTGGTCCAGGGTGGTTTGCAGTGCAGCCTTGATATGCCTCACAATCAGCCTCTTGACGCATTTCATCACAGTGGGGGTGAGAGCTACTGGTCTGAAGTCATTGAGGCTGTTGATGGATCATTTCTTGGGGACAGGGACTATAGTGGCAGATTTTAAGCATTTGGGGACAGTGCATGTAGACAGAGAGAGGTTAAAGATTTTGCTGAATACCTCTGCCAGCTGGTTGGCCCAGTCTCTCAGTGCCCTCTGTGGTTGCAAAAAGTCAAGGTCCCGAGCTGTGCCAGAAAGCTCGCGACCTCGCTCTCCGCCTCCCGAACAAACTTTCTTTGTCTTCCATTAGATATCAAAAACTCAAATACTCAGAAGTCAAAAAATCACTGGAGACACGTAGAATCAGATGCAACTTGAGTTTAATGTGCTCGCAGGCAACAAACACATCACAACTCAATGAGCCAAACCCCGGGGTTAGACCGAAGATTTACTGCTGAACACCTTCTTTTAAACCTGTGGAGGTTCTGCTGAAACTCCACCTTTCTTTCTAATTCCATCCCATTTCGGCCGTTTTCCTATTGGTAGAAAACATTTCTTTTTTGTTCAAATCTGCCCTTAGGGTGACGTGACCGTAGCAACCAATCTGGCCTCTGTTCAAGGCTAACCTCAAGGCCTTGGAAAGTACCAAGCTCTCCCTCGGTCAGCTTCGGCCAGGTGCGTCCTCTATTTTCACGATAGAAAGTACCACATTTTCTACCAGTAGGTTCGGCCAGGTGTGCATTTTGCTTTTTTAAAAAAAACACGTGAGCCGAGCTCAGGGGATCTTGCTTCATCATGATCCTCCGAGCTCACATATAACACAACCTCAGTATGTGTGTGTTTATTTGTTACAATGTCTTATGTGTGTGTGCTTTAGACCATACAAAGTGTGATGTGTTTAAATCAGGTATGTGTATGTGTGTGTGGTTAGCATAATGTCTTATGTGTGTGTGCCTTATATGATGTGTTTTCTAGGTGTGTGCGTGTGTGTGTGTGTGTGTGTGTGTGTGTGTGTGTGTGCCTTATGATGTGTTTTCTAGGTGTGTGCGTGTGTGTGTGTGTGTGTGTGTGTGTGTGTGTGTGTGTGTGTGTGTGGCTGGCATAATGTCTTATGTGTGTGCTTTATATGATGTGTTTTCTAGGTGTGTGCGTGTGTGTGTGTGTGTGTGTGTGTGTGTGTGTGTGTGTGTGGCTGGCATAATGTCTTATGTGTGTGCTTTATATGATGTGTTTTCTAGGTGTGTGCGTGTGTGTGTGTGTGTGTGTGGTTGGCATAATGTCTTGTACACAGGATACAAGATATCACACAACTTAATCTTTAGACATAATCACCCTATGGAATAAAATATCTATCCAATCATCAAATGATTTTGTTCGAACTTAATCAATTTATGCCGAACAAAGGTTTTTACTTGGGTTGTCATAAAACATTACATAGAATAAAGGCCTTTACTTGATTTATCATAAAATATTACACTACACCTCCTTGGGATGCCATCAGGACCAGCAGCTTTCCTGGGGTTAACACCTCGGAGTACCCTCCTGACGTCCTCTGTGCTCACAGTAAGCTGCAGGCTTTCTCAGGCTGGAGGCAGCAGGTTCCCAGTGGCTGTATCAGTCACCTCGAAGCAGGCAAAGAAGTGATTCAGTTCATCTGCTAGAGAGTCTGCTGGTGGTGTAGGTGTCTTTGCCGTATTTGTGTTTAGTCAGGTACTGAATACCTTACCATGCCTTCCGTGGGTCTCCCTAGCTGAAATGCCCTTCCATTCTCTGTCTGTAGTCCTTCTTGGCTATCTTGATGCCTCTCTTCAGGTTGGACCTGGCAGCATTGTATACAGTAGGTCCCTTTTGCCAGACCTGAAGGCCGTATTTCTTTCCTGCAGCAGATGTTTGACATCCCTTGTCATCCATGGTGTGCTGTTAGGGAAACACCTGATGCGCTTGTCCACAGTGACACAGTCAATACAGTTTCGGATGTAAAATACGACAGTGGATGTAAAGTAGTTTATGTCCTGATGAGCAAATAAATCCTGGTTTGTGTGCTCAAAACAGTCTTGGAGTTGGCTGAGAGCTCCCTCAGGCAACGTCTTAATCAGTCTCACACAGGGCTTAATTTTGTGAATGAGACGCTTGTATGCCGGGGTGAGAGAAAGGTAAAGCTGATCAGACATGCCTAAGTGGGGGAGTGTGGAGACTTTATCAATCAATCAATCAATTTTATTTATAAAGCCCAATATCACAAATACAGTTTGCCTCACAGGGCTTTACAGCATACAACATCCCTCTGTCCTTTAGACCCTCACAGCGGATAAGGAAAAACTCCCCCCAAAAAAAACCCTTTACCGGGGGAAAAAAAAATGTCTCCTTAATGTTGCTGTAGACATGATCCAGTGTGTTTAGACCTCTTGTGTGACATGTCACATGCTGGTGGAATTTAGAGAGGACAGATTTCAAGTTGGCTTGATTAAAGTCTCCAGTTATGATGAAAGTCCCATCTGGGTATGCAGTCTGTGATTTGCTAATGGTAGCAGAGTGTCCAGGGCTAGCCTGGTGTTTGCACTAGGTGGGTCATATACAGCCATAACAATACCAACTGTAATGCCGGAATTCCACTGGATGCGTGTCCATTGTGGAACGGCAGCGCTGGTTATCTGCTGCTTGCTCTGCCGTCTGTCAATACCCACCAGCTGCATTTGCTGTGTGGAGAGGTGCAGCTCCGTCGGAAGACATCTCGGTGCACCGCCATGATAATATCTCCTCGTCCATGGTGTCAACGGGGTGAAATGACGTCTGAAAACCTCTGACCTGTTGACTTCAGGCCTGCCTCCGCCCATTTTGTCATTTTCAAGTTGTAGTGCAGGGAAATAGGATCCGCTGTTGTTGTGCCCTTAAACAAGGGGAATAGTGATGGGAGACGAATGAATGTGACACACATGCAGCTCTCGCCTTCACTCGTCTGTAATAAGTTTTAAATTTTAACATGGCAAATACAATGTACACATATTAGGCATAATCACACCCAGCTTCAGGACCACAGTAACCATGTCTAGCGTACATTTTTATCATATTCTAAATTATCTAAATTATCTTTTTAACACAAACTATTACATTGCCATGAGATTATGATACATGTTTTTAACCTCTTAACTTATCTTGCTTCTAACATAAATCCAACTTGGACAAGTGAAAGAATAAGCACATAAACTACACAGTACAAATATGAGTTAATGAAATTATAAACAGTCTAACTTTATGATGTAGCCACGAGGTACCTAGCTGCTTAGTTTAAACATCGTTTGCATTAGCCTTACACAACAACTTCTAAAACACTTAATAAAACTATTTCTACTTGCATATGAAACCACAGTCACACAGAGGAAACTCTTATCGACACATTGACAAGTTTACAGTGCTTTGTGTACGATATTTACCTTAAACAAGTGGAATAGTGATGGGAGACGAATGAATGTGACACATGCAGCTCTCGCCTTCACTCGTCTGTATTGAGTGAGGAAGAGATGCGTGCTCCCCCTACTGGATCCCTCAGACATTACTAATAGAGCAGCGAACAATTAACCCACACAGACGTGGCTCTACATCACCTGTCTGTACTCCTCTTTGAAACACAATATTATTAGTAATCAATATTAACACATTCACAATCAAACATGAAACTAAAACTAAATACTGTCAGAATGACATACAAACAATTATGAGGCATGGATCAATATAAATGAATAATGCGCAAATGAGCGACTAGTCATGTCTGCCATATTACTTGTCACACTGTGAACACTGTTTATTTTATTTTGAAAATTAACTGGATGTTTTATTGTGTTTCTGTGCACGACTTCCTGCCCCGCACAATCTTCTCTGTTCTAAATTGCTGCGTTGTGCTCCAGCGTCCGGCAAAAACAGAAGTCCTGCGTATCTGTTCCGGAGGGCTCCAGAGTGCCGGAGCTGAGACGGAGCCAGAATGCAGCGCAGCCGCAGCCGGTGGAAACACACACATTGACTAGAATTGAATCCTATCGGCTCCACTGCCTTGCCGGAGCGGAGACGCAACCAACACGCATCTGGTGGAAATAGGCCGTAACTTTCTGGGGGCGCCACCATCTTGCCATAACTTTGATTTTTCAACTTGTTAACATATTGACATCATACTGTTACCCACGGCAACAATATGCATGGCTGAAAACGAAATTATTACTAACTTTGTGGTGGTTCCAAAAAGAGGAGCAGCGTCAGTAGTGTGGAATTAACTGTGGCATCATTAGGCCTGGGCGTCCTTAATATTTTATAAACAGCCCTAGACTTCTCAGACTCTTTTAGGGAGTAACCCCTCAGAGGGAACTCATTCAGCAGTCCTTCCGGCAACGACACAGTGTCTCTCCCTCTCCTCTCTCTCTGTGTGCATATGGGAGTTGGTGTCATCAAGTGATTTTGTCATAAACCTGTAGTTATGTAAACCTATGTGACGCTCACAGCTTGACAAAAACAAAACAAAACATGTGAATATGCAATATTTATGGTAGCATAACAGCCTGTCACAGGTTACAGCGGGATGATTAGAGGAGAAAACCAACTCAACAGGAAATCACCCGTTGATTTATTTTTATAAATGTATATATACATACACATATATATATATATATATATATAATATATATATATATATATATATATATATATATATGTATATATACAGTACAGGCCAAAAGTTTGGACACACCTTCTCATTCAATGCGTTTTCTTTATTTTCATGACTATTTACATTGTAGATTCTCACTGAAGCCATCAAAACTATGAATGAACACATGTGGAGTTATGTACTTAACAAAAAAAGGTGAAATAACTGAAAACATGTTTTATATTCTAGTTTCTTCAAAATAGCCACCCTTTGCTCTGATTACTGCTTTGCACACTCTTGGCATTCTCTCGATGAGCTTCAAGAGGTAGTCACCTGAAATGGTTTTCCAACAGTCTTGAAGGAGTTCCCAGAGGTGTTTAGCACTTGTTGTCCCCTTTGCCTTCACTCTGCAGTCCAGCTCACCCCAAACCATCTCGATTGGGTTCAAGTCCGGTGACTGTGGAGGCCAGGTCATCTGCCGCAGCACTCCATCACTCTCCTTCTTGGTCAAATAGCCCTTACAGAGCCTGGAGGTGTGTTTGGGGTCATTGTCCTGTTGAAAAATAAATGATCGTTCAACTAAACGCAAACCGGATGGGATGGCATGTCGCTGCAGGATGCTGTGGTAGCCATGCTGGTTCAGTGTGCCTTCAATTTTGAATAAATCCCCAACAGTGTCACCAGCAAAACACCCCCACACCATCACACCTCCTCCTCCATGCTTCACAGTGGGAACCAGGCATGTGGAATCCATCCGTTCACCTTTTCTGCGTCTCACAAAGACACGGCGGTTGGAACCAAAGATCTCAAATTTGGACTCATCAGACCAAAGCACAGATTTCCACTGGTCTAATGTCCATTCCTTGTGTTTCTTGGCCCAAACAAATCTCTTCTGCTTGTTGCCTCTCCTTAGCAGTGGTTTCCTAGCAGCTATTTGACCATGAAGGCCTGATTCGCGTGTTAATGCCACTGGTCTGAAGTCGGGTCTGCTGCTAGAACTCTGTGTGGCATTCATCTGGTCTCTGATCTGAGCTGCTGTTAACTTGCGATTTCTGAGGCTGGTGACTTGGATGAACTTATCCTCAGAAGCGGAGGTGAGTCTTGGTCTTCCTTTCCTGGGTCGGTCCTCATGTGTGCCAGTTTCGTTGTAGCGCTTGATGGTTTTTGCGACTCCACTTGGGGACACATTTAATGTTTTTGCAATTTTCCGGACTGACTGACCTTCATTTCTTAAAGTAATGATGGCCACTGGTTTTTCTTTAGTTAGCTGATTGGTTCTTGCCATAATATGAATTTTAACAGTTGTCCAATAGGGCTGTCGGCTGTGTATTAACCTGACTTCTGCACAACACAACTGATGGTCCCAACCCCATTGATAAAGCAAGGAATTCCACTAATTAACCCTGATAAGGCACACCTGTGAAGTGAAAACCATTTCAGGTGACTACCTCTTGAAGCTCATCGAGAGAATGCCAAGAGTGTGCAAAGCAGTAATCAGAGCAAAGGGTGGCTATTTAAAAGAAACTAGAATATAAAACATGTTTTCAGTTATTTCACCTTTTTTTGTTAAGTACATAACTCCACATGTGTTCATTCATAGTTTTGATGGCTTCAGTGAGAATCTACAATGTAAATAGTCATGAAAATAAAGAAAACGCATTGAATGAGAAGGTGTGTCCAAACTTTTGGCCTGTACTGTACATTGCTCAGGTGTGATTTTGGCCCATTCTTCCACACAAAGAGTCTTCAAATCTTGAAATTTCCATGGCCCTCTTCTGTGAACTCTGATCTTTAGTTCTTTCCACAGATTTTCTATTGGATTCAAGTTAGGTGATTGGCTGGGCCATTCTAGCAGCTTTATTTTCTTTCTTTGAAACCAATTGAGAGTTTCCTTGGCTGTGTGTTTGGGATCATTGTCTTGCTGAAATGTCCACCCTGTAACCAATACCATCAGTATGCTTTGCAACAATAAGGTTGCGAAGGTCTTGAGACAGCTCTTTGGTTTTACCCATCATGAGATGCTTCTTGTGTGACACCTTGGTAATGAGACACCTTTATAGGCCATCATTTGGGACTGAACCAGCTGATATTTAATTTGCACTGACAAGTGGCAGGATTGCTTTCTAATTACTGATAGATTTTAGCTGGTGTCTTGGCTTTCCATGCCTTTTTGCACCTCCCTTTTGTCATGTATTCAATACTTTTTCCGTGTCATTTCACATTAATACACATAACTTAATTTATGGACATCTATGGTTTGAATTCTTTGCATGTGTGGATTGCATGGGTTGTTACCGACATCTGGTAAAAATTTCATGACAATAGCACCTTTAGAAATATATTTACTGAGAAAAATGGTGACGTGTTCAATATTTATTTTACCCGCTATATATATATATATATATATATATATATATAGATCTATAGATCCCAGGGTACATTTTTTGTATTTGTGAGCTGTTTAAATGTGTAATTTGTGGTAGATTTTATTTTGTTGAGCCACTGATTTTGTATCGAGAATCTGAAACTTACTCTGAGTTACTGTTGTTGTTTACAAACTAAATAGATGAGACATAATTTTTGTGTAGTATTTAGTGAATATTTGTGGGCAAGCTGCTAGGTTAACATGTAAAACTATATCACTTAATTTGCTGCAATTCTGTTTTCTTAAATTAATAATAACTAGTCCATACCCATTGGTAGCTTTGTCACCTTCTGCCTATGCCAATCCTCAGTGCCTATGTGCAGTTTCACATAGATTGACCACGTCAGTGAGTACAAAAATGTGGGACGGACGGAATGACACACTGACAGTTTCCGTGATTATGTACAGCATACCATACCATGACTTAGTCATACCAAAAATTTGAAAAAACCCCCCAAACATTTGGCCAAAGGGGGAGCCACAGTGACCAGTCGCATTTTTGCCATTTTTAAGCATTTTTCTGTTGTTATAGCGCCACCCAGTTGCCAATTGGAGTTAAATTTCTCCAGTCATCTTTAGGTGTCCTGTTCTACATATCTACTAAGTTTAGTAAAAATTGATGTGGTGGTAAGGCCTAGATAAGAAATTAGCTCTCTAGCTAGCCTTTCTAACAATCCTACAAGCAGCTCTCCCAGAATGTTTCTTGGCCTTCCACACTTTGCTATCTTCTTTGTGGGCATCAATTATTTTAGTTTTTAGAGTGTTAGGCAACTGTTTAGAGGAGCCCATGGCTGCTGATTTTTGAGACAAGGTTTCAGAAGTCAAAGTAAAGCTTTGAAATTTGCATCACCTGGCCTTTTCTAACGATGACTATGAACAAGCCATAGTACTAACAAGCTGATTTGAATGGTGCTTCTTTCCTTTTTCTCACTCTAAAATTGTACAAAACAAAACGTATTACAGTAATCTTGCTTGAAATGTTGAAAAGCATGTTTCTTCTTTAACTTCATACCTTTTGGAGATCAGTTCATCTTCTACTTACTTGAATATAATAGAAAGTGTTGTCATTGGTATGAAACGTAAGATATATAGGTGCTGTTGTATAACATCTGTGATTTCTTTGGACAGTACACAACAGATCAGAGGCTGAGACTCTGATTGGAATCACTCCTCTAGTCTTTGTATCATGGGATAGTATAAAAGTGTCACTTTTAGATGTGTTTTTTTTTTTCACTTCAGGAGGTAAAGGGAGTCTAAATCAGTCACTCTGGCCTATAGAGGTCTGGGGGCCAGAGGGACTGGACAATAGGAAGCCCAGCAAAAGGAACAAAAAGAAATGAGGGGGAGGAAAGCCTACCATCTGGAAGAAGAAGCAAACACTCAACTGTTTGTTCATGAAATGACAGACATGTTTTGCAAGGCCAAGACAAGAATGGCTACATTCAGCATTCCTTCTTTTTTTGTGCTCCAAAGAAAAGATGTAGATTGCACATAAATTAACTTTGGTCATCTGTCACCCCAGAACTTATTCAGTTTTATTCTCCTCTTGATTCCAGGTGTCACTATTTTTAGTCCAGGAAGCATGCAAACACGTGTCTCTAAGTGAGCAAGTTTAAAACTCACTTTCCGTTTTATCGACATGCCTGCAGACTTTCTCTGTATGCATCTAACCCCTGGCCCTCTAAAGGCAGGCCTCGGGGGAGGAATAATCTCCAAACCTTTTCATGCTCTCTGCATGGTGCCTGAGAGCAGAGGGGAGAGGAGAGTCTAGCAGACCATTTATCTGCCTCCGCACAAGAGCTGCAGCATTGTGTGGAACAGGTGTTGCCACAGCATTTCTACCCTTTAAATAATGTGGATAGGACATACTCAAAGATGTCTGGGACCCGTGGCATTCTGCCTTACTGTTTTTCTTGGACAGCTTTTTAAAAAAACACACTGTCAAGTGGGCTCATTTTCACACTGAATTGTTGCCCTGCTTTCCTTCTCTCTGGTTTAGAGGTATGCTGACGTCAGCAGAAACACATCACACACAAATATCTTATAAACTTATGCCACCTGACCTGGTTGGACTTTTCTCCCTGTATATTTTCCTCTACATTTAATACCTTCGTTTGTTTGACTTTGGGGGTTTCTTTGCACTTTGCTCACTCAGGCTTAACTACCCTCTGTAAATGTTACAGCCATTGGTTTTTGGATTAAGTCCTCCACTAAATAATAATCAAATCCCAGAAGCTGTTTTACTGTATCCTAGAAACCATGTCATTGGACAGATCAGATCCCCCCCGGGGATGTAGTAATAATTAGGCTGACAAAGGCTACCAAAGGCCTCCACATATCCTTGATTATACACTGGGGCATTACTCTGCTAAGAGCTTAAATGTCAGGCCAATGCCATAATAATATAAGAATGATAAGATGACTTTTTTCTTAATGGTAAAGAATAATCTCACAATCACATGCAATACAGAGAAAGTAGCATGTATAATGTGTATTATTCTGAAGTCTTAAATTATTCCAAGTCTTAATTTAATTTTGGCTACAAATAAACGAAGGGATGCTTTTGACACAGTAACCTGATCAAAGAGAGGAAAAAGCCATGTAGACGTTTCAGAAAGAGTAAATTTGTTTATCTGTGTGCTCCACTTCTATAGTACTGAATCGAAGACGAGATGAGGTATATATACTGCTAAATTCCTCCGGAAACAATATATTGTTAAGACAATAGACCCTTTTACTGTTAGTAAACAGTGTGATGTTTTTTGGTGGGCGGGGCTTAGCTGGAGCCAAAATAATTCTGTTAGCTTCTTTTAGACAATTGAGGAAGATAATGCGAGTGGTGCATTCAGAAATAGCACACAAACTGGACCGTTCATAAATTCAGAGCGCTGTCGGAATGTACCATTCAGTTATCTTGAGCATTGCACTCTTGTAGTGGCAGAGCACACTCTGGGCACTCTGTCTGGGGAGACGGAGCAGCAGTGAATGTGTGATTAACTTAACTGTTTGTTATTTATATAGGCATATAATGCTCCGTTTCTTTGACCAACAGGGCTTTCATTTTAGTGTCAGACTGAATTCACGAACGCACCATGTCAGGTGATTCACTCTGCGGGACTGTGTTACCTGAATAAGTAAACACTGACCAACAGGACCAGATTGGCCGACCCATTCCGGCTTGTGCTTATAATGTTAGCATCTTGTACTTTGTTGGAAAACGTGTTTAGTGTAAGACAGTTGTTTTGTCAGTGAGCCTTGCAAGTTGTAATGGAGCCTAATTTTGTAATATTACCTTTGTTAAATGTTGCAGTTGTCCCTGGCTTCATATGAGAAATCTGAGCTTGCCGCTAGGCGAATTTATACAATGTAGAAAGTTATAGGCTTGTGCTCATAACATTAGCATATTGTATTTGTGAGGAAAATGTGTCCAGTAAAAGACAAATGTCTGACTCCTGCGAGTCATGATGAAGCCGATATGTATACTTGTGTTTGTGATTGTCACTATTAAGCCATATTTAATGTGTTTTGGTTGTGTTTTGAACTAACTAAGATTTACAGCACTTCACAGAAGCCCCACTGCCAACCAGTGTTTTAGAAGTGTAACTGCAGAGTGACACAGAAACACCACCACACAAGTATAAATTCTTACAACGGTGTAGGCCACGTGTGTAGGCTACGGCATAGGCTCTGTATAGAGCTGACACACAACACAAGTATAAATACACTTTTAGAGCAAGTGACAGACACAGGCTTCAAAGTGACCTTATACAGTGTTTATGGCCCATACCTGTTAGTAAACCAGTGGCGATTGCTCTGAGACTGCAAGGGAAGCTCAGCTTCCCCTAAAATGTCAAAAAATAAGTGGTCAAATATGTTGTGTTTACATTTCATTGACTAAATATGCGCTAGAACGCATCCAACTTTTGTTCAGAATCAGCTACTTATCACAGGTCACTGACGCGACTTTCTTCTCATTCATTCCCGTAGCGTCACAGTGCTTTAAACAGTGTAGAAGCTCAGCGTCCAAAGACTTCAATGGGGAAGCATAGAGTGGGTTGTTCCACTGCAGCGAAACTAGACAGTCATTGGATAAATGCTCGGCTTTGTCCCGCCCATCAGACGCTCAGTGTCTCTGGGGGTCTATGGGGCAGTGGGCGGGCCTCGGCTGGCCTGGACGCTGGGCTTCTGCATGATGATTGGATGATCTATCTGAGGCTGAATCCCTTTTTGATTGACAGCGAAATGAGCAAATCAGCGATCTTGAAATGTAAACCACCACCGGAGCGATTTTTAAGTTTCATTCCGTTGTTCCGAGTTGGTGTGGAGACTTTTCCAAGCCTCTTAGTGACTTTTTCTTTGTTAAAAAACAACTAGCGACAAATCTAGCATGTTTTTCTGGTGTTATTGGAGACTGTACTCGTGTTTGGAGACTCTGACTTCTGTCGCTCTGCAGTTACTGTCCCCAGTGAGCAGCGGGTGCTGCTGTGAGCCCTCCACCGTCCCAAAGCATTCACAGGCGGTCACACTACCAGCCCCAGCTAGCGAGCAAGCTAGCAAGCTGCACATAATGGCAGAAAATTTGAATTTAAAGTTAAACAGCAGGGCAGATCAACAGATTGATTTGGTGCAAAGGGTGGGGAAAAGTAACAGTTCTTTTCACCCATCTGAAAATCTTTGAGGTGTGTTTTGCTGTGGTTCTATGGCATGAGTGTGGTGGAAAAACAGCTTCAATTAAATGCTCCTTTTATAAGTTACTGCCTCACTACAATATGACAACTTTTATGATATAAACTTAAAGTGAGCTTCCCCTGTTTGAAAGACCAGCAACCGCCACTGTAGTAAACAACTGACTATTTGCTATTCCAGCTGACGTGGCTCAACATTAGCATTCATTTGAAGTTGTGTATCTTTCCACCTGCTGCATATGTAAGTGCAGTGTGCTCTCTCCTTTTGGCATTGTTTTGACCTACACCAAAGGCTGAGAAAAACTTTAGCAGCTAGACATTTCACTTTTCTCATATGTTTGTCATTAACTTTTGTTTGTATACTGCATGGTGCTGAGCAGTTAGCATAAATTTGGTTTATCAAGGTTTTTTTTTTTAAAAAAAAATTACTGCTGGAAATTGGATTCAGTAGAGTATTGTGACTGATTCATACTGTCAAATAAAACTAAAACTATGAGCATTTAAAGTTAGGGATGCACAGTATTGGATTTTTTGTCAAAATCCAATATGCAGCCACGTAATAACCCATTTGACCGATAACCAGTATCGATAAATATCGATAAATCCCCTGATTTTGGTGATCATCAAGTTTCTTCTGTAGTTGAATATTATGCATGCATGCTCTTATCATTATGGCCCACCAGCAGAGGCAGACATGAAATTCAGTACTTTTCAGTGTATGTAATATCTATTCATTGTGGTGCAAACTAAGAAAAAGCATGTCAGCAAAAGGGAAACTTCCAGGGCTGAAAGATTACGCCAATGTGGAAGTGCCAAATACTGCAGTTTCTATAATGGCCACTTAGACACTCATGTTAAAATGCCCAACTTTACAGCAGAAATAAACATGATTACAGCATGTATGGTACAAGCCTGGTTTATTAGGGCTTAAAGTAATACATTTTTAAGAGCGGGGCCACTTGAGTGACAGGCTGTCTGCCTACAGTCTCCACCGCTCGCTTCTCCACAGCTCCACCCTCTTGTCCTAATACGGTCACTTCTGACTCCAAAAAGTGAAGATGGTGACAGCTGAAATGCTGAACTGGAGGCTTCAAAATAAGAGTCCACAAACCAATGGATGCCATCATGGTGGCCACATCTCTTGGTTTATAGAGTTTATGGTGGAAACAAGTTAGCTAATGTGAACACCTGTTCAATATAAAAGTTACAGCATTTCAGTTGCTAAGGTGAAAAAACGTTTGGTTTGATAATAAAAACTTAAGAAATTAATGATATATTGATATATGGGTCTATGTACAGGTTGCAGGTAACAGGAGGGGTCTGACTTCTTTTGGCTGTAGTCATAGCACAGCATTTATGTTGTCACTTTGGTGAGATTAGGGATTAGATTAGTGGGTGCTACAGAGCCGTCAGACAGCAGTCCCCTGTGGTAATGCTAGAGTAAGAGTTTTTAAACAGCACGGTGGGAAATAAGAGCAATGTCCTCTCACTAAACCAATGCGGGTTGGCAGTACTTTCATCAAGAAAATGAAAACAATGTAGGCTGTGTCAGAAAATAAACTTGCATATAATCACTCGACAAGAGAGCAAGGTAAGCTTCAGCTCCAGGGCCTAACAGAAGCCCCTACAAGAACTGCCCCCAAGTGCTTCAGAAAAGCAACCTTCACGTGGTGTGGCTTGACCTCATGAATGCTTATGGGTCCGTCCCTCACAAACTCATCCATTTTGCTTTGGAGTTCTTCCACGTCCCTGACTCCATCAACAACCTAGTAAGCAACTACTTCAGGGACTTCCAGAAGTGCTTCAGCCTCCAGGATTTTACAACAGGATGGCAGCAACTGGAAGTAGGCATCGTCATGGGGTATTCCATCTTTCCAGTCCTCTTTGTCGCAGCCTTTGAGATCATCCTCTGCGGAGCCCGACAGACAGTGGGAGGAATAAAGCTGAAGACAGGGGAAAGGCTTTCACCACTCTGAAGCGACATGGATGATGTCACTGTAGTTCTGCAGACAGCTCCATGTACAAGAAGGTGCTTGAAGAGGCTGGATGAACTAGTGACATGGGCACGGATGAAAATAAAACCTTCCAAGTCACAAAGCCTCTCCCTACGAAAAGGCTCCAGCAATGACAACACCATCTTTGTCGCAGGAGGTGTGCAAATCCCCCTACTGGCCAGCCAGCCCATCCAGAACCTAGGGCGGTAGTACAGCACAGATCTGTCAGACAAACAAGCGGGTAAGGCAGCACGGGAACAACTCTCAGAAGGCCTCGCAAGTATCAACAAGAGCCAGCTCCCCAGAAAGTACAAAGTGTGGTGCTACAACTTCAGCATGGACTGGCTAGCCAACACATACATCCAGAAATGGCTGGGCCTGCCGCGATGCTTCTCTGACACAGGCCTATTCAGGACAAACTCGCTGCAACTGCCATTCCAGTCCATCACCCTGGGCTACAAGCAGGAAAAAGTCAGATTAGTCCTGGAGCTGAAAGAGCCCTCAGATCAAACAGTGAGGAACGCAGATGAGGGATTGATGCATAAGGGTTGACATTGGCAAACAGCTGCAGTTCCCCCACGAGATCACCACCACATCACTCCGGCCAGACATCGTGCTCTGGTCTGCTGCCGCTAAGTCTGCCATGCTCACAGAGCTCACCATCCCATGGGAGGAGGGAATCCAAGCCGCCTATGAGTGCAAAAGAGCCAAGTACTCAGACTTGGCCGCTGAGTGCAGGGAGGCAGGCTGGTCCATAACCATCTACCCCGTGTAGTAGGCTGTCGTGGCTTTGTCAGCACATCAACAACTCGGCTGCTTCGGGACGTTGGAAAAACTGGGACAAGGCTGCGAAGCGCTACCAAGGCCCTTGTTGAGGAAGCAGAGAAAGGAAGCTTCTGGCTATGGCTGAGGAGGAGAGACAAAAGTTGGGGGTCTGGACAATGAAATGGGGCAGCTGCAGGGGGTGACAGGGAGATGTCCCTGCTGCCGCTCCGCCATCAGGAGGCATTCTGGGGTTCAAGAGAGCGAAAATGAGCGGTGGTCCCCGGCTGATGACCCTGCAGCTGCCCCAATGGCAATTTAGGAGGCGCGTCAGGCTTCTTTGCCTAGCAGGCTTTAACACCCACCTGTACAGGCAATGCGACTAGAGTAATGGGCAACCACATTTAACTCAAGCATTTGGATGTTGACCTGCACAGAACGATGGCTGCTGCTGCTAGCAGTGCTGACTTGCACCCGTAATTAAACACACACAGGCTACGGTCACTCACACTAAGCTGGGTTCTCCATTCTTAAATGACAAATCCAGCTGAGGAATAGTCTCTGTCACTCACTGTGCTCGTTGTCGGGATGGCAGAAACACACTGCCAGTGCTTAATCACTGCCAGATTAAGAAACATTTTAACTGGAGTCCTCCATGTTGGTGACAAATTGGACGACAGGATTAAAGGTTCGACTTGTGTAATTCACCCTTCGCTAAGGCCCGCCCATTAGTTACTGTTGCTAAGTCCAACAAACTTTCAGTTTCGGAGCTAGACTGGCATGGCGTTCCACTGTCGCTAACTGCACTCCCTGGAGAAATACTCTCAAATTTTTGGAAAAACAAAAAAGCGATTTCAGACAGAAGCAGCGAGAAGGGTCTACAATATGCATGTGGGATGTCAGACTGACACAGCAAAGGAATCAAGGTAACAAAATAAAGATTGAAGCTAAAGCCTACAGATCACAGAGTAAAAGTGAACCACCACATCACTGCTGATCACCACAGAAGACAATGAATATAAAGGGAAACTTTGCTGATACTGAAGCAGCTGTGTGGCATCACAGTGTGTGCAGATGAACAGTGTTTAGCTTTACCCCCGTGCCGGTCCCAGCACCCAGACTGGCAGCTGGACTGTCAGGGGGCTGCGGAAGAAGTCAAACCACATTCATCCGCGCATAATGCGTTGACACACTGCTGGTTCAATATCAGCAAAGTTTCCCTGCTTCCCTTCACTGGTTCCTGTACAGCAGGGTCGGCCTTTTTTTCCACTGTTATAATCATTAAAAAGCAAAAGCAGCATTTGTATACATTCAGTAGGCTATATCTACAGTAGCTAGCTAGTTAACCCTACACTTTTCAAGGTTTGATTTTGGTTTTGGAACAGGGAAGAAACGTATATATTTTTCCAACCTCTCCAGGTAACGAGTATCATTAATACACAACATACCCCAGGCACAACATTTAGCTCCAAATCCACAAAACCAGCCTGAAAATCAATGAAATCGGAAACGACTGCATTAGAGTCAATGGAGCACAGCTGTGTTGTTGTCAGACCCTGGTCTGAGCTGGCCCGATGCTACGTTATGATTGGACTTAGCGAAGGGTCAATTGAATTTCAAAATGGAAGCAATTTCAGCTTAATGATAGTGACTTCTTTTTCACTTGTTTTATTTTTAAAAATAAAAAAAAATATTTTTGTTCTCACTCGCTGCCGCATGTGGCTCATCGCCCAACCCATGAATTTATATACATGTGTATATATATGTACATATATATATATATATATATATATATATATATATATATATATATATATACAGTCATGTGAAAAAATTAGGACACCCCATTAAATATTCAGTTCTTTAATAACAAATGTTCACATATCAATGTCTGATCTTGTTTTTCTTTATCTCTGGGAAAGAAAGTGATTTAATTGCAGGTAAACAACAAAAGTTAACCTTGTTTTACTCATTAAACAAAAGATATCAATAAAAATGCATATTCTAACCGAGGAAAAAGTTAAGACACCCTACCCCCTAATAGCTAGTGTTACCCCCTTTGGCTGAAATAACTTCAGTGAGACGCTTCTTGTAGCCATCTACCAGTCTCCGACATCGGTCTGAGGAGAGTTTGCCCCATTCCTCAATGCAGAATTCTTTCAGCTGTGAGATGTTTGAGGGGTTTCTTACATGTACAGCCCGTTTCAAGTCAACCCACAGCATCTCAAGGGGATTAAGATCTGGGCTTTGACTCGGCCATTCCAGGACTCTCCATTTCTTAGTTTTCAGCCAGTCCTTGGTGGATTTACTGGTATGTTTTGGGTCACTGTCATGTTGCAGGGTCCAGTTCCGCTTCAGCTTTAATTTTTTTACAGATGGTCTCACATGTTCATCAAGCACCCTCTGATAGATAATAGAATTCATGGTGGATTCTATGATGGTGAGCTGGCCAGGTCCTGCTGCAGCAAAGCATCCCCAAACCATGACACTTCCACCTCCATGCTTCACAGTTGGTATGAGGTTTTTTTCCTGGAATGCTGTATTGGGTTTACGCCAAACATGTCCTCTCTTCTGGTGTCCAAATAATTCAATTTTAGACTCATCTGTCCAAAGAACATTATTCCAGAAGTCTTGGTCTTTGTCTATGTTCACTCTGGCAAACTTCAGTCTGGCCTTCATGTTTCTCTTAGAGAGCAAAGGTTTCCTCCTTGCACACCTCCCATGAAAGTTAAACCTGTGCAGTCTCTTTCTGATTGTAGAGGCATGCACTTTCACATCAACAGTACCAAGAGCCTGTTGTAGGTCCCGTGATGATACTTTAGGGTTTTTGGAGACTTCTTTTAGCATCTTGCTGTCTGCTCTCGGGGTGAACTTGCTTGGACGGCCAGACCTGGGCATGGTGGCAGTTGTTTTGAATGTCCTCCACTTATAGACTATTTTCCGGACAGTGGAATGGCTGATTTCATATTCTTTTGAGATCTTTTTGAATCCCTTACCAGACTCATAAGCTGCTACAATCTTCTTTCTGAAGGCCTCAGACAGCTCTTTTGATCTCACCATGGTGTTCACTGTCACTTCAGCAGTCTGGAGCACACCAAACTAAATGTCTGAGGTTTAAAAGGGCAAGCCTCCTTCAAAATGCTGAGTAACGATGTTCTAATCATGTGCACCTGATGTGATACACCTGTGTGTGATTTTAGCCATTTTAAGTGGGAATAATTGTGGGGGTGTCCTAATTTATTCCTCACCAGAAATTGCATTTTTTTTAAAATTACATTTTACAGAAAGTTATAAAAATCTTTTCTTTAGTTTTAATTGTTTAGTTATATTACCTGAATCTCCCAGTATTGTTAGAATTGATATTAAATATCCTTATGTCCAAAAACACACAGGCTTTCATAGGGTGTCCTAATTTTTTCACATGACTGCATGTATTTACCCGTTACACAGCTTTTTGCAATTTTTCTGTCAGGTACCTGCAGGTACCCAAAAATGGGTCCATCATTTACCTTAAAAGAATTGTTCACAGCCTGTGCTCACATTCACTTCTCCCATTGGAATGAAAATGCTCAGGACTGCCGTTAGTCTCCTAAAGGGGCAGGGCATGTGACAGGGATACAGAAAATGACTTTAATATGTGCCGTCCGATTTCTATCTTGTCTTTTGCAGTGTCATTGAATGAGCTCTGGCATTAGCCACTCAGTATGTTAACATGAAGTCAGAGAAAATTGATTTACTGTGTGAAAAGTTGGACTAACACCCCCAGATAATATGATTGGTAGTTGAATTATTCCTGCATGCATACAGTCAATCGGACCCAAACTGGCCTAGGCGCTCTGCACATACGCCACAGTTTTTGCCCTTTTATGCCCAGCGCAGGTGATCCATACAGGGGTTTTGTGTTTGGAGCAGCTGAGCAGAATTATGGCTTAGAAGAAACAGAAAAACAAAATTACCGTGAGGTAACGTCAAAGTATTTCAATTTTTTATTTTATTTATTTATTTATTTTTTTCAATTTTATTGATAAAGCCCAATATCACAAATCACAATTTGTCTCAGAGGGCTGTACAGCATATGACACCCCTCACAGCAAGTATTGTAAGACAGCGCAATTTTTTTTGCGAAAGAATGCAAAGGTATAGTGAGAGAATGGAAAAGTTATTGTAAGAGAACAGAAAACATGAGGGATTGCAGAATATTGCATTTTATAACAAAATATATTGTGAGGGAATGAACAAAAACTATGACCCTCGGGGGGCTCAGCAGTTTTCATCCTCCTTAGGAGAAATAAGTTGCAACTAAACACTATACTAATTGGCTTGCTTTTTCTATCTGTGAGCAGGTATTGAACCAAACAATACAGTTGGATACCAAAACAATTAGCTGAAAGAGGCTTAAACACTCCATAGAGCTGAGGCAAACTGTAAATCAGTTGATCATCCTCTGCTGGTTTATCATTATGAACAACTCATTTCACATTGTATTGTGAATATATATGTGTGGATTAGTGCAGCTTCAAGTTATTTTTGTGCACAAAATGCAAGGATTTTTCTCACTACTTGTAGAAAATTTTCACATAAAGACTTGTCTTTGGAATCTGCAGTTATTATAATCTCTCTCTCTGTCTCTCTCTCTTTCTCAGCAAAATTAGTAAATGAATAGATATTTTCATTTTCGCAGGTCAAATCCACCCATGATGCTGTTGCATTTGGTACACTGGTGAGAGCTGCAATGCCTGTCTCATGAAACACTGATTAAATTTTTTCTGTGTCTGCCTACATCCCACAGTCTGACTACTGTCCAGGATGTCTGTCTGGACTATTTTCAGGTGTCTGTGTTCATCCAGTTGGAATTCTCATGCTCAGCATAATCAGCAAATACCTCAGCACTGTCAAACCACTGGATGGGAAACAGTCTAACACAAGTCAAAAACAAGTTACAGCTAGCTTCCATGTGACAATTAGGAGATCATTATTTCACTAGCTTCAAAACTGATGGTGTTTGTTGCCTTTTTTGTCTTTTCGGACACAAAGCCATTTCAAACCTCTATGCATGTCAAAGGCCTGAGCCAGAAGCTGTGGCTTTGCTACGGTATTCACTGGACACAGACTGCAGCCTCCAGCCACTGTCAATGAATGTGCAATTAGTCACACCAAAGCCTGCTTTTGAAAAAGCCCTCCACTATTTCATTCCATAGTCTGAGTGTCTCCCCAGCATGTGTCCATGTGCAGGCACCAGTTCCATGTTGGTGCAACGCCAGCTGCTGGCCCTCATGAACTAACTCTCTTTCCTCCACCGTGGCCCCCACTAACTTAAACATGACTGTCTGATTGATTGCCTGAAATCATGCTGCAATAATTGACCTTCAGTGAAGTCAGTCGTTTCTCTCTGCTTTTGCACAAAGGACCTTAAAGTAGTACACAGATGCAGAGTATAATGTTGTCTTACGGCATAGTCTGCCTTGTGCCAACAGGATGTAAGCATGAGTGCTCCATGACTTTTTTTTTCAGTAAGTCAGGCTGTTGAAAACCTTTTTGAGATTTTCTCTTTTTTTAGCAAGACATCATCATCTGGAAACACTTATACTGTGATTTACGAAGGCCCCCTATTGGATTTCCCCAAACACGAAATAGCAGACAGCAGGAGAAACCTAGCAAATTCAAACCATTACAGAGAGATTGATCCACACAAACTGCACTCCCACCCGTTTTTCATTGACAAATGTTTAAATGTGTCTTTGACACAAGGGAGAATATGATATATAGAATTAAAGTGTTACACATCTTTCCATCTTCAGATGAAAAGATATGTAACAGAGCCAATAAAACTTAATGTGCTTTAAAAAAGGTCTGTGCTCTGACTTTGTCTCATCAGTCAGTGTGCTTTTACCTCACAAGCCAACTCCTGTACAGTAACAGGGCCATTCTACCACTGACCCACTTTACTGTAAAAATGCCTTAAAGATATGTCTGGCTTCAATTACCCCACCCAGATTTGGCATACAACATCACAGGCCGCCATAAAATTATCATGGTGGTTATAGATGTGGCTTAACACACACTGCCTTCTGTTACATGATATGTTCCCTTTGATGTTGGCAATTGGTTTGGACTCAACTTTTCTCATCTGTGCAAATTTGAAGAGCAGTTTTAGCCCCTCGGTTAGTGCCAATTTATGTGCAGAGACACTGCAGCAGCAAAGACAGGGTCACATAGAGAACGTGCAGTCAGACAGCTATACTAAACTTACAGTGCTCTTTTTCAGGTCGGAGGTGTCAAAACTACAACTCCCAAGCAGCACCGGGACAGAGCAGCAGCTGAGTATTGGCAGCAGGCAGGGCCAGAAGTGTTGCTCGGACTCCCAACATGGCCGATGTTCTCCAACAGGGCGTACTCTGACGACCCCAGGTGAGAGTAAGACATGTTTCTCATGAAAGGACAGAGTCCTAACATCTCTCTGCTAAGCAGTCAACAGTTTTTAATGACAAAGAGAGTAGCTAATTTACCCTTTCATAATTTAAGAACCAGTTTCATAATTCAGAGTGCATTATGTAATAGATTTTTTTTTTTTTTTTTTTTCAAAGATATTTTTTGGGCAGTTTTGCCTTTAATTGATAGGAAAGCCATGTGTGAAAGGGGGAGAAAGAGAGGGAATGACATGCAGCAAAGGGCCACAGGCCGGAGTTGAACCCGGGCCACTGCGGCAACAGCCTTGTACATGGGGCGCCTGCTCTATCCACTAAACCACTGACGCCCCGAAGTAGTTGATTAATTATGCCTCCATGTGAAGGTGATAGCTGGGGCTGGAAGCATTATGTTTTCGGGGTGGCTGTCTGTCCATCTGTCCCATTCTCTTGAACTCTCAACAACGCCTTGAGGGAAGTTTGTCACAAACATCCTTTTGGACTCCGCAATAAACTGATTAGATTCGGTGGTCAAAGATCACAATTACCTTGTCTGTCTCACTCTTGTAAACACGATATCTACACTTAAAAGTAATTTCTTTAAATTTGACACAAATGTCCAATTGGACTGAAGAATAAACGGAAGAATTTTGGGGTTGAAGGTAAAAAGTCACGGTCAGTGTGACCTCACAAAATATGTTTTTGGCTATAACTCAACAATTCTCATGCTAACTATGACAAAACTTTACACAAATGTCTAATAGGACATACTTATGAAGTGATGACATTTTACATTCAAAAGGTCAAAGGTGAACTTCATTGTGACATTATGTTATTTAATAATGTTCTGCATATACACTTTTCTGTCCAACTCAACATCATATCTCAGGAACAGAAGGGGAGATATTTGGTCAGATACTGAATCGGTGACACTAATCTTGGATGCCCACCTTGAAACTGTGCTGATTGTATAGATCTTCTGTGCTTTCGAGGGGAAGATGTGTGTGAAGCATCCATGTTTTCACAGACATGTATGTAAGATAGAAGAGAAACTTGACTGGTGCAGTGAAGCACACAACTGCAGGGTGGTAATTGTAGTTTTTCCATAAAATGTGAGAAAGTAGTGAAAAATGCATGTAACAAGTGACATCTTATTGCGTGTTGCATGCGACCAATAGTCCAAACCCCACAGAAAACAGAACATCCTCACACTGGAGAAACTGAAGCCAGAGAATGGATGGTGTTTTTGCCTGAAATTTTGCCTGAACAATTAATTAATCATCAAGAAAGTTGCAGACTCATTTTCTTTTAACTGACTGTCTTTTATTCTCTACACTTCTGGCTGCTGTGACAGTGATAGTAATGACTACATTAATGATGACAGTGTGTTGTGACTTGTAGTAGAGGAGCAGCTGTTCCGTTCGGTGGAGGGCCAAGCAGCATCTGATGAGGAAGAGGATAAGTGGACTGAAGATCAGCAGAGGCAGGTGGATGAGGTGAAGAGGATCTTGACCAGGCTGTCCTGCTGTGGGGAAAGGTACCGCACATCCACATCATCACTCTAGCTTAAAGCAAGCTAGAGGTGTACTACTTAATGGTACACCTCAGTTTGCTGTCTATGATAGGATAGCTAGTATAATAGGACCCAGCATAGTTTTTAGATTAGGGGTACATTTTTACAAATGTTATTGAGCATTTATTGAAGCATCATAAAGCATTTAACAAGTATCTATGACAGATATTTTTAACGAATGTAATGTTTAAAGCTGCGTTAATATTTTTTGCCCCTTGGTTAGCAGAACAACTCCAGAACAAACTGACAGACAGACACAGTTCAGTCCTGATGTGTTTGCCTTTCCAAGTTGTAATGGCTCATAAGCAAACAATGGCCTACACACATCCATGCACGGAGTAACATAAGCATTTATTTGGGTCAAGTTTCTGTTCATCTAATGAATGTTAATACAATCTTCTCTCTACTTTTAGCTGATCTTCACCAGTTCCCGAAAAAAATCTTTATATAATATGTCTTAAGCTGCAAGATGTTTGACTGTCTGCAATACGTATCTTAGGCCCTGATAACGCAAAAAGTATTTTAGCAGCTGGACGCTGCTGTTTGAGCTAGAGCAAGTACCCTCTGCCTGTCCATTTTAGTATCTAGCTACTAAATACTGAGAAATAAATAAAAATGAAATTAAATAAATAAATGGTAGATTGATTACACAAGATGGTTAGGGTACGGGGTGATGGTGTGGTTCCCTGGCAACAAAAAATATGAACAGCAATTGTTTTTTTACTAGTGGCACTCAATGTTGAAAAAGATGTTCCCCAGCTCTGTATTGGCTTAATATGTCATCATAACTCTGAGAGAAATGAAACTGCACTAGCACAGATCACTGTTGCTGTTTTTGTTAGAACAGTTCCCAAACTGATTGCAGCACAAGAAATTGAAAACTTTTATAAAAATGAATAATTGAAAAAAAAAAATTAATCAATTAAGGAATGAGAAAGGGGCAAACTAAGGGTTAAAAACAGGCCTAGGATCAGGTTTAATTCCCATTTTTAACCATATCCATAACAACTGACTATTCCCATCTCCAAACAGGTTGAGATTAGAAAAAAAAAAAACAGTAAGGGGGTATGAACCTTTCACTCATACCCGTAAATTTTAACCCTACATTTCATCTTTTTATGGCTCTTAGTCTTAGTCTATGTCTTATGTATTGATATGCAAAACCAAAACTATTTTAGAGACAGAGAGTTCAAGAAAATAGCGTGAACACATCAGAAGGGTTGATGTGTGTTCAGAGAATATTGAACTGGGGAACTGAGGACCTTTAAGTAGCCTGGAATTAAAGACAGTTTAAAGTTACAAGAAATTTTATTGTGCAATCTCAGGTTGTGGAATTTCATATTTTATTACTGTTTTTCTCCTTAATGTTTTGATAGTTTTAGCAACCCTGTTACTGATGAAAGTATTACTACATCTAATATTCCTAATTTGACGTAATGAATGGCACATATATGAGCACTACTTAAGTCCCTGTTTTCATTGAGATTATTTTCAGATGTGGATTTTCTTTTCCAATTTGATATATTTCATTCAGATTATCAAGCGTACCCTAATTGTGCATGGCAATCACATGTCTATTAAGAAAAAAGAGGTTTTTTTAGATGAGAAATACTGGAAGAATGGCCTTGTCCAAAATATATTACAGTTTAAATTACAATGGTAAGAGTTGAAAGTCCATTTTGATAGGTTTTTTTTTCACATTTTCGTGAAATTAATGACAATAACAGCATTGATTGTCAGCCCTGTTGCAGTAACAGGACTGACAAGACTAATGGATGACATACATTCTACTGCTTACGCTCCACATCTTTGTCCACACACTACTATGAAGTCTTACTTCCCAAGGTAGAGAGTATTGTTTTGCACTTGATTGGCATTGTTGTATTAATGGTCGATGGACCTGCATTTTGTATAGCACCTTTCTAGTCATCTGACCACTCAAAGCACTTTTTACAATACAAGTCACATGCACCCATTCACACACACATTCATACATTGGTGACCAAGGCTGACATAAGGTGCCTACTGCTACACACCAATGGAAGCATCACCAAGAGCAATTTGGGGTTCAGTATCTTGCTCAAAGATACTTCGATATGCAGACTGGAGGAGCCGGGGATGGAACCGCTGATCTTCCAATTGGTGGATATTATTGAAGCACATTACATTTCTAAGAGGTCTAATGTTTTTTCTGTCATTGCAGTTCCGTGCATGCATTATTGACAAGCATTTTAGAATGATCTTTGTTATTAAAACAGATTATTTTTATATTGGTAATTAACATATTAAAACACATTGAGTCATAATTTAAGTGTTATTAATTTAGGAGGATTTAACAGCATTTCATTCATTTAACACAGTAGCCAATGTCAAAAATGTTTTTGTAGCATATAAAAACAGCCAGACCATACATACAAAGGCCTCATTTTCACAGTAGAAGTAACCAGTGTCATCATAATATGAATATTATTATAAATAAATAAATGTTTTAACTTTATAAGGCTTTATAAGGCTACCTTTTAAGACAGTAAACTAGTGTAAACAGTGATCTATGTCATCCCTGTCACTCACATGTTACTCTGGAAAGGAAACAGGGTTGACAGTAACAGGGTTGATCATTTCAAGCTAATTTGCTTATTGCAGGTTAAAACAAATGCTAGCTAAAGCACATGCCGTGTACTCTGAAAGGCAATTACTTTTAGATATTGATTACGTTATGAAAAATAAATAATAGTCTAGATTTATATGTTAAAAAATGGTAACAGGATTGACGTTTTATGCTTGTCCCCCCTGGTCAAACCTTAATAAAACATCAAAAAAAAGTATGTCAGAGATGAGAGAATCTTACTTGTCATTGAACTGTTAGCATCCAAGTTCAGAGAACTCTCTATAAATCATGTCAAATCTGGTATGTACTATTATTTTGCAAAGGTTTTTTTGGTCAAGGTAACAGGGTTGACATGAAATGAGGGGACACCGATAAATTATATTTAACAATATGATTAGATTGTAAATATGAGCATTTTAACATTTTACCAACATTTTACAAATTGAAAGTCCTGCTGAAATACAACAATCATAGCAAGGGACAGGCCAAAAACCTCACCCTAATCAGCAGAAAAGTAATTTTAATTGTTTTAACTAATAATGAATTGACATTAATATGATGTCAAATTGAGAGCTGTCATTTCTCCAGCAGTCTTTGACAGGTTTAAGGGGTGACTTACAAGCACACACTTACTGATCATCATTTGAAAATCTCAACATCTCTATTTATGCTCTCAAAAACTTTGACACCAAAAATAACTGAGACAACTAGGATTTGTACCCAGGTTCATTGTAAACTCTGACTTATCCATCTCACTGTTGAGAAGCAGAGAAATAACTCAAAGCCTGAATTCTTTAATCTGCAACATGTTAGTCTGGAGGTTTGAACTTTTGTCCTCTCACAGAGTTGGTGATTACTTTCATCTCTGTCAGAGAAAACTGATCTGAGTTCAGACATAGCTACACTCACAGATAACTGAGCCTCCTACCTACCTGTCAAATAGCATCAACCCACAAACCTTCTCCAGTCTGGACTGAGTGGCATCCTGTGGAGATCAGCTGTGAAGTCCAGCAGCCAGTGGCTGCTCCCTCCGCTGCCATTCAGCAGCTAACAAGCAGAGCTAACTGTTAACAGCCACTGCTGCAACTAACAAACTCCACAAATCCAGGGCCGTGCCGCCCATAGGACAGGTCAAATGCTAGAGGTGCCAGCATGCCAGGGGGCGCCAGGGAGTGAGGTGTTGTTTTTTTTCCTTCCCCATTCTATTCAAAAAATTAGACAAGAATACACTACAAAATAACAACAGTACATATAGTCATACATCTTTAAATAATAATGAAATAATATTTCTAATTTAAATTTCTGCCTGCCTGGCATCCTTCTGGCTCTCTGGCAGGCAGCAATATATTCGCCACGGTCCCTAACCACCCCGGGTGCCATCGTCATGAAGAGGCTAAAGCCCTCTGGGGCGCAGTACAAAAACGAAACAAAGAAGACAAGGAGAAACATGAACAAGACCGAGGTGATGTGATGTGATGTGATGAAACACTTCATTTAAAATGGTAGAAACACAACGTAAGTTACAGCTACTGAAGCATTTGCAAGCTAACGTCAGCTTATTAGCCGCTAATGGTTAGCGGTTAGGCTAGGCTACTACTACGTAACATCAATGTTACTGTGACTTCATTAGCCACTTGTTTTAGGAACACTTTCAGCATTCAGCTAGAGTTAATGTCATTTAATGCTGCTCCCATCTTAGAGAAAGTTGGAAAGAAAGACTCAAAGTGTTTGGGGGAATGAATAAGCAACATAATTTAATATATTGGCCTAACTTTTCTTTTAATGTTTAATGTTAGTAAGTTATGCTGCTGCACAAACCACTCACTGTTTACCAGCCAGGCATATATTCATATAAGTTACTGTATATTTATGTTTTCCAGTTTTCAGATTTGTGTAATTTGTGATGTTACAGTTGCATTTTTTTATATTTTGGCTGTTTGCTGTGTTTAAAATGTCATTAGATCAAGGCAGGCTGTAATGATAGGTGCTATTATGGTTATGCCATGATGGTTTCACAACAGCTATTTGATTAATATATTGTAAAAGCCCAGTTTGTCAAATATACGTATCTCCTCTTTTTAGATGCACTTCTGAAGTATTTGTGCCCCACGTCTGCAAATCCTGGGTCTACTAATGTAACTGCAGCCACCTCATCCACCACAGCACCAAGTGATGCAGCCTCAAGTGCATCTCCCTCCCACACACAGACTGCAAGTGGAGAAATAAGATTATTTAGAGAATGTAGACTATTAAGAGATGAACAAGTTTTTTTTTTATTTATTGTGAACTGTAAGTTAATATAACTTAAGTAATGTTCATGTTCTTTATTGCAATGCAACATTTGTTTAACAATTAATAAAATCCAGACATTTTTTCAGGAAGTTTTTGAAATGTTTTTTTAGTAGTTTTTGAAAACCGAGGTTTGAACCGAACTGTGGGGGTGCCAGCAAATATCTTGCCTAGGGTGCCAAATTGGTCAGGCATGGCCTTGCACAAATCCATTCAGTAGCTCCACCATCCAGAGTCAAACACACATGGTGGATTATTTACTGCTAAATTACAGCTCACAACTCACACCAACAGCTAACTCTGCTCCGCTGTAAGTGTTTTTGCCTGCTAGTGAAACGTCCTGGCACAACTATTTACTGGAGTTTACCAGCATGTCGCTCATGCGGCATTTGAAGATAATTGCAGGCACGGCCATTCTCGGCTTTCAATTTCCGATTGTCCACTGCTAACATTTTTGTCACGTCACATCTTGTCAGCGAAAATGAAACATAGATTTGTCTTTGTTTTTTTTTAATGATGTTTTTATTGAAGGATAATTGTAAACATACAAAGTTACAATTGAAACAATATTTTTCCTTCCATTTTTTCCTTTTCTGAACAAACAAACAAACATGATTACATATTTGTGAAGTAATACCCTTTTGGTTGGACCAAATCTCCAAGGTAACTTAGGAGGCGCATGTGGAACAAATGGGAACTGGGCTTGAACAAAGTGTCTGTTGTTGGAAATACTAATAAAGGTCGTGTCCAGATAAAGCATGTTTGTTTTTCAGGTTCTAAAAGCTAGAGAAGACACCAGATTCGTAGAGGTCTCCAACAGACCTGAGTCCCTTTCATTCCCATGTGAGGAAAGCACAGTCTGTTACAGAGGGGGGAAACAAATTATTGTTTGATAGTGGAGCTAGTGTAGAGGAGGATTCGAATTTAAAGTGCTGCTGTAACTGAAACCAAATTTTAAGGGTGGAGACTTTAGGTTAAATGTGTACCGAGACAAGAGTGGAGGTGAAGATGAACATATTAAAGCTGGGAGTGATGTCGATTGACAGGACTTTGCCTCCAGTAAATACCAGTTAGTCAGTGGCATTTGCATCCAAAATGCCAGCTTCTGTATGTTAGCCACCCAGTACTAATACAAAAAATGAGGTAGGGCCAGCCCACCTTGAGACCGATTGTGCTGGAGCACTGCTCTGCTAATCCTTGGACCTTAGTGCCCCATATAAAAGCTGTAACGAATAGATTTAAGGAAAGGAAGAAGGACTTTGGTATAAAGAGGGGAAGACATTGAAAGAGATAAAGAAATTTTGGCAAAGTGTTCATTTTAATGCATTGTAGTTTGCAAACCAGTGATGAAGGTAAATTTTTCAGTTCAGTTCAATTATTAAGTTGAGCTTCATCTGTAATAAGTAAGTGGGTCAAATTTGCTTTAAGAAGTGAGTCTAGAGAGCGGGTTATATAGACTCCTAGGCACTTGAATTCCGATTCAGCCAGAGTAAAGGGTATATGAGACTGTTGAATATGTAGTGTGGAGGTGTTCACTGGGAATCACTCACTTTTCTGGATATTAAATTTGTAACCTGAAATGAAGCCAAAACTTTCTAGAATAGAGAGGATCCCTGGGATGCTTACTACTGGGTTTGTTACATAAAGCAAAAGGTCATCCGTGTATAGGGACACCCTATATTCTGTAGCTTCATGCTTAATACTTTGAAGAATGGGGGAGGTCTGTGTAGCATTATTTATTGATTTCACGTTCAGATTGTGTGATATTGTCCCTCAAAACCCTGCCCTCGCACTCAAATAGCCTCTGCTTGCGCTTAGTTCTACTCTTTTTCTGTTCAAACTGTGTGCTCGCACTCAGATACAGTGTTGCTTTCACAGATTTCCTGCCCCACCTTCAGCTCTTCTCCTCACACTCAAGCTGTTTCTGTGTGTTCATGGAATTTCTGCTTTCAGATTTCTGCCCTGCGCTTCGATTTTTTTGTGTAACAACCCAGTCAAAATCCCCCAACCAATAGAACGCCAGATTTACTGTTGACCAATGAAATGATCCCTGCCTCCTTGCGGGCGCGCTCGCTTTAGTTTTAGAGCGTCCCGTCCGGGCAGGTACTCTTTAACCGGGTGCAACCACTCCCGCCCTCCAGGGCCTTATTAAATGTTCCTCCCTTGCTCTCTTTACGACTTTTTAATAAAGGGACTGTTAATTTACACACCTGCGCCCGTATTTTTTTTTTACTATAATAGCCACATAGAATATATATGTGTATATATATATATATATATATATATATATATATATATATATATTTATATTTATATTTATATACACACATATATATATTTGTGGAAACTTAGTGATCACTTCCGTCTAGGTCAAATTGATCACTATAAGCAGATAATTATCTTTCTCTCAATGAACAATGTAGTCTCACTTATACTGCCAAAAACAAGCCAACGAAATGCAGCATCGAAACAAGTGTTTGAAACAGTCAATAACATTCAGTAAATAACGAAGATGCCTGTTTGTCAGGTCCAAAGTCACAGTGTCAGATCAGTTACCCCAGTCAGTCAGTAATGCTGCCTCCTGAAGGCGGTGTGGAGCGGTACATTTTCTCCCTGGTGAGGTGAGGAAATTCCAGGCTGATCAGCTCATCAGCTGAGTGGGAGCACCTGTCTGCATGCACCAACAAATTCACTCTGCACCTCAGAGTGGCTGCAGCAGACAACAGAGAGACAACTGTTCAGCTTGGGGGAAACCACAAAGAGGCCACTGGGATGAATTGATACTGACAAAATGTTTACTGTCTTAATGAATTAATTAATTGAATTAATTGAATGAAATGGCCTGCTTAGATTTGATTTTCTCTTTGACTTATGTTTCTGTTTAAAATACTGTACTGTTTAAAGTGCTGCAGGTTACACATTGATTTCACTCTTTAAAGGGCCAGTGTGTAATATTTAGCATGGTTTATTGTCAAATCTGAATGTGAATATTCTATCAATTAATATGTTTATATAATTTTATAATCGCTATAAAATAAAATTTGTTTGGTTTTTGTAGCCTTATAATTATGCTTTTACATATATGTATGTATGTATATAAATATATATATATATATATATATATATGTACACCATGTATGTAAGGCAGCCCGAGCGGACAATCCAGCCAGCCAGAGAACGCGTTTCGCGTGTATAAATAAACCAACGAAGACAGCGGGAGGAAGGAAGAAGGAGGAGGAAAACAGCAGAGAGTGTTAGTCATTCGTCGATAGAGAGTAGTGACAAGTTTTTTTTAGTTATAAAGTTTGCGAATGGACCACACTTACCACGCAACAGGAGAGAATGAACCCGAACCGTCATCTGCAAGGAAAAGAAGACGCAACTTCACTCCTTGCAATGCACTTTCTGCTGCACTTTTCCTCCTGATGATATATCTCCCCAATGATGGCAGCATCGAATCCCATTCTGTGCAGCAAAATGGGAGCGAAGGATTCAGCCTCTCTCCTGGCTCGCTCAGCATCCAAGTTCCTCATCTGTATGCTCCGACTCAAACAGGTATGGCTCTGGATCTGTGTCCACTACAAGAAAGTCTTCAAAATCGCATTCAAAGTCATCCATTGCAGCTACTACAGTCCAGAGATATTACTAGGCTAAATAAACAGCTGAGCTCTGTTTACAGGCTAAGCTGTCAGTCAGTGTGTGGGCTGGAGATTGGCGGAGCAGAGAGGGGAGGGGGTCCCCGCTAGGTACTGTAAACGAGTGTGTGTGTGTGTGTGTGTGTGTGAACTGTGTGTGTTACGCTAGAAGAGTTTGGTAACACTCCAGGGGGTAAAAAAACTCTGTCCCAGAGTTTTTGGAGTGCTCAAATAAACGGGCCTTTTTCCCAAACGCTACTCTGGTCTCCTGCTCGTGGGGGATTCATTACAATATCGTAACATGGCTTAGATTTCTAAATAAACATTCACCTCATCCTAGATAGACCTACTCCTGAAAAACTCTGCGCAAGGCTTTTTGTCCCTACGAGGCCACCGTCATTTACCCGATGGGAGGGGTGAGCGAGTGAGCCCTGCAATCTAGAATTTGACCACTGATGTCACTATTTTCAACCCATTTTACACACTGGCCCTTTAATGTTAAAGTAACCAATGATGTTAAATGATAATGAAAATAAATGTTCTGTTTGTGAGCTGAATAAGTTATACAATATTTAACAAGGAAGGGATATTTATCGGAATTAATTATTTTCAAGTAACTGCATTCTTTAAACATAGGTCATTTAATAAGATGCATTGATGTAGCATGTTTAAAATGTTAAAATAGCGAACATTGCATGTTAAAACCATTTAAGTTAAAGTTACATTATGTAAAATATTTGAAAATGAGTTGAAACGTTTCATTTCCTTTGAGAGTGATGATTGTACATTTCTGTTTCTATTTGAAGGTTTTCAACCTATTATACCTCTAATGGCAAAATAAAACTGTGAAGAGGAAAAGAGTTGTTCCCATGCTTATTTATGGTTGACCAAGCCACTTTCAAGTTTGGGCAGAAGCTGAACAGACAGGATAACTTGACAGTTGAAAACCAATGCATTACAGTGAAGACAAACAAGGATTAAAGGCCTGATAAGAGTCAAGAAGGAAGCTGTCGAAGCAGAAGGGAAAACTGGACTTGATTATAAACTGTTGATCCACACAATATGGCAAGGAAGCTTTTGGGAAAACAGTGAGCCAGCTGAAGAAAGAACCTTGGCTAAAAGTGCTTTCACCAAAGCAGCTAATTTCCTCACCAGAGGAGTGCAAGGCATGGTTAAAAGTGAACTACAAGAGGAGTTCAAAAAGCTCACATGTGAAGCAAGAAAACTCTGTGAATCAAACGATGATTACAAAGCTGGTTTACTAGCAGACCTCAAAGCCGAAGATGAAGAAACAGAGCTTGACAAGCAACAGGAGGCCGACCTGGAGAAAACTGTTAATGACTGTCACTCAAAGTTGGATGAAGTCAGGGAGCTGGTTCGATCCAAATTATGGTCGAGCTATGGACAGGATGAGCTGGACACTGCAATCCAGGAAGCAGAGACAGCTTGTGGGGAGGCTGCTACAATGCTAGTTACCGCTGTAAATCAAGATGGCTATGAAGTGTAGATGACTTTCACGAAACAGCTGGTCCAAGAAGCTACTAAAAGCCTAGCATCTTGGGAGATGTGGATTCCAGCCAAAGAAAAACCTGATCTGGAAAAACAAGTGAAGGATCTTAGACTGACGAATAACAAGCTTGAAACAAAAAGAGCAGTGTTTGCAATAGCACAAAGGGTTGCAAAGGAGGAAAAAGGTGCAGAAGTAGCGGTAACCGCAGCGTCAGCAGCCGCCAGTATAGCAACCACAGCAGCCGCACACACCGCACCCATTGTGAGAATAAAGTCTGCCAAGATTTTATGGTTGCAAAAGAGAGTTCCACCAATGGAAAAGGGACTGGGAGAGCCTGCCAAAAGCAGGGAGAACCCACTGGTTCAGTGGAAGTGAAAAAAATACAATTTCTGGACAGCATTGATGAAAAAATCTCCAGAGACCTCCATCTGTCAACGTACAACACTGTTCAAGACATGTTCAGGGTGCTGGAGAACAGATTTGGAAATAAGTCAGCAATCGCCTTGGAAATAATTGAAGAACTTGAGAGGATTCCTGCCTTAAAAGCAAATCAGCCAAGGAAGGTTATTGATTTAATCCAAACGGTTGAAAAAGCTCTGGCTAACCTCACAGAGCTTGGAGAACACAGGTGCCATTAAGAACCCACCACTGGTAACTAAGTCCATTGAAAGCAAGCTACCAGATGCTGTAAAGAAAGACTGGCTTGTGTTTATGGTGAACCCCCGCAATAATGTCACACCGGAAAATCATTTTGATAGCCTCCTCAAGTGCCTAAAAACTCAAGAAGAAATTCTGGAGAAATTGGAGCAGCTTGGAGTAACTGAGAAGCCAGAGAGGCAAGAGAGGAAATTTGAAAGAAAATTTGCTTCCACACGTTCTATAAAGAAAGAAGGAGGATGTGTTGCCTGTGGAGATGAAAGGTATAGAGAGAAAGTGTTCTTCTGTAAGAGGTTCAAGGAATTGAAACTGGTTGAGAAAGTAAATGCTATCAAGAGGTTGGGAGCATGTAAACGGTGCTTGGAATGTCATAGAGAAGATGATGAATGTTTAGGCACCTACCTGTGCAGAAACAAAGACTGCAGAAAGGGGGGCTCATCAGACTACCATTTCTTTCTCTGTCCAAGAGCAGAATCTAGGAGGGGCGGGGAAGACCAAGGTGGAAAAGACAGCAGGATAAAGCCTAAGCTTACAGAAGAACAAGAAAAATTCATGGCTGAACTCTCCCCAGAAATGGCCGGAAAATGCAGACGGGCTTTTACCAACATGGCGGCAATAACAAACTGCACAGAGAAGGATCATTTGGGACTAATGGAGGCAAATGGATTGGAAGAGCTACCAGTTATTATGATGCTTCTAGAAGTCACTGCCAATGCAGGTCAGAAAATAGGAACTCTAATTGACTTAGCATCGGGCACTAATTACATCACACACAAAGCTGCTGAAAGATTGAAGCTGAGGAGTGAAAAAATCACTTTAGTCATCCATGGAGTCAGAGAAATGGCTATGAAGGTTAACACCAGATTATATCTACTCAGAGTGAGAATCAAGACACCCAGAGGGACGGAACGAGCTCACAAACTGGTCTGCTATGATCTAAATGAAATAGCCAAAGTCCACAGAGTCATCAAACCTGAACAGTTGAGGAAATTCTTCCTAGAAACTGAGCTGAAGGACTTGAAGAGACCAGAGAGCATCGAACTACTTATCAGCCACCGTGAAGGTCCACTTGCCCCACAGAGAGTGAAGGTTGTTGGGGACCTCATCTTGTGGGACAGCCCACTGGGAAAAACTGTAGCAGGAGCTCATCCGGATCTCTTTGAGGAGGTGGACATGGCAGCACATCGGTCTGAAACACACTTCGCTCGCTCAATGAGAACAGCCGCGGTGAAATATGAAGAGATCATTGAGGCAGGAGAGAGGCAGGCTGAGACCACAGTTGCTGGCAGAGAGTTTCTGGAATGGTGGAAATGGGACAGCTTTGGGGCAGCCTGTGAACCGAAGTGTGGTGGATGTCGCTGCGGTAGTTGTCAACCAGGGGGAAAGGAAATGACGTTGAATGAGGAGAGGGAGCTTGAAATTATAAAACAAGGCCTTGCATATGTAGAAGCAGATGCCCACAGTGATGCGTAACACTGGGACTCAAATATCCCTGGATTGAAGACCCAACTTCTCTTCCCAATAACCGGAGTGGAGTGCAAGCTACCTTTTGGAGGACGGAAAAACAGCTCAGGAACGAGTGGTGGGCTGCCTACACAGCCCAAATACACGAGATGGTGGCAAGAGGAACAGCCAAGAAACTCACCAAGGAGTGTATTGACGGTTGGAGAGGGCCGGTGTGGTATGTGAGCCACTTAGTAGCACCAAACCCCCACTCTTTGACAACACCAACATGCATCGTGTGGAACAGCAGCCAAAAATTCCAGGGGCTGAGTATGAACGATCTCCTGCTAAAAGGGCCTGATGTACTTAATCAAATCTGGGCAGTCTTACTCAGGTTCAGGAGAGGAGGTTTTGCAGCTCTGTGGGACATCAAAAAGATGTACAACTCTGTGTGGCTGGAAGACAGGGAGATGCACCCCCACAGATTCCTCTGGAGAGATACTCAGGATGAGGAGATTGGAGAGTATGTGATTACCAGAGTCAACATGGGTGATCGACCAGCAGGATGCATAGCACAGCTGGCTATGCGGGAGACAGCAAGGCTGCCAATGTTTACTCACCTAGAAGAGGAGCGTAGAATCTTAGAGGAGGACAGTTACATGGACGATATCCTGACATCCCACAGTGACCCTGAAAGGCTGGAAAAGACCACAAAGGGTGTGGGAGAAATTCTGAGAGCTGGTTGATTCTTCCTCAAGCCATGGATGGATCCAGTCAGGGCAAAGTGCGAGGCCAATGAACCTGGAAGCAGGGAAACCTGGATCAGGAAACCCAGCAGGGAAAGATGGAGTCATGATACTTCCCAATCAAATGAGGGATGGCGAAAACAGAGCCCTAGGGATCGGATACCTGGTCCAGGAGGACAAGCTGTATATGATATCCTCGATCAACTTCTCAAGAAGGAGAAAGAAAATAAGAACAGCTTAAGACCTCCTTGAAGAGGAAGTGAGAGAAAAGACTCCTGACCCACTAACCACAAGAGAGCTGTGAAGTCAAGTAGCTGGCCTCTATGATCCAATTAGCGTAGTCTCTCCTACCAAGCAGAAAGGAGCCATACTAGTAAGGAAAGCATTCCAAGAGGCAGAAGGTGGAAGTCTGACCCAAGGCACTTTGGACAAGCCACTTTCTGGAGACCTCAGGAGGGAAGCCATCAAACTGTTTGAGGAGTATGTGCTTCTTGGCCATATCACCTTCCATAGAAGCCTCACACCAACTGGCTGGGTTGGAAAACCTTGGGGAGTAACGTTCTCTGATGGAAGTGACAAGAGCTTTCGGAGCTGTGGTGTACCTCAGGTGGGAGACAGAGCAAGGCATCCAAGTCAGATAGGTTGAATCCAAAGCAAAGCTCATGCCACTGGACCAAAAAGGGGAGACTGGAACAGACTGGAGCTGGAAGATGCACCCAGCAGACTCGCCTCACAGGAATGGAGCTGCTGAAGCAGCTGTTCAGAGTGTGAAAAGGGCCCTGCATAACCTGGGAGGGGATGGAATCTTTACATGGGGAGAATTTCAGACATTCCTTTACATGGCAGTGAATCTGGCTAATGAAAGGCCGATAGATGCCAGGACTCAGAGTCGAGAGGACCGTATAGAATACCCCAGCCCAAACTCTCTGCTCCTAGGTAGGGCTGGACCTAAGGGAGACCAAGGAAGCTTTAACTCTGAAGGCTACTCTTACAAGAGGCTAAGAGTGATTCAGGCAGAGGTTGACAAGTTCTGGAAGAAGTGGAGTCAGTTGGCTGGACCCAACGTGATCGTCAGAAGTAAGTGGCACACAAGGGAGCGCAATGTTGCCATTGAAGACATCGTCTGGGTGGCAGACCAGAATGCCTTAAGGAGCCAGTATAGGCTTGCCAGGGTTGTCAGTGTCAAAGCAGACAAGAAGGAGGTTGTGAGGGATGTGAATGTCCAAACATTGTCAAGTTACCCAGTCTCCTCTGTGAAACCTTTCAAAAAGGTTGGCAACGCAAGGACAGGACATCCAACCCAAATCCCTGCTACAGTTCTTCACAGAGATGTCAGGCGGATAGTCGTCTTGATTCCTGTAGAAGAGCAAAATAACACTGGGGATGCAGGTGATGGAGAGGATTGACCAATGTGTATGTGTAATATGTATATGTATATGTATATATTAGGACATTAACAGAAAAGTAAAGTGAATTTGTCGATGCGTCGACGTCAGTGGCACAAGTCGACGCCCCCCCGGGAGGAGTCGACAAGTCGTGTGTTTTTTCCCTCTCTCTCTCTCTCTGTGCTTCTGCTGATACTTTATCCTTGACTATGTGAACATACTCGGGTGTACTATAAGCAGAGCAGACTCCGCGAGGAATGTCAGCAGTCATTCGGGCTTTCATAGTCGAGCGCACTTCCGCATTGTAGTTTCTTGTAAAAATGTCCGTGAAAAGTCCCCCATGTGAAAAATACATGCCGACCAGTCACTGGTGCGCGGAGCGGAGTCCGTGGAAGTCCGCGTGGACTCAAAGCAGACGTCCGCAAGCCCTGTGCATGCAAAACTGAGATTTTACGACCGCACAGACTCCGCTCTGCGCACCAGTGACTGCTCAGCATGTATTTTTCAAATCGGGGGACTTTTCACGAACATTTTTTTTTTCAAGGAACTACAACGCAGAAGTGCGCTCGACTATGGAAGCCCAAATGACTGCGGACATTCCGCACGGAGTCCGCTCCGCTTATAGTACGCCCGAGTATGTTTGGGCCTTGAGCTTTGCGTGCACAGGGCTTGCGGACGTCCGCAGAGTCCGTTCCACATATGTTCCGCCCGAGTATGTTGCACATGTGTGGAGATACTTCACTTTCCTCCGATGTGTCAATGTGATGACATCATCAAATGACGTGTCGACTCAACTTCGACTTTATTGACAGATAAGTAGACATGAAAAAAATCAAAGTCGTTAATGCCCTAGTATATATATATATAGTTTTTCGGCACTACCTTTTCTCTGTAGCTGATGTAATGTGTGGGATCAATAATGTTCTTATATTAGCCATCTGAGAAGATCAAATATATTGTTTTTGGTGCCTAACTGTTTCCCAAGTATATTAGTGTGTGTGTGTGTGTGTGTGTGTGTGAATAAATAAACGAGAGGCATTAACGTAAATTTCTTTGTAGAAAGGCACTTTATGAAATTAAGTCCATTTACTTGTATTAGTTTACAGTGCAGCCTTGCCACATCCAATATAGTGGCGACGTTGACGTATCGCAGCAGCGGGCAAACCCACTCGATGTGGGGTCTTCGTATATATGTCTATGGTTACAACTCTTCAATTCGTTTTTAACATGTGGTAACGTGTTTTTCCGAGCCGTCTTTAAATGCACCATGAATAGATGGCACCAGGTGGCATACACATGCTGTCCTGTTGTGATCTGAATCAATCGCACAGAGGAGACGTGTGCTGCTGGGCAGTGCTGCTGTGTGTTAACTGTGTTCAGCAAAGCAGCCAGCAAGAAGCAAAAAATCTTGCAGTTTCTTCCAAACAAACAGTCTAAGTTGAGTAATGCTGTTGCATGTAGATAATGTTAGCTAAATGATGACTAATTAATAAATGCCAATATATCAAGTTAAGCTAGTTAACAAGAATACTAATGTTATTGTTACCTATGTTAAATAACTTGCTAGCTAGTTTCATGCTAGGAATAAACTCATTCCTCCTTAATTTCTGCGCAGAACTTGTGCTCACTATTGTTTCAAGGGATGTCCAAGTATGAAGTGTTTTAAGAGGATGTACAAAAATTTGATTTTCACGAGGTACAGGGATGAAGGGGATTGATCACAGCTGGGTGTTGTGTAATTGTTTACTTTGTTTGTTCTACTCTGAGTTACTGTCTATCTGTTTTGATTTTGTTTTTCAAATATCTGAATGAAATATTTAGAGTAGTTAAAATAATAATTAATTTGACAGTATATATACATATATATATGGAAGCTAGATAAGCAATGTATATTGACTTAGGAAGAGGGGTGGGATTAAATAAGTTTTTTACTTCAGCCCACTCCTTTTCGGACATGTGAACATAAGACCACATAGTGCATCTCTTTTTCTTTTTTGTTTTTTTGTTTTATGTTTTTTTTTTTTTTGGTTTTTGTTTATTGTTTGCTTGTAAATTGTATTGTGTTGTATTGTATTGTAAATTGTTTGCTTTTGTATTATTACTATTTATTCATTTATAGATTATTTTTCTGATTCAGTGGCTTTACACTTGTTTTTGTTACAAATACTGTTTTTGTTTTGTTTTCTTCTATTTATTCATTTGTTTGCATGTTCGAAATAAAGATTACTAAACTAAACTAAACTAAACTAAACTAAACTAATTGAAGCCTGTTTTAGAGTGGTCTGCGAGGAACCCCACTCCATGGAGTCATTGAAAACATTTAAAAGTAAAGGTGCCAATTTTCGGCAAAATGTCTTAAAAAATTCAACAGGGTACCCATCTGGGCCAGGTGCATAACTGTTTTGCATGGCCTTAATGGCTTGGACTATTTCCTCCAGATCTATTTGTGCATTGAATGTGTATGCTGTTTCTGGGTTGACTGTTGGGATCTCCAAATTGTGAAAGAATGTATATATAGCTACGGTGTCCATCAGTTCTGATTCATAAAGAGAAGAGTAGAAAGATCTGAAAGCTAAGTTTATATCAGTGGGTTTGGACAGTAAATGATTAGATGAGTCTCGAATTTGGGGAATCATACGGGATGCTGCTTTTTGTTTCAACTGATGGGCTAGCAGCCTACTAGCTTTGTCATCATATTTGTGATATGACCCCCGTTTGTGCAGTAGCAATTGTTCAGCTTTCCTTATAGACAACAAATTAAATTCAGCCTGTAGATTTAGTCATATGTTGTATAGTTCTGGAGTTGGACTTGTAGAGTATTCAGGATCTAAACTGAGAATAAAATTTGTTAGATTAATTATTGCAGTTTTTTCTGTTTTGTTTTTATGTGCAGAGAATGAGATGATTTCTCCTCTGGTAAATGCTTTTAGTGTTTCCAATAGTATGTAGTGGGAGGCCGAGCCATTTTTGTTTAGATCGAGGGAGTTAAGTCTCCATTAAGGAGGGTCTCCTTTGGAAACAGCAAATGGACAGGAGAAGTGTTTTGTCTATATATAAAAAAAAAAATCTATGCGAGAGAAAAGCGGGGGGGGGGGGGGGGGGGGGGGACTCCTGGATTTCGACCTATCCAAAGTTGGACTGATGATAGTGTTTAGATCTCCCCCTAAAAATCATGAGGTGTGTATCTACACAAGGGAGAGAAAAACAGAGGTCTGTTGGCAAACCTCACATCATCAAAATTTGGAGCATAGACATTGACCAGTAGTACGGGCGTGTGGAGGAGGGTGCCTACAACTATGATATATCTAACCTGTGGATCTGGGATAATAGCCATAATCCATGAAAGCAGAAAATTGACATTCAGGGTTATAAATCTCACTGGAGTAGCTATATTAGCCCTCAGTGGATATTCTCAGTCATCCAGGTCATGATAAATCTCTAACAAGCATAAATTCCTCCAGGTGGATAAATATCTGGTACTCCCCACCAGACTCTTTTAGAACTGGAGAAGCTTCTTGGATGAGAGGCGAAACGTCTTCTACTCACACGAGGTTAGTCCAGTTGCCATAATTTATGCTTGTTTGAGATATATTAGCCCTCCCATCATGTGGAGAATTAGCCATTATCTACTATGAGAGTCAAAAGGAAAGGAAGAAGGAAAATATAGAAATTGAGCCCAAAGGTATCAAGCACTGGTGTGGCAGGCCTACTTGGTAAAAGCGATAAAGTATAAGTGGAAATGTTGCAATTTAAAAACGTGGAATCGTGTTTAAAGTAAGAAAAGTTGGATTTCAAGGTTAACAATCCCCCATCTCTCCCAACCCTCCAACCCAGTGGGCAGGGGCGGAAAGGAAAAAAAAGGCACATACAGCACGTTCTCGCCACTGAAGAGGGCACTAAGTTCTGCTTGTTTTCGAGGCCACTTTAGACATGTTTATATGTTATACAACTGGCACATTATATAGCCTTAAAACAGACTAACTAAACAGACTACTCAAGTTAGTTTGTAGTTAGGATCAGCATCCACAAGAACTGTGTAGATTCAACGTTGGACTGTGAAGAAAACACAGAGACATGGATGTATGAGGGAAATAAATCCCTGGGGGCTCTGGGGGTCCTCCCTTAGAACATTTTCAAATAAGTAGATACCATTTCCTGTATTCTAGTGCATTTTAACACCATATTAGCACTAGATAATCCAAACTGGTTCTGTGAGATATAGTTCTGGCTCAATATAGATCAAAAAAGGGCCCAACATAAAAGTCATTGCAACAGTAATGTTTCATAGTATTTCTTGGTCCTAATAGTCCTCTGGAGTGTAGTGTGTTTTTTTCCACCCAAGAAGGCAGTTTAGTGTGTTTTGCCAACCAGGAGGGTACTTTAGCACGCGCTTTGGCTCCCAGGAGGGCACATTAGCGTGCGTTTTGGCTCTAAAGAGGGCACTTTAGTGCGCATTTTGGCTCCCAGGAGGGCACTTCATTGTGCGTTTTGGCTCTAAAGAGGGGAATTAGGGTGCATTTTGGCTCCAAAGAGGGCACTTTAGCATGTTTTGGATCCCAGGAGGGCACATTAGCGTGAGTTTTGGCTCTAAAGAGGGCACTTTAGCGCGCACTTTGGCTCCCAGGAGGGCACTTCAGTGTACATTTTGGCTCCAAAGAGGGGAATTAGGGTGCATTTTGGCTCCCAGGAGGGCACTTTAGCGTGCATTTTGGCTCCAAAGAGGGCACTTTAGCACATGTTTTGGCTCCCAGGAGGGCACTTTAGCAAGTGTGCACACCACTATCTCCTTCCCCAAACGAAGAAGACAGCAGGTTATTTCTTTTGCTTAACTTCCAGTGCATCTGAACTAATCTTAACTAATTTATCTCTCTCTCTCTCTAGGATAGCTCCCCAGCAACAAACACATTATATTATCACCAGTACAGTGTATATCTTAAATCTGTTTCAATTCATGAAGAAACTTGACTGGAGGAAGACAAACACAGCTAAAGCTGTCATAATTCAGCAACCAAACATATTAGCTAAACACGGCACCGTTGCCACTGCACCAGTCAGGACAAACAAAAAGAAATAGCGGCAGCACAAGCTTAACAGATAATGTAAATAAGGTTGAGTGACTGGGCATGAGGACAGAACTCTGCAATATAGCAATGGTAAAAACATATGTGGCAGCAGGCTGTAGACCCATTTTAAAAAGGAAACAAAACAAAGCAAAAAACAAGAGTAATATGTGGTTTGAGAAACAACCGTACGTTGTTTGGTTGTTTGTCAAACAGCCACACAGTGGGTCTCATTCATGAAACGTGAGCAGAAGGAATTTGTGTGTAAACTGTTCGCAGATGGAAATTAACGTGCGTGTCCGCATTCATCAATATTTTCGTAGCTCTGATCTTTTCGTAGCTACTAACAAAATCTACTCCTGCTCCTGACCACTCGTAGTGCTTGTGTAAATTTAGTAAAGCACATAAATATTGCTTTTCACTATTGGATATGACAATTTTAGTTCGTATTGCGCTCTGTTATGTACACAATACACAGATGCCTTTGAAACACGTAATCTAAAATATTAAAAATATAACACATTCAGTTAAATTATTTGGCAATTAGCAGGTTTAAGATCCAGATTAGGTTCATGATTGTGAATTATCTATGTAAATCGACTCAATAGATTACACGTTCTTTCTACACGTTGAATGATGATAATAAAAATATCCGTAAGGACAGCCGGATCACAGCCTCTTTGGCCTCGGTGCCTGGGTTCAGCAGGGGCAGCAGGTGGAAGGAGGACGATCGTTTGAATGAATAAATCTGATTTGAAAATGATTAATTTACGTTGTATCAAACAGAGCTTTAGGCTATTAAGATTCAAATAATTTGAGGACGATGCAAACAAACTGCTGTAGGCTATGTTATCCGTATCATTTGTTAAAATAAATGTTAAATAGCTCTACATTCTGACAGCGATCACTGATTTAGTTTATCCATTAAGCACAAAACATCTCTGGTTTCCCGTTCCCACTTCATTCAAAACCCCACAAATGAATCTTCTCTTTGTTTGGTGACTGCTATATGTTGGTGTGTGCTTGTGCGTTTCTTTGCCTCCAGTTTCATATCAAACCATTTACGCTTCACCTCTGACATGGTTCTTTGTACCACGGAGACAACATTAACAGCATGTGTTACCTCCCTCCAGGCCTTCGCTTTCCCTGTCCCTGCCACACCACTACTAACTGAAGAAAATAAAATGTTTTCCACATGTTGTCCACTTCACCCAAAATGATTTTGATCTCCGCTTCGGAAAAAATCTTTTCTCTTTCTCTCTCTTTCTTTCTTTGCGCCATGACTGACAGGTCAACAGGAAGCACCTACACCTCCTTATATGGTGGTCATTGGCTATTCATGGGCGGGGATTTGTGCTAATTGCTGATTACCGGGAGCGCGCTGTCACTTTACGATGGATTGGCATTCATGATCATACACACGTGTTTACGATCAAATCTGAGTTTCCCGCGGTGTTCCTGAATCCGGAGTAGGTTTCTAGTAGAGTAGGCTTTTATGTGCAAATCTACACACAGATTTACTCACTTTTCATGAATGAGACCCAATGTTTGGTTGTTTTCAGATGGTTGTTTCACACACCGTCTGAAAACGGTGTGTTCAGACCATTTAAACCATCTGAACACAGTGACAACAGCAACTTATTTTGGAGTTCAGGCACAACAAATTAGGCTGACTATAATAGTACTGAGACTTATTCAATATTAATTGGTCCGATTCAGTGGGCTCGGTTAAAGACGGGTGGAGTAGGAAAGAAGTCGTTGCCCAGGACCTCAGCAAAAAAAGTAGACATTAATACAACAGGGAAGTTAGCCTACCTTTTTCTCAGGTATTTCGATGACCCTCAAATTAGATAGTCAAGAGCGAGAATTTATTTTCGCAAGGAGGCGAGTGTTGGCGAGTGTTGAACATTCATGTCCTATTACTGCACATCGCTAACTCGGCTTTACTGCATGTCACTAACTCAGCTTCCTCTCTGGAGCCTTTGTGCTCCACTGTCTGGCAAGTTAACTTGTATCGCAGCTGTGTCTGGATCGTGTGACATGGTTGTGCTGCTGCTGTGGTCCTGCGTGATGCCTCCTACTGCTGCTGTTATTATTAGTCACACTTCTACTGTTATTATACACATATGATTATTGTCACATACATATGCTATCATATATCAATTAATGTTGCTGTAAGCTACTGTCAGTACTGTCTGTCCTGCATCTCTCTCTCTCTCTCTCTCTCTCTCTCTCTACCTCTCTTTCTACCTCTCTCTCTACCTCTCTTTCTACCTCTGTCTCTCTTTATGTATCATTTTGTCATATGGTTTACTGTAAATATATCATGTTGATCTGTTCTGTACGACATCTATTGCACGTCTGTCCGTCCTGGAACAGGGATCCTTCCTCATTTGCTCTTCCTGAGGTTTCTACCATCTTTTTCCCTGTTAAAGGGTTTTTTTGGGGAGTTTTTTCTTATCCGCTTTGAGGGTCCAAAGGACAGAGGGATGTTGTATGCTGTAAGGCCCTCTGAGGCAAATTATGAATTGTGATACTGGGCTTTATGAATAAAATTGATTGATTGACTGATTGATTGATTGATTGATTGATTGATTCCAGTTCTACGATTCTGTCACTTTAGCCAGAAAGCTCATGTTCCATGTCCTGAATGCGCTGCCCGTAAGAATCTGTTTTACTTATGTTTTCCAGAGAGGACAAGATTGAGCTGAATGCCGTGCTTTGAGCTTCATTTATCAATGTGGAAAGTGTTGTGCTTAGCTCTGTGATAAGGGCAGAGCGGAGTCTCTCCAGATCTGCGGGCAGTTTAGAGCTGGGGTCAGTGCTTTCCTCCGACATGGCGGCGGCCTTTTCCGCAGCGGCGTGGTTGGCAGTAGCAGTTGTTGGTTTCTTCCATAGTTCATAAGCCATTTGTTTCAAAAAGTTAAAGTTCAACAGTCTTTGGATGTTAAACAACACCAGGTATGAATAAAACATGGCTCTTGTGCAAATAACTGATGATAAGTATTGAGAAAGCATGGGAGCCACCTGCTGAGCTTGTGTTCCCTCACATGCTAAACCGGAATTCCCCTGTCTTAGTTTTTATTATCAAGATCTGTTTTTTAGCTCGTCATTGTCTCATTTTTGTCATGGAAATAAGGTCATTGACGAAAATATTTTCCTCATACTTTTTGTCAAATACAAAACACTGCAATGTGAGTCTGAAAGATTAACAACCAAAACCAGGAATTGGTGTTGATGCCTGCCTCAAAGCATTCTTGGAAAATATTTGAAACATGTAAGAGTGATAACCTTCAAACAAAGCAACAAATTACTAACCATGCTAGTTTGTATTAGTGTGCTAAAATATTGCCATGTGTTAGAGAATTTGAATAAAGATTAAAATGCTGTGTTGTTCAGACATGGTTTGCCCTGAGACAGAGTAGTGAGACGCATCATTCCCCCAACATTTGTCAAACTCTAATCCTATATGACAACTACTGTAGCTCTGAGCCTGACAGACTTTCTTTCTTCTGGTACATGTTGTTGATCAGGTGCGATGACAAGGCATTCAAGAAGCTGATGTCTAAGTATGGGAGCTGGAGGAGTGGGGAGAGCTGCAGCGCTGTGGTGGAGCTCCTGGAGAGGGTGACCAAGTTGCATAAGCAGCTGGAGCTGAAGGAGAGCCAGGTGGAGATAGACATGAACCAGGTACAAACCACCACAACTACAGTATCCTCTGCCCTGGTCTGCTAGATCCATTTATATCCAACTACTCTCTCTAGGCAATGGTCTGCCTTGCTTTACATCCTCAGTCATTTTGTGGCTGCGTGTATGGTGTTAAACTCAATAAGAGAGGACTCGTGAAGGTTGTTATGAAAGAAGAGCTCTTCAAAGGAAAACCACAGTTAGTGGCCTGATCCTGCAGCTTCCACTTAACCAAACCACTAGCAGCGGCACCACAGCTTCCCTGCAAGCTTGGGTTTGGGGGGCAGTTGCAGCTGTTTCTCACTGGAGTTGGCCACAGAAACACTCCCCTTGTCCTGCATGACAAAAGTACCGTCAAGTAGTATTCTCACAGCACAGGAAGACAGGCAGGAGGGGAACAGTGACTTAATGTGTTCTCAGAACGTCTCAGCACTCAAAAGTTCAAACTAAACAAAGTCATGACTGTGAGGCTCTGTATATGTGCAGGATGTGGAGGGTTAGACCTTTGTCCTTCAATACGCCATGACATAAAGGCACACTACAGGGATTTCCAACTTTTTGGCAGACAAACCTGCAGTACATTATAGACTGAAAACTCACTCCAACCCTCAACATTTGACAAACATTGACGCTGGGCATATTTATATTGTATTAGGATGTTAAGCAGACCTACAGGGCAATTATGTTACATTTTCTAGACTGGCATATCCAGCTGCTCTTGTAGGATTGTCAAATTATGTACAGCCTAAGGAGATATCTTTTGTTTCTGCATAAAACTGACAATATTAAATATATTTTGGCATCAAATACCATGAAAACACAAACAGATGATGAAGTTACATAGTGTTGGTCTTTTCATGGAATTTGGTGACAATAAGGAAAAGGCTGAATAATTCAGGGTTATCCTTTAGAAGGTATTTTTTTCTGATTAGGGATGTATGTCAGATATTTTTATATGGATAAATAGGATACAACATAGCAGTGATTCAACCTGTAGCTTGGCCATGAAGTAATTGCATAAACTGTTCAAATTGGAGTTGAAACAATGAGTAAAATAATCCATCCACATAAATCTGATCTGCAACATCTCTGATAATTAATTGCTTTAGTCATTTTCCTAAGCAAAATGCCAATAACTGGCAGGTATCAGCTTAGAAATGTGAATATTTGAAGGTTTATTTCTATAATTGACCTGTTTAGAGGTTTTAGACCATTAGTCAGAAAAAACAGTCAAATGGAGGTGTCCACTTTGATTTTGTGAAATTGTGATGGGAATTTTTGTTCTGTTTCTGCAATTTTAGGGAGCAAATGAATAAAGGAACACTTCATCCACAAATGACACATGCATTTTCACTAAAAACCTTAGTATTCAAACTGTGAAGAGAGCAAAGATAGGTTTCACTTTAGTTCAGTTTTAAATAGTAAGGTTTAAGCTAAAGCCTTGTTTCCACCAAACACTTTAGGTGAGGTACCTTTGTAACCCTTCAGACATGGCACCTAGGCCCTGGGTCTATTTAGCTTTTTCCCAACAAACAGTACTCTTAAATGTGAGTGGGGTTGTTATCCTTCACTGCTCTGTCCAGCACTCATCATCGGTGACACAGAGGAAGGCCTACATCTCCTTTATCGTCCACAGAATGGGGCTGCATGCTAACATTTTTAGAACAAAATAAAACAGGCTGCAGTGAGAGTCTCTCTTGATGAGATATTTAAAAATAGCAGGTTTGTACATTTAAGCCCTCTCAGGCAAGCCCAGGGGTTTAGTTTTACAGGAGTGCACAGGAATGACACTCTTTCAGTCAGTCAGAGTCAGAAAACTTTATTTATCCCACAGTGGGGCAACATGCAACAACATGTATCACAACAAACACACATAACACATTCCCAACAGACTTCACAGACTTGGGCCTCAAAACGATGTAGACACGCGTCACTGAGCTCCCCCATATTAACCTTTATTTTTTTGTCAAGAAGCCAAATCTACATGCTTATGACAGATTGAGTGTCGTACAAGCAGAGTGAACAACGTTAGGTGGTGAAAACGTGAGTTCTTATCCAATTTTGTTACGACTTTTCGACGAAACAAGATGCCGGATTTGAGGAGCGGTGCTAAGGCTCCAGAGCAAGCAGAGGGCACGGACCCAGGTCAATCAGCTATACTCCACGCAATTACATATTTGAAGGCTGAACTGTTTGCAAAAATAGACAAGAATGTGGAGATCCAGAGCGCCGAATTATGCAAGCAAATGAACATCGTTAAAGACGAAATGAAAGCGGCCATTGAGCGTGCTAATGCTAGGGCTAATGCTCTGGAGCAGTGCACTGCTAGCTTGGAAGTGGCAGCTAACAATCACTCTGACACCATCACTGAACTGGAACAACAGGTGTCCCAGCTGAGGAAAGATGTGGTGAGTCTCACGGCAGAAACCGAGGACTTAGAGGCGAGATCACGGAAATGCAACTTAAGCATCTTTGGTATTAAAGAAAGACGTGAGGAAGGCACCCGCCCAACTACATTTGTTGCTGGAATACTACAGAAAGCGCTGAAGCTGGATAAACTGCCCGTCTTAGACAGAGCACATCACACCCTCCAACAAGCTGCGGATGAAGGGCAGCAACCAAGAGCCTTTGTGGTGAAGTGTCACTACTACCAAGAGAAAGAAGCGATCCTGCGTAAATCACTTGCAACACAAAATCTTATCTCTGAACATGGTGACAGGATTCGGATTTTTACACAGTCAGTGGCATGGCAGTGGGCTACATTCAAGCAGGTGAGACAACTTCTGCAATGTTGTGAGGGTTTGAAGTACGTGATGTGGTACCCAGCCAAGCTGAGAATTACAATGCAGGACGGAGTGCAGAGAAGCTTCACGGATCCAGTCAAAGCAGAAGCGTTTGTAAAAGAAATCTCAACGGGCACATAATTCCATCAGAAACCGGACACTTTTGCCACTCTATGCTGAGATTGCCACGGGGATCTGAGGTAAAAAGCAGGTATGGCTGACTGGAGAGACAGTGAATTTATTCAGGAAAAATGGCTGTCATTAATACTTCCTCTTCTGCCATCTAACTGATATAGTAAGATAACTTTCTTTACAGTGTCGTAGACAGTGCGTGAAGGTCAGGTTGTTAAGTAAAGAGTACTTTATTTTTAAGTTGTGGGTGGTAATGCATATACAGTGTCATATTCTATTTCTTCTGATTTAAGTCTCTGAGGCTGACACGGTTTTTGGGCTTTAGGGGCCAGTCTGGCTGACAGTAGAGACATTTAATTTTTTCAGGAAACACTGTTGCTGTTATCGTTTATTTTATTTTATCATCTAATTTCACATAGTTGACACCAGCTGTTATAGATAACACCTTAACAGTGCTGTTCCGATGTTATGTCACATTGATGTCAGTGTAGTGACTGCTATCAATAAAAAGGCAGCTGAGAGGCTTAAGTGGGCTCGCATCTGTGACTCGTTCCTTCATTGAATCAGTCCACTTGACAGTTGTATAAGTTTTATTTTGCAAACGAAAGAAGACTTACAATACAGTGATCCGACGTGACGGTCAACAGAAAATATCAGAGCTCACTCAACCCCATTGTCTCCATTCCCACCAGGGATTTAAATGCCCAGTTAAATAACTTAAACCACACCCATGTGTCAACCACCGGATGTGACATACCTGTGCATACATACAAATAAACAACAAACATAAGCAAAATATATTTTGGCTCTTACAGTCAGGTCACACAGTTAGTCTGATAATAAGCGATTTATTTGTGAATTCCCATTTTGTCAAGAAAACATAGGCATATATCTTATTTAGTTTTGCTTCTTGCAAATGCCGTGACTGACTACAGTTAAACTAAATTGGTTTACCAAAACTGTTGTTGATATCGTTTTCTCAACTAACAATTGATTAGGATCACCAGAGATGGTCAATATTCTTCACAGTGTTGTTGTACTGGGTAATATAACTTGAGATCAACCTGTTAATAAGTGGTTGGTTTGCAAGCTTTCATACTGTAATACACATATGCACATTTTTATTTTATTTCAGATACACAGACTCAGACACATACATACATCAACTCCACAGGCATATTGTCACGCACTTGCTCACACACAAACACACACACATACACACATACATAGATATGAATACAGACACTCATGCACACACTGAACAGGTCTCCTTGACTTGAAATGTTACAGCTGTGAAGCTAAATTGTTGGTACATAAGGTTCTTATGGGGCCTCAGCCCCGATAGGAAAGATGTTGAATAGGTTACTTCATAATGGCTTAGGAGGGAGGGAGGGAGGGAGGGTGCAGCCTCTCAGTTGGGGAGAGGCCAGCAATTGGGGTTACATGTTACATTAGGGGTTCTTTATGTGTTTTGGGTTACTGTTAGTTTTTCGCCGTGTCCCTTGTCTTTCTCTCTCTCTCAAGCAGTTTGTATCTCAAGGTAGTGGCTGATATAAATGGGCGCTTTGTTATTGTTCAGGGCAGGCTATATAATCTTCCAGTAGTCTTAGTTAATATCTGTGCCCCTAAGTGGGATAACCCCAATTTCTATAAGGAACTGTTTGGTTGCATCCCAGAGTCAGGCACGCACCACTTGATATTGGGAGGTGATTTTAATACTGTCCTGCAACCCCCTCTCGACCGCTCCAAAATCCCAGCAGGCCCCCTCTCCAAATCTGCTCATATTATAGAGGCTTTTTGTCAGTCCAGTGGTGTCGTAGACTTATGGAGATTTAAAAATCCAACATCAAAGGAGTTTTCTTTTTTCTCTACTGCACATCAGACCTATTCAAGGATCGATTTTTTCCTGGTAGACAAAAAAATGCTTCCACTTGTAAAATCATGTAGTTATGATAGTATAGTCATCTCAGACCACTCACCAGTCATCATGGAGCTTTGGCTCCAGAACAACGTAGCCACGCAGCCACACTGGCGACTCAGTCCTACATTTTTAGCAGAAAAGGACTTTGTAGACTTCATCTCGGCTCAGATTGATTTTTTCCTTGAAACTAACCAGCTGCCAGATACCAATATATTTACCTTATGGGAAACACTAAAAGTATATTTAAGGGGTCATATAATAGAATACACAGCTCGACTAAACAAAAGCAGGTTGAAAACGCTTCACAGAATTAACAACGCTTATCCATGACGTTGATCAGCAATACTCTGACTCTCCATCAGCAGACCTCTGTAAGAAAAAGTTTGATCTTCTTGCTTCTAAACAGGCTGAAGAAATTTCTAAAATCAAGACAGCGTCACTACGAACATGGAAAACGTGCAAGTAGGCTGCTTTCTCATCAGTTACGTCAATTTTCGTTTGCCAATCATATTACAGGAATACAAGCCACTGATGGCTCTATCAAATCAGATCCGAAAGATATAAACGATCAGTTTAAAAATTTTTACTCCTCCCTATATAGTTCAGATTGTTGTCATGCAAACAATTTTGTAGATAATCTGGATTTACCCACCCTAAGTGAAGAAGTCCAGCCTTGAAGAACCAATATCTGATGCTGAAATTGGTCAAGCAATAAAACTGATGAAAAATAGAAAAGCACCAGGCCCAGATGGATACCCCATTGAGTTTTAGACTTTTGCCAATAAATTGACACCTCTCCTACGCGCTGTCTACACAGAATCGCTTATAAAAAAAAAACTCCCTATATCTATGACCCAGGCCACAATTTCTGTTCTGCCAAAAAAAGGTAAAGATCCAATCAAGTGCGAATCATATCAACCAATCAGCCTACTTACATGTGATTATAAAATACTTACAAAAATACTCGCCCTTCGATTGGAATCTATTGTACCAACTATTGTGCACCCTGACCAAACAGGCTTCGTAAGGGGCAGGCAGTTATATCATAACCTGCGCCGCCTCTTCAATATAGTGTATTCTGAATACTCAAACCAACTCCCAGAGATAGTCATTTCACTGGACGCACACAAAGCTTTTGACCGAATCGAATATGGACACCTTTGTAAAACATTAAGCAAATTTGGATTTGGCCTGACCTTTACTTCTTGGATTCAAACGCTGTACTCTATGCCACAGGCATCAGTCAGGACCAATAATATCCATTCTGAGTATTTCATTCTTCATAGGGGAACGAGGCAGGGCTGTCCGCTGTCCCCTCTCCTATTTAATCTCGTCATTGAGCCACTGGCTATAGCTCTGCGACAAAACAATGAAATATTGGGAATTAACCGGGGGGATGGGGGGGTGCAAGCCCACAAAGTTTCATTATACGCGGACGACCTTTTGTTATTTTTATCAGACCCTGAAAATTCAATTCCTAAGTGCCTGGACATAATCTCACAATTCAGTTTGGCCTCAGGTTATAAAATTAATTTAACAACGAGTGTATTATTCCCCATTAACAGTAAAGCATTGACATTGTCCTTTTGATTCATGTGAATTCAAAGTCACAACTGGCCCCCTAACATATTTAGGAGTCAAGGTAACTCGCAGCCATAAAGACCTGTTCAAGCTTAATTTTAGACCACTTATGGACCAAGCTAGGAAGGATACCAGTAGCTGGTCAACACTTCCATTATCTCTGGCTGGCCGCATTAATTCAATTAAGATGGTTATCCTACCAAAGTTTCTATACTTATTCCAAACAGTTCCCATTTTCTTACCGAAATCATATTTTGAAGAACTAGATAAATGTATTAGCACATTCATTTGGAATAAGACTATACCACACGTACGCAAATCTGTCCTAGAGAAACGTAAAATAAATGGTGGTTTAGCACTGCCAAACTTTTTATATTACTACTGAGCAGCCAACATTCAAAGTGATTGTTTGGTATAATACTTTTGTGAAAGGGGAAGGTCCAAATTGGTCTCTCATGGAACAGCGGGCATGCTCACCAGTCTCCCTAGTATCTATGTTGTGTGTACCTTCAAATACGCAGTTTCACTCATACATATTTTCCATCATTCCCGCACAAACCTCCGGCTAGTCCACTTGGTGAATGTTTGAAGCTTAAGCCTCACATACCAGGTTGTGTGTCTCAGTTATATAGTATTATCCAGGATATGGAAGGCAATTCTCTACATCATCTGAGAGAGAGATGGGGAGAAGACTTGAACATGGAGCTCGCTAAAGAAACCTGGCAAAGAGTTATCAAAAGAATACTCACATCCTCAATTTGTGTTAGGCACAGATTGATTCAGTTCAAGATAGTCAACCGCCTGCACCTTTGTGGAGTCAGACTGGCCCAGATTTACCCCGGCACAGATCCAACCTGCATCAGATGCCATCAGGCCCCCGCCACTCTGGGACATATGTTCTGGACATGCTCAAAACTACACACATTCTGGTCAGAGATTTTCAATACATTCTCCTATATATGTAAAAAAAAAAAAAAAAAAAGAATTGACCCGGATCCAGTTATCTCAGTATTCGGGGTAACCCCTAGCAACAGTGGGCTATCCAAACACCATTCAGACTTAGTAGTGTTCTCAACATTACTAGCCCGCCAACTTATCCTATTTAACTGGTGATCCACCACACCTCCATCCCATTCACGTTGGGTTTGCGAGGTGATGACATTTGTTAAGTTAGAAAAAATCAGATGCACGATTCAGGGATCGGTGAAAAGGTTTCAAAAAACTTGGCATGCCTTTTTAGGATATTTTACAAATGAATTTGATGCAAACACATTAGATCAGTAGCTATCCACATCTCTGAGCCATCTCTGAGTCAAAGACTTACCTAAATACTTGTGTGACTCCACTATCTGGACTTCCTGGCCCTGCATAGTGCTTCTCCTTGGTTCTGGCCTGTTCCTCCTGAAGTCAACGATCATTTCTTTAGTCTTTGAGGCATTCAGGTCGAGATAGTTCTCCTCACACTACTGTATAAATGTAGGTAAGGCACAGCCATGATCTGACTGTGAACCATGACAAAGTGTGAATAGTGCTGTATCATCCGAGAATTTGACAAGGAAACTGTTTGACTGGGATGACCTGCAGCTATCAGTATACATGATAAAAAATAGTGGGGACAAAACATAGCCCTGTGGAGAACCAGTGTTGGTAACAATGGTGTGGGATGTTTGCTCATTTATCCAGACCCACTGAGCCCTGGCGGTTAAAAAGTTTAAAATCAGGAGTAAGATCTGAACTGGTAAGTTAAAAAGAGAAGCCAGTCTGTCAATTAAAATATGAGGCTGCATCTTATTAAAAGTAGAGGAAAAATCAGCAAATAAAAGTCTTAGGAGGCTGTTTGGATTTTAAAGGTGCTTGTACGCTTTATCTAAAATAAAAAGCTTTGTATGGGCCACCAGAAACTGAATTTGAATCATTTATATTTGAATTTCAATTTCTAAACTTGAATAATTGCATTGAAAAACTGAATTTGAATCACATAATTTGAAATTGTATTGTTTCATTTGAATCATTGCATTGAAAAACTGAATCTTTTGTCTTTGTTACTGACTGAATGTTGTATTTCACAATCAAATCTGACTGTCAATTGAAAGGACAAACAAATCACACACTACAGATAAAACATGAAGCATTGATGTTTAACATTGTCACTGACAAAAAATTCATTCATTCATTCATCTTCTAACTGCTTCGTCCTCTTGAGGGTCGCAGGGAGGCTGGAGCCTATCGCAGCTGACATCCGGCAAGAGGCAGGGTACACCCTGGGCAGGTCTGACACATAAAGACAAACAACCATTCACGCCTGCGGACAATTTAGAGTTGTCAATTAACCTAGTCCCCACATCGCATATCTTTGGACTGTGGGAGGAAGCTAGAGTGCCCGGAAAGAACCCACGCTGACACGGGGAGAACATGCAAACTCCGCACGGAAGGGCTCCCACACCCGGGATTGAACCGGCAACCCTCTTGCTGTGAGGCGACAGTGATACCCACCACACCACCGTGCCGCCGCTGACAAAAAAATTAAGCAGTTCATTTCTGTGTGGGCCTCATAATTTTAACTTTGTACTTGAAGATAACTAGCACCTTACACCCAGCAGCAGAGCCTGAGAAGATTTTGGAGAGTCACCTTTGTTTGCTGCTCTGTTAGAAGTCTAGTTGTAACACAGAAGAATGTGACTGGATAAAAGGGCTCAAAGTGAAAAACAAAGAATTAGCTGGACACAATAGTTTTGAAGCCCCCAAGGAGGTATCACTTGTTTGCCAACTCTGAGAGGGTCTTCCTCAGGCAAAGGTATTGTGACGTTTTTATAGTGAGGCATATAGAAACATAATCAGCCAATTGTGTGTTCCATTTTTTTTAGCCTCACTATATAAGCCTCTATACCAAGCAATACCCACAGAACCTTCTCATATGTCACAAATAAATAATACCTATTACGGGGTTTAAAACTATTCAGTGTGCAGATAATTCCTTGTTTTTCACAAAAGGAGAATAGTTTCTCAGTGAATTTTCTTCATTTGTCTTCAAGAAATGTTCAAACAAAACCAGCAAATATCATCAGCTTTTCATTTTTTTAGATAAGATTAGATAAATGCAAACTTGGGTAAATGTTAAGACATAAATGAAAACATTAAGATGCCATTAATAACTATTATATTTTGTTAATGGTTTAAATCACCACTATATTTCCAATCATCACAGGAAACTGATGGATGACAGCTTTCAAAAAATGTGCTTTTACTCTAAAGTAAATTTTTTTCTGATCCATTTTATATAACAAAAGTTAAAACCATTACTCAAACAGTTTAACAAAATAAAGTCAGTTATTTGGTTGCGTTATCAAAACACCCCGCTATTATTTGGCCTTGCTTTTCACTTATTCCACCAAATACTGAATGTGTGTTTTTTTTGCAATATTCAGCTGAATATAAAATAAATGTTTTGAAGGAGCACGCAGCCGCCGCTGCTGAATAAATGTAGCGGAAACAATGTGGCTGGTTGATTTTTATTTATTTATTTTATTTTGATCCCCCCCATGTTAATCACTCATTGATGCTGTTTTTGAAGTATGAATAAGTCAATAAAAGAAATAAGTAATAAAGTAACTGGTATCATACCTTGCATTACAATTTTGGTACCGTGACATCTGGAGGGTGCTCATTTGCAAAAACAGTATTCGGCCAAGACCCCCCCCCCCCCTTTGCTGCTGAAAAAAATCCTAGAGGAAACACTGAGCCGCCCTCCTCCCCTGACAAGTCCCTTCATAATTAAAGAACAGTCCCTAAAGTGCGGTGACGGACAGAGTAAAATATCACCACACTGCCGACATTTTACTCCGTTTCATGTGACAGTCAAATGTCACATTAGTTTTTTTAATTATGTTACACACGTTATTGTAATTTCACACAGTTCGACACTTTTTAATTTACATACACAAGTATAGCCTTAATGTTACGTTAACGTCTGCTCATATGACAAATTTAAGTTAACATTGCATCACGTTAGCTAACTAACGTGGTGGGCCTTTATTTTCAAACCTCACACAGACGCCTTTTGTTCAAAGAATTCTCTCCCTAAATGCCTAACGTGAAATCCTAACACTTCTCTGTCAGGCTCTGACTTCGATGCATCCCGGACTGGCATCTTGCTCGAAGGCTAACCGTTAGCTGGCTAGTTAGATAGTTAACAAGCTAAACTTGTGTTGTATCGTATTGTCTGCTGCTCTGTTACTTGATGTGGATGTTGCTGCTGTGATACAGGTCGCACTTGAAAATGAGACCCACGATCTCAACATGATTTTACATGTCCTAGATAAAGGCTTAATAATAATAATAATAATAATAACAATAACAATAAGCTGACAAGCTAGGTGGTGACCGCAGACACTGATACCCGCTAATTAGTGCTAACATATAAACATAAATAAAATGACATGGCTGAGAGGACAGGTTCAATGTCTTGAACATGGACAAGAATTGGCTGAGACGGCGCCGAGCAGACGGCTGAGTCTGAGCTCAGCTCCGCACAGTGGAGCCAGCAGCTAGTTAGCATACTAGTTAGCCACCCATGATGGCGCCACCTGTCACTCAAAGTGGCCACGCCCTTAATTATGCGCAATTTTAAACCTTACTAACATTTAAACGGATGAGATATAGTTGTTGTACAGTTGTCATGAAAGGGGAAATTAGCTATAGAGACCAAAACTGTCACTCGTCATCCCCGGAGGTTGCCGCCTGGTCAAGGCGAGCGAGCGCTTCTTCCTACGTGCTCAAAACTGTAAGTGCTGATTAGCCGAAGAGGAGTCTTGTGTATCTGCACTTGATTGCTCTTCCTTCGTCTTTTAAGTACCTGGATGTCTGTCACAGTCAATTTGAAATTGAACTGTGAGAACTGAATTTGAATTGTGATAACTGAATGTGAAGATATATAGAGAGTTGAATTTTCAGTGAGGATCAAATTTGATTGGACTTCAGTTCCAAACTAATAAATTCAATTTCAAATGATATTATTCAGATTCAGTTTTTTCAATGCAATGATTCAAATGAAACAATACAATTTCAAATTATGTGATTCAAATTCAGTTTTTCAATGCAATTATTCAAGTTTAGAAATTGAAATTCAAATATAAATGATTCAAATTCAGTTTCTGGTGGCACATATTTCAGCCCATAGCTTTGCCTTATCAACACCTTTGCCAGTTTGATATGCAATCTGTAGTGGATCAAGTTTGCCATGAATTAAGGAGACCATCTCATCTCTCAAGATCTTATCCATCACACTTTTCTCATTTTCATCACAAGGGATGTAAGTGCTACAGGTCTAAAATCTTTCAGATCGCTTGGGTTTTTATTTTTAGGAACAGGTATTATTGCTTATGATTTCCATAATCTGGTGCTGGGAACAACAATTTTAGGCATCACAGAGGCACCATTTATGTTGGTTACAACAATGGGGCACCAAGGGGCACCATTAATGTTGTGAATTATTCTGATGATACTTAAAAAGAGGGGATACTATGTGTTGTGATCTAGGCACCGGTATCATAGTGGCACCATTTGCTGGGACTTAAGCCTTAACACGGGCCTGTCCTTGTAATAGATCTCCAATTTAAGTATCAAATTGGCTATCAGAAATAATTAATAATTATTAATAATAATTATGGATTATGTTAAATAATGTGAGTTAATTTACATTAAATCACTTGTGGGGCATCATTCTTGAAAGGGGAAAATGATAGCCAGTTAAAGATATCAGTCTCTTAAAATTCACTTAACTATCAATTTGGAATTTTTATTAATAACTAAATTGATAACAGTAACCAAATTTAATAAAAAAGCCTGAAGGATTTCAGAGTTCTTGACGAGGTTGACTATTCATTCACTCTTGTGCGACATTAAACAGACAGCAGGTATGATTCCAAAACTTATATTTATTCATAAAGTAGCAAAGCAAAACCAAAACACACAAATTCTAACTGACTATATACAAGCTTAGTGTGTATATGTGTGTGTATGTTTGTGTGTGTGTGTGCGAGAGAGAGAGAGAGAAAGAAAGAAAGACAAAGGCGGATGTGGTAATCAAAGGGTCGTTTGGCCTACAAAACAAAATGGCTGACAACAGAGAACTACAAGAAAGCCAAATCAAAGCTGGCTTCAGATCAAGGGAGGTGTTTGTCTGACCGTGTGGTCAGGACAAAGACAAAGGAAGAGAAGTGGGAACTTTAAGTTGCCTCTTTGGGTGTAGCTCTGTTGAAAGCCTATTTGTAAATGAGGCTATGAGAATGTGGTATGTGTTGCAAAGGGTCTGGATCAATCAGAGGATGTTTAGTTGCATACAAGACGTTGTCTGTGAATAGCATTAGCAAACTAAACACTTAGCTTTGGCGAAGCCAATTTACCAATAACCTAACTGCAAACAGTCACAACAATAACTCAGTAAACAGTATTAAATCACATTCAACAAGTTAAACAGTCTTGCTTAGCCTGTACAGCTGTGATAAAACTATGCCCAGTGGACAGAAGAAAGAGTTTCTTTGTGGTGTGTTGCTTTTGTTAGCCAGCAGAGGAAGGCTGGAGAGAGCTGTGGTTCCAGATGCAGTCTTTGTTGTGTCCTTGTTCCAAAGGTGCCAATTTGAGGATGCTTGTCAGAGTTAGACACTGGGGTGCTTACTCAACTTGGTTCTTCTTGTCACTGGAAAGTTAGTTGCAAACCTTGTGCTTGCACATCTAACTTTTCTGGTTCAGGTTATGAGTCTGTGAGCAATGGTCTGAGCTTGTTGGCAGCCCAGGAGAAAGGGGAGGCCTGTCTGGGCCACGCAGAGGTGGTGTGAGCTGGTTTGTCAACAGCTCAAGAGCAAAAAGAAAGACTGCTCTGAAGGGAGCAGACCTTCTACAGTTGGCTGGGACATCACAAGCCCCTTTTGTACTGCCAGATTTTCCACGAATGTTGGGCTGTTTTGCCGGCAAGCTGCGAGTGTTTAGACACACAGAGCCGGATTGGTGAGTTGATCCGAGGTTTTGTTACTTGCTCACGCCCCCCTATTGCCCCAACAAAGGTGCATTCTGTATAAACAAAAGTAGGCAGGCGGCATTTTGCCACACTCCCCGATTTTGTTTATATACTGCCGAAGCTGAAAGAAGACTGATTGGGCTTTACTGCAAATTTGCACAATTCCTGTTTAAAAAGGGCTACAGAGTCACATGTCACTGTAAAAGTCCTGTCTAATCAAGTTTGAGATTTGTCTCTGAAAGAGGTGTGGTCCCTGTGGAGAAGGGTGTCAAATAACTGTCCTCTGTGAAGAACAAAGACCATCTCTAACCATTTCAGATGGCAAGATGAGAAACCTTCACAGGTTCAGTTAAGATTTTAACAAATGACAAATCATCTGTGGTCCAGTAAATCCTAACACTGAGTAGCTGACAAGTTTCAACACAGATCTGAAAAAGTGATGTAAAAACTCCAGTAAGCTGGACACCATCTCATGTTTTAACAGCTTGTCTTTTAATTTAATAGAAGTCTGCACTCTTCTCTAAGACAAGTGAAGGCTTTTACTTAAGCGTCAGCAACATTAGTCATGTTGTAATTCCATTTTACGTACTGTCAAAAGTAACACACTTAGGTACATATGCTAACAGATGTTTTCATGCACATTAAAAAATGTTTCATGTTATGAATGTTCTGTTGATAGGCACTTGTCCCACATTTCAATGCACAAACTTTGAGAACATTTAAACTATGGTTAGACAGCTCCAGAAACAAAAAACAAGGTTAAAAATAAAGTCGCAAGCTGCAATTCCGGGGTTCAAGCCAGCAAGGAAGTTGAAAGCTGGGTAAGATTGAGACCTTTGACAGTTTAGGACACCTGTGTTAAAGATAAACAACAGGTTTTATGACAATCAGATGCTCATTCATTTATGACCAAATCTCTAGTGGACCATGATCTTCTTTGGAAACTTTGTTGCTTGCTATTGGTCAACTGCAGAAACTTTCAGGGTATGATTCAGTTACATATATAGACATTTCTGAAAGTTTTGTGATGATTGGCTCAACGGTTAAGGAGTACAATCCGTTAATGTGCTGAGCCACACCCCATCTAAAGTTAATTGGTCAATATCATCAAAACACAATGACATGTCAAAAAGTCCTGACAAGTTTTAAAAAGCTTCATCCCATGATGATCCACAGAACATTTAGTACAAATCACACCTCAATTTAGGATGAGATGTCAAAAAGGCGTTTTTCAAATAATTCAATATGGCTGACAATCTAGTGGGCGGACCTTGATTACAGGAACAAAGCTTATTTGTCTGGTGCATTTTAACAGTCAGAAAAATATTCAAACAATTTATATATTAATTATTTATTTATTAGCACGAGAGGCAAAATATATATAAAACGAAACAATGCAAGAGTAGAACAAAAAACATACAATATATAGAATAGATATCACAAATGTGCAGGAGAAACCAACAAAACCCTAAGGGCAATGGTCATCATTATGGTCATCATTACACAGAATAATTCACACATTAGAAGTGTGCATGTGAGTGAGAGGAGTGCCTGTATGAGAAACGGAGTGCATGTTCTTGTGTGTGTGTGTGTGTGTGTGTGTGTGTGTGTGTGTGTGTGTGTGTGTGTGTGTGTGTGTCTCTGTGTTAGGTCAAGACTGTGAGCAGTGAATTTAATTAACCTTATAAAACCGAGAGCCCCCATCAAGGTTGTTGTTTCCTCGGGCTTATGTCGAGAAAGCATAACTGGCCGTCTGTATCGATTCTAGCTCGTCATACAATGACCATAATCATAGTGATTCAATCATAGTTGATCTCAATTAGCGTTACGTTATGTCGGTTTATATTCTGTCTGCTCCGCTCAGTGTTTTCAGCTCTGTTTTGTTTTGAAACACTTAGCAACATAGCTGCTAATACGGCTATTAGCTACTCAGCTAGTATTAGCTCCTAAGTGTCTTAAACGAAAACGGAAAACCTAGTCGCCGTTTAGGAGGACAGATACGGCTCAAATGTCCCGTATACATTGAGAGTTACACATTATGACAATCTTAGTAAAACTGAAGTCCCTCACACAATAACTGACGTTTGCATGGCATAACTTGCATTGGCTGTAAAGCTGTGGATGATGGTCACGGAGAAGAGCCAGCAGATTTGTAGTGTTGCTACCCTTCGCAGCAACTTTCTTTTTGCATGTTCTGCACACAGGATAGTTGTCCTCCACCAGCTGTCCTTCGGTATTCTTCAGAAACCCAAAGGACGCCCAGACCTCAGATTTTGTACATTTAGTTGGGGGGGAAAATGTCCTGATTGCCGCTATCACCACCTTCCACCATGTTTTCATTCTTTGTGTTTACACATGCTACTCATTCACACAGCACCTGCATCACGAGACTTGAATGAGGCTGTTATTACATATCCTGATAATCCACCGCGATAATGCAAGATTTACCGTAATATCGGTAATCGTTACATCCCTACACTGCAGACAAACCCAGAGGCTCCTTTCAACCAGCCACACCAACATGCAGGCTAAAACTGACACCACCCCCACAGCATCTATTCTTGTGAATGAGGAACCACTGAACCTGTGAAAGATGGGGCGTTGGTAGCGTAGTAGATACTGCTGGCGCCCAATGTACAGAGGCGATGCCTCGCTGCAGCGGTTGCAGGTTTGACTCCGGCTTGCAACCATTGCTGTATGTTACCCCCCTTCTCTCTCTCTCTCATCCCGTTTCACTATACATTAAAGGCAAAAAATATCTTAAAAAAAAAAGTCTGTGGAAGATTTCACCTACCTGGGCAGTCCCATCAGTAGACAGTGGGACCCAAAAAGACATCAAAACAAGGCTTAGAAAGGCTCAGGATGCCCTCTCTAAACTCTGTTCCACTTGAGGATCAAAGCAATACAGCCTTCAAACCAAGCTGCTCTTGTATAACAGCGAAATAATGTCCGTTCTGCTGTATGGTTTAAAGAGTTGTCAAGTGGTCAAAACAGTCATGAGGGGAGAAGAAGCCTTTCTCAATGCATGCCTCAGATGAATATGAAAGATTGTTGTCCGCTCAAAAGAATCTCCAACCTTCAGCTGTACAAGATAACAGGTAGCCAGAGCATCACAAAGGAAATTACATATAGACATTTGAGATGGATAGGTTATGTGCTGAGAGTGGAACAGGGCGAGATCACGAGAGTCGCCTTAAGGTGGACACCACCAGGAAAAAGAAAACCTAGAAGGCCCAAACCAGCTGGAGCAGAGCTGTGACACTGGAGCTGGAGAAGGTCAACTTATTATGGGGAGAGGTGCAACATGCCGTCAAGGATCAAATGCAATGGAAAGACCTCATTGAAGCCTTAAGTCCTATTGGGAATGAGGAGGTATAAGTAAGGAATGAGCTAAGAAAGGCTCAACGACATTTAAGGCTCTCTGAGCTGTTCAAACCATGATGTCATATAAATCATTCAAAGCTATTAGGGTCACATGACACTGCCCAGCACTGAATCAAAAATGACTTTGCTTGCAGGCCCATTGTGTATCAATGTATTGAATTGAAAACTGGTATCAGGTGTTTGAGACAGGTCAGTCTCACTTTTAAGAGGCAAATGATAGGATTCGTTTGGTTTTTTTTAGCTTGGCACCACCTAGTGTCAGTAGTGTTGCTCGCACGGTCGCAACGACCAAATTGACTGTGGGGCTCAGAGATAATCAATAAAATGTAGGCTATAAGGCCACCAGTATACCTCTATGTATATGTAGAATGAGAAGGTGTGTGGACACTCTGCTAAATGAATGAGTAAAGAGACCAAGCAACAATTATCAGATTTATCTGAAGAAAAAACAAATAGGCCTAGTAGGCCTAATGCAAATAATTATACCAGAATGCACAGTACCAGTACAAACAACTCACAGTAAATTATATCAATATGTACATTATCACTAGGCCTACAAACAGTAGACAGGTAAGGGATAATGTATAGTGAGCCGGTGATTGTTGAAAAACAACTCCTGACAGGGGAATGGAACCCTGACACGCAGCGGAACCCCACCCCAGTGCGCGTCGGGGTTCCATTCCCCTGTCGGGAGTTATTTTTCAGCTGTCACTGGCTTACTATACATTATCCCACTTAAAACATGGCTTACTAACTAACTGGCATCAATATTATTAAATTGCTGGCAGAGTGTATTGACAGAGGAGAGGCGTTCACCAGACAAATGGGAGCGGAGGAGAGGATTTTACTCCACTTCTCCCGGACGGAGATGCTGAGTGCCCAGTAGCTGCGAAGGCTGCTCTCACATTTATGGCCACTGACCGACATGCTCTTCCTGCTCTCCAGGCCAGCTTGGGAGAGCTGTGTGGACTAACATTAACTGATTTTGATGCTCCTCAGTCTAAGGCCGTTGCTATGGCGTCCATAGCAACGGAGCAGCAGAGCAGCGGTGATACCTCAAGAAATAAACACCGCAGAATTTTGTTGATTGACCAATCAGAATCAAGTATTTAAGAGTGCCATGTTCTAAATCGGGGTTCCATTCCCCTGTCGGGAGTAATTTTTCAACAGTCATCGGCTCACTATAGCTACATTATCCCCATTAGAACATGGCTTACTACTAAAACATTTAGTGATGTGACACACAATAATGATTAAATCACAATTTATTGATTCAAAATTCACAAAAAGAAATGTGTCTGTACTCTGTATCCATGGCAATGGCAGTCTAATAAGTAATACTGAATTCACCCTTCGCTAAGGCTCGCCCCCATTAGTTACTGTTGCTAAGTCCGACAAACTTTCGGTTTTGGAGCTAAATTGTTGTGGCGCACCAACTGTCGCTAACTGCACTCCCTGGAGAAATACTCTCAAATTTCTACAATATGCATTTGAAGGATATATTCAGGATGTCAGACTGACACAGCTACGAAATCAAGGTAACACAGTGTGTGCAGATGAACAGTGTTTAGCTTTACCCCCGTGCCGCTCTCAGCACCCAGACTGCCAACTGTCAGAGGGCTGCGGAAGAAGTCAAACAATGTTCATCTGCGCACAATGCGTTGACACACAGCTGGTTGAATATCAGCAACATTTCCCTGCTTCCCTTCACTGGTTCCTGTACAGCAGGGTCGGCCTTTTTTTCACTGTTATAATCAGCCCCGTTTTGTTACGAAAACACCTAAAATGACATACCCAAATTAAAATGACTGTAGCCTCTGAACCGCTCTGACTACATGCATGCATGAGGTCTTGCCAGAAAGCAAACTCTCTTTAGTTTCTTGTGAAAGTGTTAGAAACACTCTAGGTGATACAGATACAGAGTAATGGGCCTCTGAAGTCAGTAAAAAGTTGAAAATTTTGCCTAAAATAAAAAATGTGTTTCAGGATAAATAACTGTCTGTGGCTTCATCTGAGCAGGTAAATGACACTGTGAGGCTGTAGGCACACTATCACTGAACATTGTTTCAAGTTTGAAGAACTTTTATAAACCAGCTATGTGTCCACTGATAGCTCGGCATGAGATCGCGAATAATCCTTTGAATTTTCCCCTCGAAAAACGGCATGACATGGCTTGTCACCACTCATCGCGATTTTGGACTTCGTGTATTTAGGCTGCTCTGATGTGAAAACCATAAGGAATAAAAGAAAAACGAGAGCTTCTTGAATCTGGTGATACCAAGCATCACATGGTTTGATGACGTAGTGCGCCTGTGAGATCCCATTTAACAGAGGTGGGAGGGGGCGTAGCCGGCGTCTGAACAGAGTTAAAGAGGTTAAAAAGCAAAAGCAGCATGTGTATACATTCAGTAGGTACGTTTCCGTTTCCACTCCAATCCTATTTGGCCTGTGTGGACTAACATTAATTGATTTTGATACTCCTCAGTCTAAGGCCATGGCGTCCCTAGCAACAGAGCAGCAGGGCAGCAGTGATACCTCAAGAAATAAACACTGCAGAATTTTATTGATTGACCAATCAGAATCAAGTATTTAAAGGGACATTGTGTAACATTTTCAGTTGTTTATTGGCAAAAATTGATATCTGCATTCATAAATATGTCATCACTGGTGTACTATTACCTCCACCAATAATCTGACTTATTCTCGTATAAGGAGAATTTCGGATTTGTTTGTACATTGTGCGGGTAAGTCGTCTGTGGGGTTCCATTACGCTTCGCCATCTTGAGAATACACCCGCCAGCAAGGGACATACAGCACCGCCTTCGGCGTTTTCGTTGAGAGCCAGGCCAGCACTGCGTGACTGAGGAGCCGAAGGAGAGGAGCAAGAGGCACTTCGCTACTACCCTGGCAAATTTGAAACAAAGTCCCACTCTTTGAGCATAATGCAGGATCATGCATATGCAGCATCATGGGAGACCGGATCCTTGTCGCCAAGAAAGCGCAAAAGGGAATAGAAAAGGGAGCGTGACTGGCGAATTAACAGAACAGAACGAAGGCCCACATCCAGGTAGCCTTTCCCAGGTAGAGAGAGCTGCTGAGCGAGGATGGTAATGCAATCACAGGCCGGCGCTGCTGTTGGCTGTTAGTCCGTGTCGCTAACAGCCTCATCCCTCTCCCGCATCACTGCACCGCCGTTAGCCGGTGTTAGCCGTTAGCCGTGATTAGCCGTTAGCCGCCGTTAGCGCTGGCCTGTGATTGTATTACCTTTCTCCTTCAGCAGCTCTCTCCACCTGGGAAAGGCAACCCCAGTGCTGACCCTTGTTTTTTTTAATTCGCCCGTCACGCTGCCTTTTTGATTCCTTTTGCACTTTCTTGGCGACAAGGATTCCGTCTCCCGTGATGCTGCATAATACATGATCCTGCATTATGCTCAAAGAGTGGGACTGTGTTATGCGGCAGTAGTGCCGCTGCCACTATCAGCTGTTTCAATTTACACCCGCCCCAACAGTCCTACGTTGTAAACACAGCCAGCATGGGGAGGAGGGGGTTTGTCAACTCGCGTCGCGTGTGTCTGTGTAGGAGCCTGAATTAATACTCCATGTAGTATCGGATGACATGGTTTCATCAGTGTTATCATAGCTTTTTGGTACACAGCGGCTACAGTTGTTGCAATACGTGTTTGAAACAGTGAGGCGCTAGAGTGCGCCATCTGTTTGAATGCAATATGTGATTTCAACGTTAGATGGGAAAATTCCTACACACTGTGGCTTTAAGAGTGCCATGTTCTAAAGTGGAATAATACCAATATGCTGATGTAAACAGCCCCACTCTAGAATAAACGGTACCGTATGGAAACGATGTGGCCAGTTGGAGCTCAAATTGAATGGGAAACAAAGTCCACTGTTCACATAGCTGGGCGTAACTTAGCTGGATGATGTCCCTCGATAGCTGCCTTGCACTGGCCCTTTAAATGAAAAAGCTTCTCTATCAAACATACTTGATTTCAAGTTCATGTTGTGCAGAATAGTAGATTACTCATAACACAGATAGTAGTGCTACTTCTGTAAATCATGATCATCATTATTTTTTTTTTTTTCATGCCTTCGCCCTGGCAAAAGCCATTGCCGCCCGGAGGCATTATGTTTTCAGGATGTCCATCCATCTGTCCATACACACATCATATGTCCCATCATTGTGAACATGATATCTCAAGAATGCCTCAATAGAATTTCTTTAAATTTGGCACAAATGCCCAGTTGGACTCAGTTATGAACTGGTTAGTTTTTTGTGGTCATAGGTCAAAGGTAAGGGTCACTGTGACCATGTCTGTCTCAATCTCATGAACTGGATATCTTACAAACTCCTTAAGGGAATTTCTTCAAATTTTGCGCAAAGGTTGACTCAAGAGTGAACTGATTAGATTTTGATGATCAAGGGTCAAAGGTCAAGGTCGCTGTGACCTTGCATCCATCAGGGTGGTGGGGGGGCCTACTGCTGTGGATCCATTGCCCCCATAGTCAGGCTAAGCCAACTACAATTATCTTTTTCCTTGAGAGAGGAATAGAAGACTGCCCTAGAAGCCTTCGTTTCCAGGAAGGATGTTTTTGCTGTTTTGCCGAAGGGATACAGCAAAAGCATAATATATCAGTTAGCCCCACTGTTTGGCAAAGAAATGGGGCAATGAATATGTCACCTTGTTTTTTGCTCTGATTGGCCATCGTGCTATCCAATTGCATGCCTCAGTTAGTGCCGCCCCTTGGGTAGGAAGGGTGTATCGGTGAGGGCCAGACTCAAAATAGATTTGAGCCTGGATTTCCAGGCTAGCATAATATGAAAACAATGTGAGATCTGATCCTAAGCCAAACAGAAGGTTTCTGTCCTGTAGTGTGACTGGTGTGTGTTGTGTCTTCCAGATGAAGGACTCTCTGGTGCAGGAGCTGCAGCAGAAGGCAGTGGAGACTGAGCTGCTTCAGATGGAGCTGCAGATGCTGGAGACAGAAAGGGTTCGTCTGTCGCTGGTGGAGGAGAAACTTGTGGACATCCTGCAGCTCCTCCAGCAGCTCAGAGACCTGGTTAGTCACAGTTTTAGTGGGGGTACCCACACTATTGAGTCTAAAGAGATCAACACCAATATTTTGTGGTCAAAGCTGCTTATAAACAAGGCTTTTTTGTTTTTTAAATGTGGACTAAAACTATTCACTGAAAGTCAAAGTAATGAAATTGATTTTGTGTGGCTGGAAGTTGAGAGGAATCCACCCATGCTGTACTGGAATGATTATTCTGATAAGACATCAGAGAGAAGAGTAAATTGAAAGTATTCACAAGTAATTTTCAAGGACAATCCTCCATGTAGACATTAACATACTTAGAATTAAAAGTCTGCTTTGACCTGTCAATCAGCCAACAGAAGTCCTACCAGTCTAAAGAATTACATGTTTTTTTTGTTTATTCTTTTGTGATCTAATCCAACACTGGGACTGATTTATAGATCTGTATAGCAATTCAGTTGTTGAACATGTGTGAGAACCTCAGTGGTTACAAACCTCAGACTGCCTGTTAAAGTGTCTGTTAACCACCGGATAGTCATCTGAGAACAGCTCTCTCCTGTTTCAGAACGTCTCTCGGAGGTCCCTTGGGAAAATCCTGCTCAGCACTTTGGGGTCTTGCAGCGACCCACAACATGGTTAGTAGAGCTCACGCATCCAATAAAATCAATTAAAGTCCTGTGAAATGTTATGATGAAAATTTACATTTACTCAGGTCAGGGAATTAAATCAAATTCTTGCCAGGTAATTCCCTCAGGTGGTCACATCTGTTCTGTTTTCGCACAGGGAAAGCACACATTCTGGAGGTGCTCAACGCTCTCTATCATGAACTGGCTGCCTATGAGATTCTGTCTGGTGGTGGACCTTTGGAGCAAACACAGAGTCAGCAGTCTCTGAATGCCCTCATCATCTCCTGCTAATCAAGATTGCCTCCTGCTGGGCCAGTCATGTGCCAACAGACTTTCTAGAGAACACTGAAAGCTTGACGATGCTCACAAAACAAACCAATTGATGTGTATAGTGTATTATAATGTAGCTTATATACACCTCACATCCTATTATCTGGAAGAGATACTAGCTGTTCGTTAGTATAGCTAAGGGCTTTGTTACGTTTAAAAGAAATTCATGCAAATACATATGTTTCAAGATATTTTATTGCACATACTCTTTCATCGTCCAATATGGATTTTGTTTTTCAACAACAGAGCTCTGAATGTGAAAATGTTGTAATAAGCTAAACTTCAAAGTGTATTTCACAGTCTGTGAATTGTACACTGGTCAACAAAATCCCTGATAGAATTTAAAGGTATAATATGTAGTTTTTCCACATAAAAATGTCTAAAAAACTAAACCAATATTATATATTTTGTTAAGTTGTCTACTTTGATTATCAGAAATGTTTCCAACAATTTTTCAAACCCAGATAAATATGAAATATTAGTAACAGTTACGAATCGTGTCATTAGGTTGCATGTCAATGGCGGCTTAACTCCAGTTACCATAGACATTAAATGAAGGAGAAGAAGAAGAGGCAGACCGGCTGAGACGTCAAAGAATCAACGCTACTGTTGCTAAGCTCAGCTAACTCGTCATGGATCATGGTTATGCATTGACGGTTGCTGCACCTTCTGACACCGAAGCTGTACCGGTAAACAACCCGGTAAAACGTAAACGTACGGGTCAACCAAGCGATCCCAGAAAAATTTGGGATAAGAAGAAAGCTAAATCCAGGATAAATATTGGTGTGGCCTTTCCGAGATGGAAAGAGCTTCGTGAAAATCTAGGACTACAATTCGATGCCGACCTCGCGTGTGTTCTACTAGACAGGTGAGTTAAGCAAACATCTGGCTGATGTCATAAAAATATTAATAATTTCCACCAGTGTATTGCGAGCACTGCTGCCCGCCGGGGCACCAGCACTGCAGAGCGGTGTGGAGCGGAGGCTGGCTAACCACAACATCTAATGATAACGATAGGTTTCTATAATGCTGAGCTGATGCCGGTAAATGAACTGCATTTATAAAAGAGGCAGAGGAATAGCAAAACATAAGACGCACTGAGCAACAGAGAGTAGCAGAGAGGGAGAAGCCATCGCTAACTGTAAAGCTAAGTAACTAGCAGTTTGCTCAAATAGCTAGCAGGTTGCTAACCACTCAGCTAAAGTAAGTAGCATTTCTGAATAGAGTGTAAATAAGTGAGGTTAGCAAGACAGTCACTAAAAAAGAGAGCCAACACACGGAAAACCGGACATTATAATCAGTTTATTAAAAAAAAACAAAAAAACGAACACCCCAGACAGGACGTGAAAAGTGGACATGTCCGGGCAAAAGAGGACGTTTGGTCAGCCTAAGTAACGTTACTACTGATAGTTAGATCAGAGTTTGACGATCCGGTGTAGGCAGGGGCGGATCTGGAAAAATATTTGTGGGGTGGCAAGAGGGGGGCAGGAATTTTTGAGGGGTGGCAACATATGGCAGATGTATATATACTGAATTTGATCACAGTTATCACAGTTTGATGAGAAATAGTATGTTTACACTACATAAGGACACGGGCTGCCATTTACAAACTCACACAGACAAACTTAATCTCATGCAATCAATGTCTTGCATTTGAGGTTTCATGTGAAACAGTTAGCGGTTCCAGAACAGCTGATTTGAGTTAGTTCAGTCAACTCTTGAGTATGTTCACTCTGAGTTAAGCAGAAAATAAAAAGCCATCATCAGTGGAGCTCTGACTCCACAATTCACCATGGCAACAGGTAAATAAAAGACAGCGCCTCCATTTTAATCCAGTGGATATAGAGATATTAATGCATGTGTAGCAGACGGTACACGTTTATCTTTAAAAGAAGAGCCTGAGTCAGAGCGAGGAAAGTGTAAATAAGTTAACCATAAAGTTAATAAAAAAGTTTATTCATCATTTATCAGACTTACATTTCCTTAATGAAGATAAAGTGGTGAAATCTGACTGTGTATCAGGCTGTAGATACATTACATTATATTAATAATATATAATAATATATTTGTTCAGATTTAATCTGATGGGGAGAAACACAGGAGGCAGCAACTGAAAAATAGGAAGATTTAAAACATATAGGATAGATCAAAGACATAAAGACATGACTGTAAACTCACAGTCTGACCCAGTAATAATATGTTTGGTGATTTGCACTTGAAAAGACGTTAAGGTTAAAATACAGTAGATTTTAAAATGTTGCACATCTATTTGTATCTTGACTCAACAGCATTCACTGACTTTATTTCAGCTACAAATGTAGTAAATTTAAAGACACTGAAATGCTGCACCATTGCTCACTCAGAAATCTGAACATATAATCCCTAATATTAGGCTGTAGGAATTATGTTCCATCAGTGCGATGAGTGACATCAGCGATAGAGATCATTAGTCACTGATACTACGTGTCTAAAACTTCATACCGATTTTTAAAATTTAAATAATTAGACCTAAAAATTATGTGCAATAAACATGTGGGAGCTGCTCTAACAGTCTGACAGACAAAATGAATAATAAAAGGACAGAGGTTGGATTCTGAGCTGAGGGTGAATTCTCGCTGTGTAATATTTGAATGTAAAGACAAAAACTGATGTTCAAAGAAATGATTGATGTGCATAAACTCAGTAACTTAAGACAGTCCTGAGTAACAAACTAATATCCAGCAGGATTTAGACCGTGACAGACGGTAAATCTCTGCTAATTAACGCGCTTCGATACAAGTTTTGACACGGACTGAATGAATGAGGAAATGAAACAGCGTGTAAGAGGGAGGAGACTAACCTGTTCACAGACTCAGCTGCCATGGTGATTGACTCAGAGTTTGAGTTACCTCTCTTTCTGGAACTGAAACCCAGAGTTTCCCTCATTTCAGGGTTAACATACTCGGAGGTCTTTCTGGAATAGGCTATCCCTCTGGCTCCACTCAGTTTTCCAAACAAAGCAGTCTCTTGCCACTCTGGCGTTATCTTGTGCTGCATTCTCTGCAGTCAGACATTGGAGATTCACGCTCGTAAATGTAAAATTGGCCATAACTTTTCTGTGAATTCTTTGCTGCCAACTGGGGTGGCAGCTGGGGTGGCAAGGCTTTCTTTTAGGGTGGCAGCTGCCACCCCATGCCACCCCGGTAGATCCGCCCATGGGTGTAGGTACCAGATTGGCTCGGGCAGCTACACCTGCCGATGGACCCCATTTGCATAAAGTGAAACATAAAGTGAATATAACTTCAGTAATATACCTCGTCCATGTGCATTTCTCTGCTGCTGAAGCTCGCTCTGCCATAAAAACTGCCACGGTTGGTTTCAGTTACACGGAGTGAGGAACGTAAGATCTGTATCTGTTATATAACTACAACTCCCATGATCCCACGCTACTTTGTGATGTCATCCAACTCCGTCTTCTGTTATTGTTTTGGTTTAAGACTCCTAGCGGCAGAAAATTACATATTGCACGTTTAAAGGAAACTTAATTTATCTAAGTGCATATCAAGATAAATGTATCATAATAACTTGACAAGCCTGTGTGATTACAAAGTCATCTGCAAAGTGTACAGAGAAATGAAGCCTACATTGAACCCACATAACCACATATATATGGCTGTGTACTTTGGGACACTCAAGATGCCTAAATTAGGCCCCAGTCACACGGGAAGCATTTTAGCAGGTGGAGGTGGCTTTTTGTAATTGTTTTTAATGAGAATGAAGCTTTTTACCCACTGTTTATGCCTCACTTTTCTGCACTTCGGGCACCTGTTGTTTTTGTCAGAGCACTCTGAAGTCCTTGAGTTGAAAAACTGAGCTGAAAAGCACCCCACATCATCTCCGCTTTTTTCCCCATTGTTCAGTCAGATGATTTTAGGGGCTGGCCTTCTGTGATGGTCACAACAACAAGTTTACAGTTGGTAAACAATGGAGAACAAACTGGTGGTTGAGGTTGCTTGAAATGCAGAGCTATACGGCCTGATGATAGACAGCAGGATGTCAGACTGCCCCTGATTCATCCTAAAATATGCCTGGAAACAGCCATTGTGGAGGTGAAGCTCCTGGACAAACTGGTGGTACTTCTCGTGATCCACCCTCTTTTTTAGGGTCTCATGTACCCACACAGATCTCAGTTTCTCCGTGCCCAACAAACTATTAGCTGACAGCCTCTCACCTTCAACCAGAGCTACTACAGCAAGTACCCTCTGCCTGTCCATTTTATTAACTAGAAACTAACTACTGTGAAATAAATAAAATAAAATGGTAGGTTGATTACACGGAAAGGTTAAAGAGGTGATGAGGTGGTTGCCTAGCAACAGTAAAAAGGCACAGCAATCTTCTTTTTGCCAGTGGCATTCAGTTTAAAAACAAAAGGCAGTGCAGTGCCTTTTCTGTGTGATCAGGGCCTAATGATGCACTCGTGGTTCAGTCATTGACGTCAGTAATGTTGGAATACATCAGCCATTTGGTATCTACCAGGTGTTTGTATTCTGGTACTCATCTATGAGCGATATCATGACATGGACCAATGGACCAATGAAAAAGCTGTAAACTTTAAAACTGAAAAAAAATATACTGACAGTCTGGCTTCAACTTGTTTCCCACTTGCTTGTTCCAAAGTTTGTGACCATATCACACATTCTTCATCAGCAAGCAGATGTAGTTTTTTATAGGTGTATGGATACAGTATCCTGGCCATTAACCTGCTACACTTTTTGTTTATGATGTGTTATGGTTGAATGTTTACCTTGTACTATAAATCTTGATATCATGGGACTTGTCCGAGGTCCCACTGGTATTTACTAGTTTGTCTCCCTTTTAAAGGCAACTTCCTTGTGGTAAGGTTGAACATTTTTAGCATCGGAGGGGACAACGATTTTCCAAATGATCATCAATCATTAGTTTTGGTCTTTGTAAGCCTTAAACACACAGGCATCACTAGTATTTAGAAACTCTAAATAGGCTGCATTAATGTGCTAATATTTGTCAAATAATTACAATGTCATTTTTTATTTGAGAGGCCGCTGTGTGTGTGTCTGACCAAGAAGGTGGCACACAACGATCATATCACTTAATTGTCTCCAAGGGGAAAATTTGTTACCTCAGCACAAGCATTATCCATGCCTCCAGAACACTCTGCAGATGCATTTGCACAATAGAAACACTCATGTACAACAAGTTCTATTCATACAAACAACACAAAAACAATATATGGCCCACACCAGTGCAACTATTCTATTGAATTATTAAAAGCAGTGACTGACACCTGTCTCTTTGTGTGACGCATCATTACTCATTCAAACACTTTAAATGTCTTCACATTAGATGGATCGGTTGCCTTGTAATTGTTGTCTTGAAATGAGAGCCTCAGATGCAAAACCAATCACCGTTGTTATTGAATCGTACCATTAAAGCCTTTGATATACACACTCGGGATACCTGTGTTTTTTTTTATTTATGCCTGTGAAAAAGAAATGTCTAACTTCTACTGCTGCCAACTCAAAACACCTGATCCACATTGAGGCATAAGGAAACAACTCATCATGGAAAACCTCAAGCTGCATGTTGCACCAAGATGACATTTAAATGTTAGATCACTCTCCAACAAGTCATTTGTTTAAAATATTATTATTTTAACCCAACTTTAATTTCTTATTACAAATATCTGAACTTTCTTTAGTCCACTGTAAAGGCTGGAGTGTAAGCTGTAGTTTTAGTGATCATTTAAGTCATTAAATTCACTGATGAATGAATGATGAATTGGTGGTGGTTAGCACCGTCGCCTCACAGCAAGAGGGTTGCCGGTTCGATCCCAGCTGTGGGAGCCCTTCTGTGCGTAGTTTGCATGTTCTCCCCGTGTCAGCGTGGGTTCTCTCTGGGCACTCTGGCTTCCTCCCACAGTCTAAAGACATGCAGACTAGGTTAATTGATAACTCTAAATTGTCCGTAGGTGTAGTAGTCTGGTGAGGGTGTACCCTGCCTCTTGCCCGATGTCAGCTGGGATAGGCTCCAGCCCCTCCGCGACCCCCAAGAGGATGAAGCGGTCAGAAGATGAATGAATTAGTAATTCTCAATTATCAATTCATAGCAATTCAAGGTTTGAAGTGCTAGATTGTCAACTCCAGTGGACTGCACTTATTTACAGACCTAATAAATTTAAGTTATATCAGTGAATTTTCAGATGTACTGTATGTTTTAGTATCAAAATATGGTTGTCTTTTATTCCGTGGTCTATGGCATTTGGTGGTAATACCTTGATCTAAATACCAAAATAGCTGGCTGCATTTATTTCTAGCCTACCTGCACAAACCTATTGGACTCTGGGTCCCTGTTCAAAATGAGGACCTCCTGTTAGGCAGTCACTTATTTTCTATGTAAAATAAAAACTCTTACTCTTAAATAAATGTAGGGGAGTAAAAAGTAGGCCACAATAATATCCTCTGAAATACAGTGTAGAGGTATAAAACAGCAGCAGGCTATAATATCTTTTAGATATGAGTATCAAAAACCACACTGAGGTCTGAATTCTATTAAATTTGTTTAGACCTCAGCACGGCTTTTGATATTGTTGATCATTATTTTTTATTCAGTCATCTTAAAGAACTGGTTGGCATCCAGGGCTCTGCCATCAAGTGGTTTGCCTCCTTTAGAGTGCCGAAGTCACGCCCCTTCAGGTGAAGCTCATGGGACCTTAGATCGGAAAAAAATATGAATGGCAGTGAATGAGGAGAGAAATATTATCTTTTGGTCCCGTTTGAGTTGTGACATGAAATCCAAATATGTCGTTAATGAATTTAAAACATAAATTTTAAGCTCAAGAAAGTCATACTTTGTGGTAACACTGTTGAGATATAAACTTTTGAAAAAAATGTAATTAGTAAAACTACACAGGAGGTGGTCGCGTATGTGACGTCATAGCTTTCACTCGCTTCTGGCAGCTTGGAGTGACTGTAACCTGGCACAAAACACACAGACGTCTTCAGCGGGGAGGCCAAGCTGCAGGAAGCGAGGGAACAAACCTCTTTACCTGGTTTAAAGCAGACCTATCACAAAAATCTCGTATAGATCTGTGGCTTATCTCTGACAATTTGGCTCTCTGGGTTCAAACATGTAATATTACTGCTGCTCCCTTAACTGATCATGCTGGAATAGATATTTCTTTATCAAATTTAAGTTCTACTTGTCGCAACAAACCTGGATACTGGAAGTTAAACTCTTCCTTTCTACAACAATCAGCTTATTGTTTGGGTGTTAAACAAATTATTACTAAGTTCAATTCAATGTCTGAAATTACACCTACACTTAAATGGGAGCTATTCAAATTTGAATGTCGACGTTTTTCAATGTGTTTTGGAAAGCAACAATTAAGAGATCAAAATAAGGCTTATGCTGATAATTTAAAAGAGTTTAAATGATATATTAAATATACCTGTTCCAAGTGATGGAGATAAAGTGCGCTTGCACTCATTAAGGGAAAAATTAGACCTTTTTTTCCAGACAAAGGCAAGGGGAGCATTCATAAGATCTCGGGCCAGATGGTTGGAACATGGAGAAAAAAATTCATCCTTCTTTTTTAATCTGGAGAAAAAACGTGGAGAGGCAAGAAAAATATCTGCTTTATATATTGATAACAGTCTCTCTGAAAACGAAAAGGAAATTTCTTCATTTATCTCCAACTTTTATCAGAAGTTATACACCTCCTTGTTTGACCCTCAGGCTTGTCGTGTTTTTTTTGATAAAGTATCCCCATTCATTCCTAAAATTTCCAGGGAGAATTATGAGCTTTGTGAAAGTCCAATTACACTACAAGAATTGCAGAAAACTATTACCAAAATGCCAACTAATAAAAGTCCTGGTCCAGACGGACTACCCTATGAATTTTATATAACTTTCTGGGAAGATTTAAAACATATGTTATTGGAAGTTTTTGTTGATTGTGCCCAAAATAAGGAACTGACTGTTTCTATGAAGCAAGGTTTAATATCCCTAATTCCTAAACCTGGTAAAGATCTTCTTTATCTGGATAATTGGCGTCCTATAACGTTGTTAAACTCAAACTACAAAATACTTGCAGTACTGTACACTAATAGATTAAAATTTTGCTTAGAGGAAATTAATTCTGTAACACAGTCAGGTTTTATGAAAGGTCGGCACATTTCTAATAATATTCGACTTGTCCTAGATATTTTAGATTACGGAGATCTGTTTGATAAAAAGTCACTGATTTTGTTTTTGGACTTTTACAAAGCTTTTGATACTGTGGAACATTCGTTTACTTTTGAGGCTTTACAATATTTCGGGTTCAAAGAAAACTTCAGGAACATCAATAGTACACTCTATACCAATATTAATAGCTGTGTATCCCTGGCTCATGGTACCTCGCCTCGTTTTGATATAAACCGTGGCATAAGACAAGGGTGTCCAATTTCACCTTTCTTATTTTTGATAGCTGCTGAACTTCTTATTCTGTTTATTGTTAATTGTGTGAATGTAGAAGGTATTAAGATAGGTGACAATGTTCTAACCATCAGTCAGCTGGCCGATGACACGTTTATTTCTTCAAAATGAACTTCAAGTCCCTATTGTTATAAAGGCTTTAAATGCGTTTTCAAGTGCCTCTGGCCTCACTATTAATAAGAGAAAGTGTGAAATAATGGCCATACATGATTCTGACACTGTCTCAATAGATGATATAAAGGTGAAAAAAGAGGTAAAATACTTGGGTATCACACTGAGCAAGTCTACCAGTGAGAGGATCTCTCAAAACTTTATGCCGAAAATTGAAAAGTCTAAATCTATCTTTAACTGTTGGTTACAGAGAGATCTTACTATTATGGGTCGAATTTTACTTTCTAAGGCAGAAGGTTTATCTAGATTAGTGTACCCAGCTTTATCTTTATATGTAGATCGCAAAACCTGTGCAGCTATTGATTCACTCTTATTTAAATTTATATGGAAACACAAAACTGAGTATATAAAAAGGAAAACACTTATCAGACAGTATTCAGAGGGTGGTCTTAATGTCTTAGATTTCCATACTATTAATAGTATATTCAAAATCAATTGGTTAAAACATTGTCTAGCACATAATAACGCTCAATGGTTTTTTATCCCCAATTTTTTTTTTAATAAATGTGGGGGTTTAAAGTTTTTGCTGTCATGTAACTTTACCTCAAGTAAACTGCCTGTTAAGCTTGCCAACTTTCATAAACAAGCCCTGGACACATGGAAAATCGCTTTCAAACATAACTTCTCTCCTCACACATGTATCTTATGGAATAATCAACATGTTGTTTACAAGAATAAGACCCTATTTTTCAAAGACTGGTATGATCAAGGTGTTACGTTTGTTTTTGATCTTTTGAATGATAACGGGGACCTAACTACCTATGAAGAATTCACCCAACCAAAAGGATTAAACATATCCCGTTCTATGCACTCCAGAATACTCAAAAGTATACCTACTAATTTGTTGTCTCTTATCAGAGCGCCTGTTCTATACACACATTTCTCAGGAATGATTCCTGCTCTGTGGCTTGGTGGAAAGGTTCTTGAGGATCGTTCATGTAACAATGCTCATATCAGGTCAGTTTTTACTTCTGTTAATAGTCAGCATCCAAACTCATCAGTAACAAAGTCTGGACTGAGTTTAATAGATTTTTTGTCCCCAATAAAGTTAAAGAAATACATATTAAAATCTTACATAGATATTATCCCTGTAATGAATTCATTAACAGATTTACACCTGATGTATCCCCTTTATGCTCCTTCTGCAAAAAAGAGGTTGAGTCCCTCTATCATTTGTTTTATAGATGTCCCTATTCTACTAACTTTTGGACTCAAATGTCTTTATTGATTTGGGAATCTCATAAAATTTTGATCACTATTACTGAAAGTATGGTCTTATTCTTAAATGCTGAATGTAACAATGAGGAAGTTAATAATGTAATAAAATTGCTGTGTCTGTTGGGTAAATATCACATCCATAAAGCTAGATTTCTCCAGGCTGTGCCAAAAGAAACTTTGTTTTATGTGGAACTTAAATCTTTTTATGACTCTGTATGTAAAATATGTAAAAACAAGAAAGCTTTCAAGACATCCGGTATTATGGAAAATATTATGGTCCATATTACTAGATAAAATCTCCTGTTTTTTGGGTTTTTTTTTTTTCATCTTTTCTTTTTCTTTTCTTTTCTCCATTTTTGCATATATATTTATTTATTTTCTGTTTCTTTTTCGATTAAATTTGTCTTTATGCAGCCTGATACACTGTATTTTATTTATTTATTTATTTACTTATTTTTTATAATTATTTTTTCTTTTATTGTATTTATTTTTTGTAAGGCTCTGCTGTTTGTCACATACTCCTTGTACTTCACTGTTGTCAATGTTTTGTATGAGTTCATAGTTGTATAATGTCATGTTTGTCTGTATAATGGCTTTAATATGATAAATAAAGTTTGTTTAAAAAAAAAAAAAAAGGGTCTAGCTGCAGCCAGAGCCACTACAAACCACGCCCCTTACAAAACACGCCCATACGACACTACGGTGGCTGTGGAGGCCCAGAGCACTTAGAAAGCAAACAGAAAGGAAACAAAGCAATAATGGGAGCAATTTTAACAACTTTAACGGTTGATTTACAACATTAAAGGATAACTTCGGTATTTTTCAACCTGGGCCCTGTTTCCCCATGTGTATGTGTGTGTACAATTCATAGGTACAACTCGTTTTAAAATTGGTTCAGTATTGAGGGAGGCGGATGCGGCCGGCAGCCGCGAAACGAGTTATAACGGCAGATGTGGGGGCAAATGCGTTCCGTATAAATTTGCGCATTAAAAGTGTTTTTTTTTTCGCCACAGTCCGGCTCATATCTCCAACGTAATCTCTGTCAACAGCATGCAAATCGTCTGTCTTGCCTTCACTTCCTCTGGGCTGTGTAGCGACATGTCAGGTGACCTGTTGCCGGAGGTAAACAGACGAGCCATGCTCAGAGCCGGTCAGAGCGGAGTTGGTTGTCCCGGAGTACAGTTGAGAGTTTTGCTGCATCAATTGAAAACAATGGTTCGTGTTTGTGCTTTTCCGACTTGCAAGAACAGGATGTTGCGCAACACCCCGCACAGCTTTCATAGGCTGCCTTTGTCGGACGGCGAGATGCTGAAGTTGTGGCTAATTGTGCTACAAATGGATGCTAACACTCCTGTCCAGACGCTGCGCCTCGCAGACCATCGCGTCTGCAGTGCACACTTTTCCCGAGATGACTACTGCCAGCCCAAGAGGAGAAGACATCTAATCCCGAAACAAGTCGGATATTTTATTAATAATTAAATAAATGTTGCATTGCAATAAAGAACATTAACATTACTTAAGTTATATTAACTTACAGGTCACAATAAATTAATAAAAATTTGTTAATCTCTTAACAGTCTACATTCTCTAAATAATCTTATTTCTCCACTTGCAGTCTGTGTGTGGGAGGGAGATGCACTTGAGGCTGCATCACTTGGTGCTGAGGTGGATGAGGTGGCTGCAGTTACATTAGTAGGCCCAGGATTTGCAGAAGTGGGGCACAAATACTTCAGAAGTGCATCTAAAAAGAGGAGATATGTATATTTGACAAACTTACAATATATTAATCAAATAGCTGTTGATTGTGAAACCATCATGGCATAACCATAATAGCACCTATCATTACAGTCTGCCTTGATCTAATGACATTTTAAACACAGCAAACAGCCAAAATATAAAAAATGCAACTGTAAATCACAAATCTGAAAATTGGAAAACATAAATATACAGTATATGACTATCAGTGTTTCCCATACATTCATTTATCTGTGGCGGTGCGCCACGAATAAATTATCTCCGCCACATATAGATTTTTCTGCTTTTGGCGCTACCTGTTCGACCTGGCTCATAAACACATTATCTCTGTGAATGTAGCTTGTCGTTACAATTCTGGTCCAATAGGTGGCGGTATGCATCGTAAAGACGCACTTAACGCACCTGGTCGGCCAGAAAAAGAAGAAGTGCAGCCGTAGCAGAACGGATCCAAAGACCTCTTGGTACAAATATGTGGGCAAACAAGTCCAAAAGTGGTCCGAACAACTCTAACTCATCATGTTATATTAGCCTGTGTCTGTATTAACATGGCTGGAAGCTCAACATGTGCAGAGACATCACGCTGTTAGTAGTGTTAACTGCAGCGCGAGTCCCGTAGCAGCTTGCCACCGTTAATCAATTACAGCGGCTGCACCGGCAACGGGAGCGACGCGACAACTCTCTCACGACAATTAAAGAGGCTCTTTCTATTTTTTTCTAGATAAAAACTACATGAAATGTGTTTCATGTAGTGTAATGTGAAATGTGTTTCATGTAGTGTAGGAGATACGTGATGATTTTTCCCCATGCATTTACCCATGTTTATCCGTGACATTGTGTAAATGTCTGTGGCGGACATTTGAAAGCGACTAAATGACAAACAGTACAGTAAACTTGTAGATAACTCAAACGTATATAATAACTTAGGTGGAATGTTTTATGCAGCCTCTTGGCTCGACAAACGGTAAACAACCTCGCTGGCCCGGCTGTAAGGTTCTGCTCGTTAGTAATTAAGTCTGACGTTGGATGTTCACTCCTTCACACAGATCAGTACTGAAAAATACTCTTCATGACAATGGCACCCAGCTGTCAGTTTGTCACTCAGCAGCACCACATTACAGAAGACTGCAGGTAGCGGGGGGAGGGGGGCGCGGTTAGGGACCGTGGCGAAATTGGTGCTGCCTGCCAGAGAGGCAGAAGGATGCCAGGCAGGCAGAAATTTAAATTAGAAATATTATTTCATTACTATTTAAAGACGTGTGGCTATATGTACTGTTGTTATTTTGTAGTGTATTCTTGTCTAATTTTTGAATAGAATGGGGGAAAAACAAAAACAAAAAAAACACCTCACTCCCTGGCACCCTGTGGCATGCTGGCGCCTCAAGCATTTGCCTAACCTGCCCTATGGGCGGCACAGCCCTGGATCCACACACACAAAAAAAACAAAACATTACATATACTTTATGAAGAGTCTCATGTTTCACTTGCAGTAATGGTGTTTTGCTGTGAAAACATCATAGAAATCTTTGGCATTTTTATTGAACACTTTCACTGTTCTCACCTCTAACTGAATCATTACCACTTCAATAGGCTACAGGTTAAGTAGGGAACACAAACAACCATTCTGAAGGTAACAGGCAGCCTAATATCATTCATTCGATGGCCGGGGGTGAATCGGGGGGGGGAAGGTTGGCCGTGTTTCCCAATAAAGATCATTCTTAGGATCTTAGCCATGATACTGTTAATTCATGTTCTGTGTTCATCCCATTCATTAAAAAAATACCAAAATAATTAGGCTACTTAACACCAGCACTGTATTTGATTAGGTTATTAATTCATCTCTGTTTAACGGTTTTGAATATAATCGCTAATATAAAGAAAACCCGTATTTTCCAGTCAGCGAGCGGTGAGAGAGCCGGATGGGTTGCCTCAGCTCCTTCTGGCACATCACCTCCATCACCACCATCACCCGCCCGAAAAAGAAAAAAAAAAAAGTAAATGTTTGCTAAAACTGTGTGAATTGTCTGTTTCTTGTATTGAAAAGCCTGTATCCGAACATGCATACTTACATTTAACACTCAAAGTGTTAAAAGTTAACACTCAAAGTGTTAAAAGTGTAATTATGCCTAATTTCAAACCTTAATAACATTTAAACGTTAAACGGAGGAGTTAGAGCCCCCCCCCCCATTTTTTGTTCCAGGCTGTAAAAATATTTATTTCTGCTCTAAAGTTGGGCATTTTAACATGGGGGTCTATGGGAATTGAATCACTTCTGGAGCCAGCCTCAAGTGGACAGTAAGTGAACTGCAGTTTTTGGCACTTCCGCATTGGCCTCACTCATCTAGCCTCCCAGCTAGCGGGGGAAAACTGGTGCTTCCTCCTCAGACTCCACTTCATTCAGCTGCCAGCACAGCCAGTTAGCCTCTGCTAGCTTCTCAGCTAACATTAGCCCCGTTTGGATCCAACTGGAGCACCAAGCCCTGGTTTTGTTATTCAGGTTAATGTGGGAAGAAGCAGCGGGTTTATCGGGCACTTGAGTGAAGTGGAACCTGCGAAGAAACACCGGGACTGTCTGGATGTAATAGTCCGTGGAGATGCTGCGGTGCTCGGCTGCACAGTTGAGGCGAGTGGGGTAGGGGGTTGAGAGCAGAGGTAGAGGGAGGAGTGGCTCATGACACACTTTGTTTTGGTCTACAGGTAGTGCACAACAGCAAACCTAGTGGTGAAACAATTTCGGTTTTGGCCCCAACCTAGTGGTGAAACAATTTCGGTTTTGGCCCCTTTAAAGTAGAACTACTCACAGCTGAGGTTGTCGCTGTTAGCAACTGGCCGCTAACAGCGGCTAACAGCGGTTAACAGCGGCGCAGTAATGCGAGGAGAGGGATGAGGCTGTTAGTGACTGGCCACAAACAGTGGCTAACAGCGGCACAGTGATGCGAGGAGAGGGATGAGGCTGTTAGCGACTGGCCGCTAACAGCGGCTAACAGCAGCGCAGTGATGCGAGGAGAGGGATGAGGCTGTTAGCGACTGGCCGCTAACAGCGGCTAACAGCCAACAGCGGCGCTGGCCTGTGATTGCATTACCATTCTCCCTCAGCAGCTCTCTCTACCTGGGAAAAGCTACCCCGATGTGGGCCTTCGTTTTTTTAATTCGCTGGTCACGCTGCCTTTTTCAAATTTATGAATGCAGACATCAATTTTTGCCAATAAACAACTGAAAATGTTACACAATGTCCCTTTAAAATGCTCACTGCAAAGGACAGATGAATCACTTGCAGTGAATCCTTCCCTCCTCAAAGCCACTTCCCACTTCTTCCTAACATCTTTGTCTTTGGGAAACCTTCAAAATGAAAATGGGAGATTTGGGAGAGTCTACACAAAAACATTTTACAAAGCTCAAGCTTATTTTCCTCCTCTTCTTCCTATTTTCTTCCTATTTCTCTATTTTCTATCTTTCTGTTTACTTCTTCTTCCTATTTTCTTCCTTCAAATTTCTCAGAACCTTTCTTTAACAAAAATCCTATTTTGATGCATATCTGTTGATAATGAACCAAAGCTGCTGAAATTGTGAGTAAGCTTGTTTGCAAACTATTCTACAGTCAGATGTTCTGTTGTCTGTATTTTTAAGTAAGTGGGTGGGTATGAGACATGAGAGGTATCTTACTTTTGTTAGGGTTAAAGAATTACATGTGAATAATACAGTCTGTGCCACCTGTGTAAAATTTGCTGGTCAATGTTATACCAGTAACAGTTGTTTTATTTCTACAATAGCATTCTTGTGTCAGTTGTAATCTAAGTCAGTGTTATGGAATATTTGATTTATAAAGTCTCAGTTAGCCTTCATAGCCGGGTTAACACCACTAAACATAGCCTAGCTAATGTTAGCTGGCTACGATTTCACTTATATTCTATTCACAAAATACAACCAATAATAACGTTCAACCTTACTTGTGAAAAGTAATCCCCCGAGCCCTGTTTTCACTAGCCCGCCAATTTGTACAGGAATACGCCGGTAGGATGACCGGTTCAAGATGGCGGCCACATTTCTTGCGCCCCAGCAGTCAATGCGGCGTCTACTCTTTATTATGTCTATGGTATGGTCAGAGATATAATCTCCCGACGAATGCATAACTTCCTCCTCAGTAACACTGCCTCTTCGTCCACAGGGTCCTCCAAGAACGGACATGCCGTGGTTGAAAAAAGTAGATTTGGAACTAGAATACACTTTAGGATCCAACTTTACCTTGAGGACAGATGATCAAACTCGCTGAAACCTGCACGACACTAAATGAATGAATGAATGAATCACTGCGTGTGTGGCGTAAGAGGGAGGAGACAGCTAGAAACTTGAGGTTCATTGAAGAAAACCTGCTCCCAACCAGGTTAGGTTCACAGAGTCAGTTGCCATAGTAACTGACACCGAGCTTCAGTTACCTCTCTTTCTGAAACGGGCTGGAGTTACTTCCCTTATCTGGTTTAAGTTACCTCCCTTTCTGAAACGGAAAACCCAGAGTTTCCCTCATTTCATGGTTAACAGACTCAGTTTTCACTAAACTTGCTTTGTGAAACGAACCCCAGGAGACCAGCGGCCGTGTTAAATGGTATGTTGTTTATGAACTTATTTATTTTGTGTGAGCTGGCAGTAGACTTGACCGTGTGTGTGTGTGAAGTGAGGTAAAGTAGGCTAAGTATGATTGTAATATGCAGTGTGTCTGATTAATCTGAACTGAAGACCTAGCGTAAAGTTATAAAAGTCAGTGAACATTATGTCACTGTTTTTATATCTGTCATTGGTGAAGCTGTAACGTTAGCGTGAGATTACCAGGTGATGACATTGTATGTGGCTCTGTTTTAGAAAAGGAGGAGTGCAAGACAGCTTTGGTAGCATAGGAATAAATCACTTATTGACTTATTCATACTTCAAAAACAGCATCAATAAGTGATTAACATAGGGAGGATCAAAATAAAATAAATAAATAAAATAAAAATCAACCAGTCACCCTCCTCCCCTGACAAGTAAAGAACAGTCCCTTCACAAGTAAAGGACAGTCCCTAAAGTGCGGTGAAGTTTGTGGACTGTTACCTGACACAAAGAGAGAAATGTGAATGGCTCGTTTCTCCTCTGACACGCCACATACCTGTGTGCCGCCTCAGCTTGGTTGTTCAGGTACTACTGGGCAGTCATGAAGCCAACGAAAGAGGAAATTAGGCTACTGGACTTCTCTGTCGCCGGTAAGCCGTTACCTTGCGCCACGGAGCCGCCGTATTCCTGTCTGTGACCCCCATTCAACCCACAAATGGCAGGATTCGCCTTTCGTTTCTGCTGCTGTTTGAAATCTGCATTGTCGCAAATGCGAGTAAAATGCTCACATGTAGAGCTCTGTGGAAAACAAATCAATGCAAACAAGTAAAAAGAGATAAATAATAACTTTCACTGCTCAAAGATACTCACATGTCTGGAAAACAAACCACTACAGCAGCATATTGAGTGCCAAGTGGCCAGCGTGCGCCATTATTAGACGGTGCATGGACACTCACCCCCTTGCGACTGGACTTTAAACTTATCCCACAGTAGTAGTACGTGAGGCACCGTAGTACGGTACTCTGCAACACTAGTGACATCAGCCACTACTGTATGTAGTTTTTAGATGTGAAAAGTTCTAGACCCATGCAAATTAGTTCTGGAACGCACCAGGGCCTTTTCTGAAAAGATCCTGGTATGCTTTCCAGTACGTTCTGGCTCAAATTAAGCACTGGATGATGCTCTATGTCACTGAAGTATGTCACTGTTGTTAGTGAAGGTGTAACTTGTTATATTAGATTACCATGAGATGACAATATTATCTTTATCTTTTGTGAGTGCACTTTATAAATGTAGGCTATTCTTTGATTTTAATAAAGTAGCATTTTGTTGATGTTGTTTAGCCTTGCTGATGCTGTTGCATGGGGGATACAGTTATTTTTATTGTATGAAAAAATCATATCTGCAGTAGAAAGTTGCACTTTGGAAGTTTGGTTTTGGTACATAGTGATACATGGTCTGAAAGGTTTAGGAGCCTCTGATGTACCACATTTCAATCAGAGGCATTTACATAGAGCATATAAAAACGAGCACAATGACTAAATTATATAAGTATATTACCAGAAATGATGTTATTTCTTTAAGAAACTATTCACTTACTATTGGCTCTGTTCTTGCAGTTTTTCTCATGTTCTCCTCTGCTCTTATTATACCCAGGCTCCTGAGGCGGAAGCTATGGAGGTGGATGAATGAGGGGATCACGGTGATGTCATCCCTTTTTTTGATTGCCACCTTTTGTGTCATAAATATCAGTTCAGTATTCAGTTATGAGTTGAAACCTTTTACCAAAAAAAAAATCCATCCTAACTCAAGCTAATAAGATTAAGATATTTTTGTCTTCCTCAGTGGATGGATGGGTGGTGATGTCACTCATTTGTTTGATTGCAACCCTTTTTGTAATAAAAGCTGGTCAAAATACATGAAAAAGTACTTGTCCCTGTTTTTTTATTTCATAATGATAATATTTAATGATTTTTCACTGCCGCACTGAAAATGTCCCCGATTTTCATCTCAGAAATCTGGTCACCTTAGCTTACACCCCTGTACATTGCTGAACTTCTCTGTCTCTTCTGAAGCTCTAGGCCTCTTGATCAAGTTGATATTCGGCATAAAACTGATTTGATTTGATCGATTTGATGTGATCATGCCCAAGTAAAGTCGGCTAAGTACATCAAAACTGTAATTATAAGTAGGTCTATAGTTACTGATTAGTCCACTTTACATTCCATCACTAGACAAAGCTCAGCCCTTCATTAATTTTATCACTCACGCTATTGGTTGTGTCGCCTGGCAACCCCGGGAATCTGGCAAGACGACGCGTCATTAAAAAACAAAGCGAATTCATAAAAGCAGATAAAGTAAACAAACGTTTGTCAGGTAATTATGGTAGAATGTTCGAAAAAAATATAAAGAAACAGAGGGAAAAATACAAAGCTTGTATTACTACAGTGGATAGAGAGACAGAGTTGAGAGGGAACTTTAAACGAGGTCTCAGGTTCTCGCGGGATATCGTGGGTTGCCTAGCGACGGAACTCATACTACACAGGCTTTGATCACACTGGCATAGATCTTGCAGTGGAGACACTCAGTCGCGTGAGCTCCTTTCTGGCTTTCAAAATTAAATGATTGTGTGTTAGTGGAAGTAGCCGTTATGTGTGGAGAGTCCATGTAGATTTTTATAATTTCACTCTCTGTTTGCTGCTTAATGTTTTTTTAAGTCTGCTGAAAAAATGGCCACTGTTGTAGCTCAGCCACATTTCATCTTCGGTCTACGGACAGGTGTGCGTAACAATTTGTGTTTCTTCGATGAGCAAACTGTCATTTTCCCCAGCGGAAACAGTTGTGTGTGCTACAACACCGTCCAAAGATGTCAGAGGTTCATTCCAGGTAGGCTGAAGGATTGTTAGTGCCGGACATCTTGTGAAACTTTCACAGCCATTTCTTAGGCTATGATCAATGTTGTTCCCTTTCGTGAGTTTATTTCATGCGGTATTAGGGACTGTTCTTTACTTATCAGAGGAGGGGGATGGCTTAAGTGTGACTTCGTTTGATTTTGTGTGTGTGTGTGTGTGTGTGTGTGTGTTATTTGACCCTCCCGGATGCTACAAATGCATGACCCTCCCTCCACCATAAATTAGTTTTTAGATTTTACAAACTTACCTTTTGATATTTGAAAGTTAAAAGTTGGAGCAGAAATCCTATGAGTTGAAAAAAGCCTCGGGGTTTCACTAGTTTGTGCAGATGGTTTATTTTTGGCCAAATTTTAAATGACATGTAGTATAAAGTAATTTTGATGAAATTCTTTTCAAATTGATGAAATATCACCATTTTGATCTCAGATTTGGTCATGTTTTTTTTTTTTTCTGACAGAAGCATTGGTCCAAGAACCGTTGGAAATGTGAACATTCAACTATAATTTCTGTTTTTACAGTTCCTGGATTTGATACATGGTGTAATTCGGGGCATTATTAAAGAAAACATGCCTACTGAACATATTTCCTTAAAAAATCTACAAAAATCGAAAATTAATACAAAAATACAGCGATTTAAATTTGTATGCCCCTCCCCTAAGCCTAGTCCTCCCCAGTGATTAAAAATAATTTATGGAAATAATGAACAGTCCCATAGTCCTTAGTTGTTTGTCATGTCATTTCTGTTGTCTCTACAGGCTCAGAAAAAAGCCAGGGCATGCGTGCCCTGGCCATCAGTGCCAACCTGCGTTATCTGGCAGTGTCAGAGTGTGGTGACAAGGCCACCATCACAGTGTTTGACCTGCAACATGAGCAGGGCAGAAAGAGAAAAGTTCTGACTGCAGGAGACATATTTGTTCAAGAGTTTGTCAGCGTGGCTTTCTCCCCTGATTCCAAGTACCTGATAGGCCAGACGGGTGGCCCAGAGTGGATGCTGATCTTGTGGCTTTGGGAAAAACAGAAAGTCCTGGCAACAGTGAACACCACTAACTCAAACAATTCTGTTACCCAGGTGAGTCATCCATGATTTAATTTAATTAATTTAATTTAATTTAATTTAATTTTATATACTTTATTAATCCCCCTGAGGGGAAACTCGATTTTTTTCACTCTTTTTGTCATTAACACACAGGTCTGTTTCAGTGCAACAGATTTTGTATGTGCAGGCATGCATGGTCTGAGGATGTTCTTTTATTTTACTGATGTCCCATCAGGTCAGCTTCAACCCTAACAACAACATGCAGCTCTGTGTGAGTGGAACAGGTGTGTTCAAGCTGTTCTACTACTCAGAGGGAGCCCTGAAACAGAGCAGCTGTCCAAAGGTGGAGTCCATCAACTTCCTGTGTCATACCTGGATGACAGAGGAGCGGGTGATCACTGGAACAGACACAGGCAGACTGCTAGTGTTTGAATCTGGAGATCTGAGAAGAGAGATTAACACTGCTTCTAAACAGTCTGACAGGTTGGAAGATGACCCCCATTAAAACTGTGCACAGGGAAACCTGCTGTTAATAGTTTTATTGCTAGTGAGATTAACAAAACAAACATGTTTCATTTTGACAAAAAAGCTTTTCCAAGAGCTTTCAGATACATCTCACCATCTTCGTCAGTGGATGAAGTTTGCTCAGTTATCTTCACTCACTACATTTACATGCCATTAGAAAAAATGTGTTATTTTATTACTCCAACCAAAACTGGACTTTTAAAATACATGTAAACATGTTAGTCCAACCGAAATCATACTAAATCATCTTTCTCAAGTTGGACTAACACACCCAGGTATTGCAATTGGGAGTCAAATTGCTCCTGACCCAAAAGCTGAAAAGCAATAAATGCGTAACAGACGAAGAAGCCAGTTACAGTATGGCAAAATCTACATCCAGAGCTGTGCATTTTTTGATGGATGAGGAGACACAGTTCATGCTATGTCAGCTGACAGAGTTAAATATTTTAAAATACATGGATGGAAGGTAAACATGGAATGGCGACCTGATCAAAAGAGTGGCGGAACAGCTGGACGACATTTGATTGTCTGGTCTGTGATGTAATAAGTCAACTGGAAAAAAGTCCCAATAGTAACAAGCTGTGAGGGGGCATATTGCCACCTATCGTAGTGGAGTCGAACGTACTTTGGTCAATTAATGGGTTCCTTTCCCATGCTTGTATACTGCGACAAGGACAGTAGTCTGATTAAATGGCATATTCAAGCTTTCACTGTATCTCTACGGGTACTAAACATTTTTGCAAAATCTTGTTTTTACTGTTTTTGGGCAACAGTGGAACAAAGTCCACTGTAAAGTAATCAGATCCATGAATTATGTCCGACTTGAGTCAGGGTCATGATCTGAATCACCACCCTCGCTTGTTAGTTAGACTGTCGGTGGTAGCTGTGGCTCAGGAGGTAGAACAGGTTGTCCACTAATTGAAAGATCAGCAATTCCATCTCCAGCTCCTCCAGTCGGCATGTAAAAATATTCATGGGCAAGTAACTCAACGCCAGATTGCTCACAGTGGCTGTTCCATCGGTGTGTGAGTGGCAGTATGGCATTGCGTATGGTGGCATCGGCCACCAGTGTATGTGAATGGGTGAATGTGACTTGTAGTGTAAAAAGTGCTTTGAGTGGTCAATAGACTAGAAGAGCACTATACAAGTGCAGTCCATGTTGCTGATGTTTAGGTAGAATCTGCTGTAGGGCCAGACCATATATTGCCCCACCCTAATTTGTTGAGAGTAAACACAGCCTAATCTATCAATTTCTATACAACAAAGTTGGACTTAACTGTCATTTGGCCTGTTTTGCACATTTACTGCATGTGGCCAATGAGTTTGTAAAACAGTCTGGGCATTAACAGTGGATGCAATGATGATGCAGTATACACATTCCAATCAAACGTATCAGTGTGGTTTTGAAGCATCCTTTACTGATCAGCCTGTTTTTTCTGTATCTTCATGTTGTAAATTTCAGTAATTCACTGCACAGGCAAATGGAGATGAAGAACATCAAAGACATTGACGTGGCCGAAGGTCCCAACGTGCTTCGCATCACAGCCATTCTGTCCTACTCCAAGGGCTTTGCATGCTCTTTGGGGTCCAGCACCATCTGTCTTTTTGAAAAGTACGAGGAGGACAGTTATAGAAAAAGCAGGGAGATTCGGGTAAATGTTCCTGCAGGTAACAGTACCACTGCAGACTCTGTGTGTGTTTCAGAGTGTGACGCATGTTATTTTCTGTCAGATTCCATCAGACCCATACACCAATGAGCTGACCCCAGTGGAATGCCAAGAGATTGACACCATATGCATCAGTCCAGCAGAGGAGACTCTGGCCATCAGCACAGACAGAGGACAGCTGTACAGCTGCAGCCTGTCCTCTGTGGAGAACAAGGTACAGTCACCTCTACAAGTACCACCACTGACACCGTGACCAACAGTCACACTGCAGCCTCCTCATTCATTTCAATGAGACCACTGCCTTGGCACAGCCAGATGCCAATGCAGAGGGCTCCAGCAAAACTCTCGTGGTTATACAGCAAAAACTGTTTTAACCTTGCAGTCTGATGTCATCTGACAGAGCACTGTATTGGCCAATGAAATTTGTACAAACCCACATTCCGAGTAGATTACACTTTCATGTGAACTCTCACCTGTCTCTAGAGATGCACCAGGCTTTCACCTTGCTCCAATGTAAACTCTGTCTATATTAGAAGCTCAAAGCAACTCAGATAGTATAAAGAGTGAGAAAGTCCATTTAGGGAGGAGGTCGGGGTAATGAATGCCCACACCCATTAATAGAAGTCCTACAAACCAACCCGCACCTGTGATTAAAAACACACAGCCTACAGTTACTCACTTTAAGCTGGGTTCTCTGTCACTGGCTGCGCTTGATGGCAGGATGGCAAAATCATTCAATCAATGCCAGGTTAGGAAACATTATAGCATGCTCCTTCCACCACGAATGTGATGACGTGATCAAGTTCCACTTGTGTCACTGACTTTCAAAATAAAAGGAATTGCGGCTTTATAATCATGCACATCTTATGTATAATAACACACACAAATACACACACACACACACACACACACACACACACAGGAAAAGCAACTGAGGAGGGATCCCTCTTCCAGGACGGACAGACATACAATAGATGTCGTACAGAACAGATCAACATAATAAATTAACATTAATCCGTATAACACAATGAGACAGAGAGAGAGACAGAGACAGAGAGAGATGCAGGACAGACGGTAATGATAATAGCTTACAACAACATTAATGAAAGTAATAATATAATTATAATTACGGCTATTGTGGTATAATATGTTGAAAGTATATACTAATATCTGATAGTATACATATGTGACAATAATCATATGTGTATAATAAAGTAGAAGTATGACCAATGATAACAGCAGCAGCAGGAGGCATCAGACAGGACCAGGGCAGCAGCACAACCACACACATCACGCTATCCAGGCACCGCTGCGATATAAGTTAACCTGCGGGACAGTGGAGCATAAAGGCTCCAGAGAAGACGCTGAGTTAGTGACATGCAGTACGGCTGAGTTAGCAAGATGCAGTAACAGGACATGAGAGAGAGAGAGAGAGAGAGAGAGAGAGAGAGAGAGAGAGAAGGTGTCTGGTGTATTATAGTAGGTCCTCCAGCAGACTAGGCTTAAGTCAGCTTAACTAGGGGCTGGTATAAGGCAAGCCTGAGCCGGCCCTAACTATAAGCTTGATCAAAGAGGGAAATCTTAAAGCCACAGTGTGTAGGAATTTCTCCCATCTAACGTTGAAATCATATATTGCATTCAAACAGATGGCGCACTCTAGCGCCTCACTGTTTCAAACAGGTATTGCAACAACTGTAGCCGCTGTGTACCAAAAAGCTATGATAACACTGATGAAACCATGTCATCCGATACTACATGGAGTATTCATTCAGGCTCCTACACAGACACACGTGACGCGAGTTGACAAACCCCCTCCTGGCTGTGTTTACAATGTAGGACTGTTGGGGCGGGTGTAAATTGAAACAGCTGGTAGTGGCCAGCGGCACTACTGCCGCATAACAAAGTCCCACTCATTGAGCATAATGCAGGATCATGTATTATGCAGCATCACGGGAGACGGAATCCTCGTTGCCAAGAAAGTGCAAAAGGAAGTCAAAAAGGCAGCGTGACCGGCGAATTAAAAAAACAAGGGTCAGCATTGGGGTTGCCTTTCCCAGGTGGAGAGAGCTGCTGAAGGAGAAAGGTAATACAATCACAGGCCAGCGCTAACAGCGGCTAACGGCTAACAGCAGATAACAGCGGCGCAGTGATGCGAGGAGAAGGATGAGGCTGTTAGCGACTGGCCGCTAACAGCGGCTAACAGCAGCGCAGTGATGTGAGGAAAGGAATGAGGCTGTTAGCGACTGGCCGCTAACAGCGGCTAACAGCGGCATGGTGATGCGAGGAGAGGGATTAGGCTGTTAGCGACTGGCCGCTAACAGCGGTTAACAGCGGCACAGTGATGCGAGGAGAGGGATGAGGCTGTTAGCGACTGGCCGCTACCAGCGGCTAACAGCAGCGCAGTGATGCGAGGAGAGGGATTAGGCTGTTAGCGACTGGCCGCTAACAGCGGCGCACTGATGCGAGGAGAGGGATGAGGCTGTTCGTGACTGGCCGCTAACAGCGGCGCAGTGATGCGAGGAGAAGGATGAGGCTGTTCGCGCCTGGCCGCTAACAGCGGCTAACAGCAGCACAGTGATGCGAGGAGAGGGATTAGGCTGTTAGCGCCTGGCCGCTAACAGCGGCTAACAGCCAACAGCTGCGCTGGCCTGTGATTGCATTACCATTCTCCCTCAGCAGCTCTCTCTACCTGGGAAAAGCTACCCCGATGTAGGCCTTCGTTTTTTTAATTCGCTGGTCACGCTGCCTTTTTCCCTTTAGCGCTTTCTTGGCGACAAGAATTCCGTCTCCCATGATGCTGCATATGCATGATCCTGCATTATGCTCAAAGAGTGGGACTTTGTTTCAAATTTGCCACAGTAGTAGCGAAGCACCTCTTGCTCCTCTCCTTCGGCTCCTCAGTCACGCAGTGCTGGCCTGGCTCTCAACGAAAACGCCGAAGGCGGTGCTGTATGTCCCTTGCTGGCGGGTGTATTCTCAAGATGGCGAAACGTAATGGAACCCCACAGACGACTTACCCGCACAATGTACAAACAAATCCGAAATTCTCCTTATACGAGAATAAGTCATATTATTGGTGGAGGTAATAGTACACCAGTGATGACATATTTATGAATGCAGACATCAATTTTTGCCAATAAACAACTGAAAATGTTACACAATGTCCCTTTAAGTCTAGTCTTAAATGTGGAGACAGTGTCTGCCTCCCGGACCGCAACAGGAAGATGATTCCACAGGAGAGGAGCCTGATAGCTGAAGGCTCTGGCTCCTGATCGACTTTTGGTAACTTTAGGGAGCACAAGTAATCCTGCATTTTAAGAGCGCAGTGTTCTGGTGGGATAATAGGGCACTATGAGCTAAGATATGATGGCGCCTGACCATTTAGAGCTTTATAAGTTAACAGTAGGATTTTAAATTAAATTCTGGATTTTACAGGGAGCCAGTGTAGAGAAGCTAAAACAGGAGAAATATGATCTTGTTCCTTAGTTCCTGTTAGTACACATGCTGCTCCATTCTGAATTAGCTGGAGAGTTTTTAAAGACTTATTTGAGCTACCTGATAATAGGGAGTTACAGTAATCCAGCCTGGAGGTAACAAGAGCGTGAACCAATTTTTCTGCATCTTTTCGGGTCAGGATAGGCCTAATTTTCGCAATATTACACGGATGAAAAAATGCAGTCCGTGAGGTTTGTTTTAAATGAGAATTAAAAGACAAATCTTGGTTAAATATTACTCTGAGGTTTCTTAAGGTAGTTCTAGAGGCCAGAGCAATGCCATCTAGAGAAACTATGTCATCAGATAAAGAGTCTCTGAGTTGTTTGGGGCTAAGAACAATAACTTGAATATATGAATTTAACTTAAGGAAATTGGTGCTCATACACATTTTTATGTCTTAAAGGCAATTATGAAGTTTAGTTAATTGATTAGTTTCTTCTGGCTACATCGATAAATACAACTGTGTATCAGCTGCATAGCAATGGAAATTTACAGAGTGACTTCTAATGATGTTACCTAAAGGAAGCATATATAGAGTGAATAGGATTGGTCCGAGCACAGAACCTTGTGGAACTCCAAAACAAACTTTAGTATGTAAGGGTGATTCATCGTGAACATGAGCAAACTGAAAATGATCAGATAAATAAAGATTTAAACCGTCTTAGTGCAGAACCTTTTAAGCCAGTTAAATGTTCCAGTCTCTGTAGCAGAATTTGATGGTCAATTGGTCATGAATTGATAGAAGTTACTGTCTCAGTGCTATGATGCACTCTAAATCCTGACTGAAATTCCTCAAATAAATTATTATCATGAAGAAAATCACACAGCTGGTCTGCTGTAGTTGGCTAACACCTCTGGATCCAGGGTGGGCTTTTTTAGGAGAGGTTTAATTACAGCTACCTTAAAAGACTGTGGTACATAGCCTGTTAATAAAGATATATTGATCATGTCTAATAAGTGAGTGTTAACTCTAGTGGCCTAGTTGGGATGGGGTCTAAGAGACACATTGTAGATTTAGATGAAGAAATCTACTGCGGTCAATTGTTATGAATTTTGCCTCTAATAGTTAGAATTTTGTCATTAAAAAGGTCATAAAATCATTACTGCTAAGGGCTAAAGGAAAGGAAAGAGCTGTGACTCTCAGTCAGCCTGGCTACAGTGCTGAAAAGAAATCTGGGGTTGTTCTTATTTTTTTCTGTTAAAGCTGAGTAATAGTTTGCTCTGACATTGCGGAGGCCCCTCTTATATGTTTTGAGACTGTCTGCCCAGACTAAACAAAATTCTTCCATTTTGGTTAATCGCCAATTCCTTTCAGATGTTCACGATATTTGTTTTAACTTACGGGTTTGAGAGTTATATCAAGGAGTGAACTTTCTTTGCTTTGTTAACTTCTTTTTAGGAGGTGCTATGAAGTCGAGTGTTGTTCGCAGCGAGCCTACGGCGCTATCGACAAGTTGATCAATTCGGGAGACTTTTAAGTCGGTACAGGAAACCTCTGTTACTGAAGGACATGGTATTAACTTTAACAACGAAGGACTCATTTCCTTAAATTTTGCAATAGCAATATCTGATAAACATAAAAGTAATCAAATAATGATCCAATGGTGAGGGATTCTGTGGAAAGACTGTTAGGTTATCAATTTCAATTCCATACGTCAGAACTAGATCGAGGGTATGGTTAAAACACTGAGTGGGTTAATGTACACCCTGACTGAAGCCAATGGAATCTAATAATGAGATAAACGCGATAGCCAGGCAGTCATTATCAAAGTCAACATTAATGTTAAAATCGTCTACAATACTAACTTCATCTGATTGAAGAACTAAACTGGATAAAAACTCTGAGAATTCAGATACAAATTCAGAATATGGGCCAGGAGCAGGGTACACTATAACAAATAAAAGTGACTGCTTGGTTTTCCAGGTTGGATGTAAAAGACTAACAACAAGGTTTTCAAATGAATTAGAATCTAGTTCTCTTATCTAATATCAGGGGAAGGCAAAGTGCGGCAGGAACACCCAGGCGTAAGCTTGCACTGCAGCAGCGGGTCAGACAAGGAGGAACTGTAGCCTGGTTGAGCACTACAGTGCTACAGAGCCCACCATTGCACCTGGGAGAATGACACTAGACCAGTCCCTGCGAGAGGATATGTTTCAACCGCCACAAATCCCACAGCCTGGACACAGAGAAACAACAAATGAGGAACCCACAGGAGCTCCAGCCATGAAACCTTGCCGGAAAGCCAAGGTAAAATGGCCAAAAGCTTGAGAAAAGGACGAATGGAGAAGCTTCGACCAGAGCTTGCACACAATCCTTTTTTTATATTAATTTCTTTATTGAGGATATTACAGGTATTACAGACATTTTCAAACTATTCATACTTCCCTGTCTCGACATCTTTCCACAAAATAAAAACTGGTCATATACATCACAGGAATAATACACATATAATGCAGTACCTCCCCTCATTAACCTGTTCCAACCCCCCATTCCCCCCATCCCACCCCACAACAACCAACCCTGTAACTTTGAGCAAGCATAGAACATGTGACTTAAATTGCATGGAGATTGATGACACCTGTCACACCTATCTTCCACTCCTGGATATATTTCAGATAAACGAGCTTTAGAGAAATGGACCCCGTGGAGGACTTTGAACTGTATTAGTCCAAGTCGGACACAGAAAGAGCTTGTGTGGGTCCTTTTAATGGCCCTTTCCCACCCTTCCTCTGTGAATGTTATGCCCAATTCCTGCTCCCATGCCACCTTTGTCTTGGACACGGTACACACATTCAGTGATAAGAGCTGAGCATAGATTTTTGAAATCAGTGATTTTTCTTTAGGGTTTAGCTCAAGAAAATCATCCCAGGGATATTTGGGGGGCATCAGGGGGTAGTTTGGGAAAAGAGAAGTAGCACAGTGTCGGATCTGAAAGTAGCGAAATAGATGGGTTGTTGGTAATCCATATTGAGCACAGAGCTCTGTATAACTGCAGAAGCCATGGTCTTTGTACATATCTTGAAAGCACTGTATGCCTCTGTTGTACCATTGCAGAAAAGTAGCATCTGTACTTGAAGGAGGAAATAAATGGTTTCTCAGTAAAGGTGTTCTAGAGGACGCTGACAGAATTTTGAAATGACGTCTGAATTGATACCAAATCCTAAGGGTGGATCGCACTACTGGATTATCAGTAAAGCCAGAGGGGTTGAGCGGTAAACGGGATGTAAGTAAAGCTTTGAGAGGTGATCGATTGCACGATTGTGCCTCAAGTCGACACCATTAAGTATCTGCACAGTTAAGCCAATAAGTTATCTTCTGAATATGTGATGACCAGTAATATAATTGAAAATTAGGCAATGCTAGACCACCGTTGAATTTACAATTTTGTAATAGTGATTTACGAATCCTAGGAGCTTTATTGTTCCATAAGAATCCTGAAATAACCTCATCAATAGTTTTAAAGAATTTCTTTGGTAAGAACAGTGGAATACATTGAAACAAAAAAGGAATTTAGGCAAGATAGTCATTTTCACAACATTAATTCTTCCAATCAGTGTCAGTGGTAAGCTACTCCAGTGCTGGGCATCAGTTTTAACCTGTGTAATCAAAGGGGAGAAGTTTGCAGAGAAAAGAGACGGCGTTGTTCGTGTTATGTTTATCCCTAAGTATCTGAACCCCACAGGGTTAATTTTGAAGAGAATCTCAGATTGCTGAAGTTGGAGTGCAAGGTTATTAATTGGATAGCAAATACTTTTTAGTGGATTAACTTTATAACCGGAGAATAAGCCGAATCGTTCCAAAATCGACTGTATTAAGGGAATGCTTTTGGTTGGGTCCGATACATTTAGTAACAGATCATCAGCGAATAATGACAATTTAAATTCTCTGTTCCCCCGGGTCACTCCCTTAAACAGGGAGGATGACCTCAGTGTGATCGACAAAGGTTCTATCACTAATGCGAATAATAGTGGGGACAAAGGGCACCCCTGTCTGGTCCCACGTGTCAATGGGAAGTAATTAGATCGGATATCATTTGTTTGGATGCTGGCTTGTGGAGACGAGTAGAGAAGGCGAATCCAAGATATAAATGTATCTCCAAACCCGAATTTCTTTAGTACGGCAAAGAGGTACCCCCACTCCACTCGATCGAAGGCCTTCTCTGCGTCTAAAGAAATGACCACTTCTGGAGTTATCGTAGATTGTTTAGAATGGAGTATGTTTAACAGTGTGCGTACATTAAAAAAAGCTGTCGTTCCTTAATAAAACCTGTTTGTTCCTCAGATATTAAGGTTGGGAGGAACTTTTCAAGACGTCTAGCTAGTAATTTTGCTAAAATCTTAGCATCAACATTCAACAAAGACACAGGTCTATAGGAAGAGCAGGACATAGGGTCTTTGTCAGTCTTCATGAGCACTGTTATGGATGCCTGAGTTAATGTTTGGGGTAGAGAACCCCGTTTGAGGGATTCATTGTATACTGAAAGACGTAATGGGGTCAGTTTAATTTCAAATTTTTTAAAGAAGTCTGCCGAAAAACCATCCGGTCCTGGAGCCTTATTATTTTGCATAGCTTTAACTGATGCTACTACCTCTTCTAAGATTAGTGGAGAGTCTAGAACCTCAGAAGCTCTAGGGTCTAAGGTAGGGGCCTCAAGATTTTGGAGAAATAGAGTCATATCTGAGATGTCAGATGGAGATTCAGAGCAGTAAAGAGATGAGTAAAACGATTTTAACCTTTAACTGACCTTTAGGGTCAGTTACCAATGAACCTGAGGCGTTTTTAATTTGTGAAATGGTACGAGATACTGCTTGACGCCTTAATTGATGAGCCATTAGCCTACTTGCTTTATCTCCATGCTCATAATATGAACTACGAGATCGTAACAGAAGTCGTTCTGCATCAGTCGTGGTAATAAGATCGAACTCTGTCTGCAGATCCAGTCTGCGTTTCAGCAATTCAGGAGATGGGTTCCTGTTATATTGCCGTTCTATATCACGAATAGCAGAGGCCAGGTCTTTTATTTTATTTCTGCGGGTTTTATTTGAAAAAGCAGAGTAGGAAATAATTTGTCCCCGCAAATATGCTTTTAGTGTTTCCCACAATAGTGAGTACGAAGTGGAACTAGGCTGATTAATGGCTAAGAAATCACCTATGGAGGTTGACACATATTCGATAAATTTATTGTCAGTTAAGACGAGAGGGTTGAACCTCCATGGTGCAGAGTAGCGTGGACGGACTTGGAGCTGGACATCTATACTAAGAGGTGCATGATCGGAGATGACAATTGCATGATATTCAGTGGAGATAACTTTGGACATTAAAGTGCTATCCATAAAAAAGTAGTCAATACGGGAGTATGACTGGTGCACCCGAGAGAAGAAGGAAAATTCCTTTACTTGTGGATTGAAAAATCTCCAGGGGTCAACACATCCGTTTTTAGCCATGAGCTCTGAGATTACTTTGGACATTGAAGATTGAGTCAAAGTGCGAGGATTCGATCGATCTAATTTCGGATCGATGACACAATTCAGATCTCCGCCAAAAATCAGCTGATGATCATTCAGGCAGGGGAGCTTCTCAAACAGCCTTTTCATGAAAATGGGATCATCAAAATTTGGGGCATAAACATTTACTTGCACCACTGTGTTTTGTGGCAGTGTACCTACAATAATCAAGTATCTGCCATCTTTATCCGCACTAACTTTATTAAAGGAAAACTGCACCCGTTTATTAATTAGAACAGCCACCCCTCTGACTTAAGAATTGAAATTAGAATGGAAAATATTATCTGCCCAGGGGCATGTGAGTCTGGCATGGTCTTTATTGCGCAAATGGGTTTCTTGTAAAAATGCTACGTCAGTATCAAGATGTTTCAGATGAGTTAGCACTTTTGACCTTTTAACTGGATTACCCATACCTTTAATATTCCAATTTACTAATCTAACAGATGAGCCAGGAATTCTGGAATTATTTGGTGTATTAGCCATTAAGAGTGTTATCTAAAGGAAGTCTGAAAGAGAATGCAGCCGAACACCCGACAGGAAACAAACAAAAAAAAAAAAGGGGGGGGGGGGGGACAGGAAAGAGATACACGTACCACCCACCTCAACCCTTCTAAACTGATCCCCGAACAAAACTCTCCCACCAGCTACATATCTCCATCCCCAAATGATGGAAATAGCTGTATATGCTCCAATAGGAGCCATAACTCAACAGGTAGTGCTTACAGCTATGTAGCTAAAGTAACCAATAGGGCGATGGTGCCCTGCAGAATTATACATAAAATATAACGACACTTTAACTTTAGTGTAAATGCAGTGTATACTGTACAACTTCCAATACTGGAGAAACACCCCAGCCACAAAAAAGGCCCATTAAGAACAAAACAACAATGAAAGCAAAAAGAAAAAGCAAAAAGGGGCCTGGTAAATAAATAAAAACACCCTAGGTAGAGGGGCTGTGATCAGTCTACTTAATTGCCTTAGCTTAACTTGTTTATTGTAAAGTATAAAAGATAAATGAAAATTGCTCAAATGGACAGACTATAAAGGGTGCCTTCAAAATAAACATGCACAGCTAGCCAAGCTGGTATCATAACAATTCTTATGCATGAAGGAAAAAATATTCCTAAATTCCCAAAAATTAACTCAACAGGAATGAAATACCTTTGTCTTTAAGGTGTATTATTATATAAGGTGCCATACAAAATAGAAAAGCAATACGTTTACACCAATAGTTAGAGCGTTATGCCACTCCAAGTCACACACATTGTCCCTTTAATAACCAGTACTGTTGCATAATATCTGGGTGCACTTGAATGTGGCTTAGTAACAGACAACTCGTCAGAGTAGCTTTAAGTTTACACGGTAAATGATACCTTAAATAACAACATGTACCACTTCAGTTCCCGTCTGCATTCAGTGTGTTAATGAATGCCTTGGCTTCCCCTGGCGTCTTGAACTCCTTTTCCTCACCGTTGTATGTGACCCGCAGGCGGGCAGGATGCAGCAGACCAAACCGTACACCTGGAATCTCTCTGAGCTGCTGTCTGACATTGTTGAACGCGGCACGGTCCCGCACTGTTTTGGCTGTAAGATCTGGGAATACCGAAATCGTCATGTCTCGGATCTTAATCTGCTTCAGTTCCCTGGCTTTCCGAAGAATGTCCGCACAGTCTGAGTAGCAGTGCAGCCTGGCTATGACTACACGGGGCCGTTCTCCGGGTTTGGGCTTCGGCTGAAGATGATGATCGTCGTATGGAAAACCAAATCCATTCCGCCAGCATGGTGCAAGGCGGTCACCACCTTCATACCGAAGGAGAAAGACTCCCGTAACATCAACCGTCAGAGACACTGTGCTTCAGAATGTGGAAGGGAAAATCTTTTTCTCGGTGAAGGTGAGGCGCATATCCACCTACCTTCTAGCCAACAAGTACATAGATACCAGCTGTCAGAAGGCAGGTGTGCCAGGATTTCCAGGCTGCGTGGAACACTCCATGATGATCTGGGAACAGATTCAGAGAGCCAAGTGCAGCAAATCAGACCTCCACGTAGTTTGGCTGGATCTGGCTAACGCTTATGGGTGTGTCCCCCACCAGCTCATCTGGTATGCCCTCAGCTTCTTCAGCATTCCACCATGCATCCAGAACCTCATAACCAACTACTTCAACAACCTCCAAGTCTGCTACTCTGCATCAACGGCAACAACTGGGTGGTACCAACTGCAGAGGGGAATAGCAATGGGTTGTTCCATCTCCCTAATTCTCTTCACAGCAGCCTTTGAGGTCATCGTAGTCGGAGGAAGACGTGGTGAGAGGAGTCAGAACCCCATTAGATCAGCGACTTCTAGCCATCCGAAGCTACATGGATGATGTCACCACGCTCCTCCAGACTGCGGCATGTACGAATAGGCTCCTGAAGAGGTTTGAGGAACTGTTGACATGGGCCAGGATGAAGATCAAGCCATCAAAGTCTCACAGTGTCTCAACCCGCAAAGGAGCCAGGAGAGTTGATATATCCTTCTCAGTGGCACAGAGATTCCACATTTAGCAGAACAGCTGGTGAAAAGCCTGGGAATGCTATACACAGCCGACTTGTCAGACAAAAACATGGCTGTCTCCATGACTTCACAGCTCACCGCTGGTCTAAAGAAGATTGACCAGAGCCTACTACCTGACAAGTTCAAGGTCTGGTGCTACCAGTTCACCCTATTCCATTGCCTCATGTGGCCCCTAAAGCTTTGTGACATCCCATCTTTAGCAGTCCTGAAGATGGATGCTAAGGCAAATTACTACATCCATTAGTGGCTAGGCCCTCCGCGATGCCTGTCAAACTCCGCTCTGTTTGGGAAAAACATCCTGAGCTTTGCGTTAAAAACCATCAGCCTGGGCTACAAACTGGAGAAGGTAAGACTGCTGTTCGAACTAAAGGATTCACCTGACCCAGTGGTGCGGAATGCCAAAGCCCAGGTCTGTACCGGAAGAAGATGGGACACGTTGCAAGCAGTAGACCAGGCCATAACACGGCTGAAACACCAGGAGGTTGTGGGGTTGGTGCAGCATGGCACAGCAGGGTTTGGATGGCGAACACCACCCAAGCCATGGTCCAAAGCCTCAAGGGAGGAGAGGAAGCAGCTTGTGATTTTGGAAGTCAAGAGGGAGGAAGTGGAGGGCTACAAAGTCATGGCTGTGACTCAGTCCCAACAAGGGAGATGAACAACTCGGGAGGCCATCACCGACAGGTCCATCACGTGGTCTGATTTGTGGAAGTTGCCCCAAGCAAGGTTAAGTTTCCTGATTAGAGCCACATATGACACCCTCCCAAGCCCCCAAAACCTGCACTGCTGGTACGGCAAAGCCCCAGCCTACAGCACATCCTCTCTGGCTGCAAGACTGCACTGACCCAAGGGCGCTACAGGTGGTGCCACGACCAAGTCCTGCGGAAGCTAGCAGAAGCCATCGAGGCATGCAGGCTTGAAGTAAACAGGGCCAACATCACACCTGCCCATCCAGTTCGTCAGACAAGGAGGAGAGACACTCAGCAGCACAGAGAGGTCCTTGCTGACACCTGGAGGGGAGTGGGCCCTTAGAGCTGACCTGGGTCGCCACTTGAAGTTCCCTCAGGAGATCACCACATCCTCCCTTCAGCCAGACATTGTAATATGATCCACCATCACAAAGACGGTAATTATGGCCGAACTGACCGTGCCATGGGAGGATGGGCTGGAGGCTGCCTTTGAATGAAGAAGAAGTATGCAGAACTTGCAGCTGAATGCACATAAGCTGGGTGGAGAGCACACACCTTCCCAGTGTGAAGATCAAGCCATCAAGGTTGTAGAGGCTTCAATGGACTCTCCACCCAGCGGTTCCTTAGAGCCCTTGGCATCAGAGGCGCCAAACTGGAGAGGATTCTGAAAGACCTGGCAGAGGAGGCAGAGCAAGGGAGCTTCTGGTTCTGGCTCCGCAGAAAAGATGAGGCTTGGGGGAGAAACGGATCTTAGGGCTGGCTGCAGGGGGTGGCAGGGAGACGTCTCTGCCACCCCTTGCAGCCAGGATTAAAGGAACGAAACATCAACGAAGGGTGACTCCTGGCTGACAACCCTGCAGCCGGACCAAAGGCACTGGTGGAAGTGCGACAGGCAAAAATGCCTTGCAGGTGGTCTCTTTGTTTAATTTTAGATTTAGATAATTTAGGTGGTTGGGGGACAGACACCGTTTGTATATAACTATGGGTGGGTAACTGCACTAGAAGCTCAGAGAAGTATTTCTTCGACTCTTGAGTCCTGCTCTCAACTCTGGGTTGTCAGGGTTTTGAATTACTAATAAACTTGGCTAGGTTCCTAGATATGAGAGCAGCTCCATCCAAAGTGGGATGAATGCCATCTCTCCTAATCAGACCAGGTTTTCCCCAGAAAGTTTGCCAATAATTAACAAAACCCACATTGTTTGCTGGACACCACCTGGACAGCCAGCGATTAAATGATGACATGCAACTAAACATGTCATCAGTGGTAATAGTAGTAATTTTCAGTAGTAATTTTAGTGACCTCCGATTGGCGTAACCGGGTGTCACTACAGCCGATGTGAATAACGATCTTATTAAATCTACGTTTAGCCTTAGCCAGCAGTTTTAAATTTGACTCAATATCGCCCGCTCTGGCCCCAGGGATACATTTGACTATGGCCGCTGGCATAGCTAAACATCTGGCACACCGAGCAAGAAAAAGCAGAAGGAGAAGCCATCACTAACTGTTAAGCTAATGTAGCTATCAAGGCTAATAATGTGCAAATAACAGCTAAGATTTGCAAGAACGTCGTAAAATAAGAGGAGAGCTATAAGTGCTTAAACAGAACTAGTGTGGGTAAAGACTTGAAGTAGATGTTAACTGAATTGAGGAAAAAACAGAAAGCAACAGTGTTGTTTTTGGCAGGCATTTTAGATTTAGTCTTAGTCTTAGTCTTTTGGACTAAAATGCTTATTAGTTTTAGTCAAATTTTAGTCATTTCTATATGTGATAGTTTTAGTCCAGTTCTAGTCGACGAAAATTCAAAAAGGTTTTAGTCTAGTTTTAGTCAGTTTTAGTAAAAAAAAAAAAAAAATAAATAAAAAAAGTATAGTGTTTTAACAAATTAATTTAGGTCAATAAGTATTGGAGATTGCTGTTGGACAGACACCTTTTATCTCCATATTTCAACTTTTCAACTTTTTTTCCAACATATTTCAACTGTTTTTTTCATGAATTGATGCCCTAGGCCTACTTCATCATACAAGAGTGTCACACATAAGTTGTGAAAATAGCAGATCTATAAGTTCAACACATTGTGAGCTTGTAGATCGGCTATTTTCACCAATAATTACAATCATAAAGGAATGGTTTTAGACATACAAGGTTTCCACCCAATGGCATATACTTTCTGATCTAAGGATTATGCATTACACACAGATAAAGTGTTAACAGTGGAATCATTATTCAGTGCATTCCATTTTTTTTCTGCTGGATTATATTTAAAATACATCCATATATCCTCTCGTCGTTACTGACCACCAAGCCCCTTTGGTGACGCTGCCACCATGGTCCAACGTCTGTGACGAGTGACCGCAGGTGGTGGGCGTGACCAAGCCCCAACCTCCGGTGGAGACGAGTGAGACCAATGCGGAAGTGCCAAAAACTGCAGTTCACCGACTGTCCACTTGAGGCTGGCTCCGGAAGTGAGCAAATTCCCATAGACCCCCATGTTAAAATGCCCAACTTTAGAGCAGAAATAAACATGTTTACAGCCTGGTACAAAAAATGGTTTTGTTTCTATAGTTAATTTCCCTTTCATGACAACTCTGAGGGGGTGAATTTTTTTCTAAGTCTTCCGTTTAAATGTTATTAAGGTTTGAAATTGTGCGTAATTAAGGGCGTGGTCACTTTGAGTGACAGCTGGCACCATCACGGGTGGCTAACTAGCATGCTAACTCGGTGTCATCTCAGCCAGTTCATGCCCATGTTCAAGGCATTGAACCTGTCCTCTCAGCCGGGTCTGTGCCTTCTGGATATTTTCTCAGGCAAATATTGGAGTAATATGACTTGCTGTTCGATTAATTATACCAACAGACCGTCCAAGAAGTCCGTGCTCCAGGTTTTCCGGTAAGTGAAATTCGGAAATTCTTGTATTATTTTAATTATGTTTATGTGTTAGCACTAATTAGTGGGTGTCGGTGTCTGCGGTCACTACGGTCACCACCGAGCTTGTCAGCAGCGTGTATCGGTGGCTGCGGTCACCACATAGCTGTCAGCTTATTATTATATTATTAAGCCTTTATTTAATACATGTAAAATCACGTTGATACCGGAGGTCTCATTTTCAAGTGCGACCTGTATCACAGCAGCAACATCCACATCGAGTTACAGAGCCACAGACAATACGATACAACACAAGTTTAGCTCCTTAACTAGCTAACCAGCCAGCTAACATTTAGCCTTCGAGTAAGACGCCAGTATCGAAGTCAGAGCCTGACAGAGAAGTGTTAGGATTTAACGTTAGGCATTTAGGGAGAGAATATTTTGAACAAAAGGCTGTGTGAGGTTTGAAAATAAAGGTCCACCACGTTAGTTAGCTAACGTGATGCAATGTTAACGTTGTCGTATGAGCAGTGCAACGGTAACGTAACGTTAAGGCTGTACTTGTGTATGTAAATTAGAAAGTGGCGAACTGTGTGAAATTACAATAAGGTGTGTAACGTAATTTAAAAAAAAGCTAATGTGACATTTGACTGTCACATAAAATATTATTAAGATCAGTGTATGATATAGGCCTGTAGCTACACAACAATAGATAACGCACAGACAGAATATGGGGACTGTGATGGTCACCACCTTTTGCTTAAATAAATTGATTATGATCTGTTGAACATTGAAGTAATTTAAATTGTATTGTTTGCATGTAAAAGTGTCTGCAAAGTAGGTAGCTAACACATATATTACTTTGAATATCTATTTGTCTGTGTAAAGTTTTCCTCTAGGTGACCCAGACAGACTGGACCAGTGGACACTCAACACCAGAGGACAGAACTGGACTCCAAACAAGACTTCCCGTCTGTGCAGTGAACACTTTGAGTCATCACTTCAGCACTGACTCCAGGATAAAGACACCCTTTTTCATACAGTACCTCACTAAACTTATTAATTTGAAATGATAAATTATTGTCCATAATACAATTAAATGCATTACATATATTACTAATGGTCATACATTACTAAGTACTCGATTAGGGCACAGCTTGCTCTGTACTATTACTGATAAGGTGAAATGACACACTGACACACCAGTGCAGTTTAGTGTTCCCCTGATGCAGAAGGCCAAATGAAGATTTTATCAATCATGGGACATGACATGTATTTACCAACTTTAACATTTCAGTGCTTTTTATGCAAAGACCCTTTATCAAAGTGAGAATTACTACCTTTTTCCCCCACACACAGTCTGTGAAGAACCAATGGAAAAAATATTGTCATAATGAGACAGCCGAACATAGCATGATTCCACAGTGGCAGTGAGCTTTGAGAACAGTTCATTTTCCTTTTGATAGCAACAATGATGTTAATGTGGATGACCTGCATACTGTACATTCATAATCCAGTTGTTTTGATAGTACAGTTAAATTTAAAATCAAATTCAAATATAAAGTCAAATATCTACAGAATTTAAACACAAAACTATTTTATGAATGACAGCCACTTACTCAGCAATAAGATCATTTTGGTGGTGAGTGGTTTTTTAACCAAGACAGGCTGTAGTCAATGTTTCTACCTGTGTTTTAACCTGTCATCTTTCTCTCTTGTAGGACACTTGAGGAAAGTTACAACACCTCGACCAATGTGATATTTACTCTACAGTAAAGAGGTTGTTTAACAAGAAATTAAGATTTTGCAAATTATGACACTGGGTCCTAATTCATATGTTTTATAATTACTGTTACAAATCTTTTCATTTATTTCGTATGTACTTTTTGTAACCATCATAGTGATGATTTCATGAATGCAAGCTTTGACCTAATTTTGCTAAACTGTTTGTGTAATGGTTAGAATTTTTGTGATATAAAGTGGATCAGACAAAAATTACTTTAGAGTAAAAGCACATTTTTTTGAAAGCTGTCATTCATCAGTTTCCTGTGATGATTGGAAATGTAGTGGTGATTTAAACCATTAACAAAATGTAATCGTTATTAATGGCATCTTAATGTTTTCATTTATGTCTTAACATTTACCCAAGTTTGCATTTATCTTAGCAGAATGTAAAAAAGAAATGAAAAGCTGATGTTATGTGCTGGTTTTGTTTGAACATTTCTTTAAGACAAATGAAGAAAATTCACTGAATAACGATTCTCCTTTCGTGAAAAACACGGAAATATCTGCGCACTGAATAATTTTAAGTCCCATAGGAGGTATTATTTATTTGTGACATATGAGAAAGTTCTGTGGGTATTGCTTGGTATTGAGGCTCATATAGTGAGGCTAAAAAAACAACAACACATAATTGGCTGATTATCTTTCTGTTTGCCTCACTATAAAAACGTCACGATACCTTTGCCTGAGGAAGACCTTTTCAGAGTTGGCAACATAGCGAACAAGTGACATGTCCTTGGGGGCTTCAAAACTATTGTGTCCAGCTAATTTTTTGTTTTTCATTTTGAGCCCTTTTATCCAGTCAAATACAGGGTTAATATAATCAGGCCCACACAGCAATGGACTGCCTAATTTTTTGTCAGTGACAATGTTAAACATTAATGCTTTATGTTTTATCTGTAGTGTATGATTTGTTTGCCCTTTCAATTGACAGTCAGATTTGATCGTGAAATACAACACTCAGTCAGTAACAAAGACAAAAGGAGTGCAAATATAAATAGAATTTATTGAAATTTTAAACAAGTTATAGATGAATATAACAACTCAACATTGGCCATGACAGCCTGGGCTATGTTCAGGCCTAACAAAATGTGTCCTAAAGGCCAAATTCAAAAGCAGTGACACTGCCAACTGTAAGCAGTTCACTGTGTTTGGAGGTGGTCTTTAAGACAATTAACTAATTCACTTAAAAACATATAATTTTCCTAGGTGTGAGATGAATGTGTCTGATGTGAGGGTGCTCAATTATGGCACCATTTAAACTATGAACACATGTAGCCATAACACTGTAAACACATTTCCTGGCCTTATCAATCTTTGCTGGATTGCCACCAGCCTCCCACCTGCACCTTTGGGCCAGTGAAGAAAATATTATCTTAATGCCAGGATGCTGGAGGTGAAGCTGGTGCAGGTCCTCCTTCATCATGCTGACCAGCTTGACACTGCTGACCTTCCCCATGTCATTGCCGCCACAGTGGATGATGAGGACATCTGGTGCTGCTCTTCCTCGCAGGGAGTGGGAAAAGAAGGAGAGAAGGCCTCTCTGCAGTCCACCCCAGCCAAACCAGCAGACATGGACGCCCGGCATGCTGAGGGTGATTCCCTTTGCACCTCTCTGGGCACCACGCCGGACATAGCTGTCACCAGTGCTCCACACTGCATATTAAAGTAAAATAAGTGCAATAAATAATTAGCATTATATATTTTTTTAAAAAGTTGAAGCGTTTTTTTTAAGATAATAGCTGAATCATTGTTTCAAGGTTTGTTGTATAATGTTAATTTAAGCTAAACTCAACTTACCTCAAGTTTCGTGAGGGAGCTGCCACAGGGCTAGCCAAAGTAGCGTAGCTTCTTAGCCTCGTAGCTTCTTAGCCTAGCTTGTTAGCCTTAGCTAACTTACCAGCGCCGAGCGAGGTGGGCATGTTTAAGCAGCCAGGCTTCCTCCGGCCCGCCTCTTTGCCCATTTTTGATTGTCCGGGAGTTGGGCGGAGTCAGGCACTGCCAAGATGGCGACGTCCAGAGCGGAGTATTTTGAGCTTCAAATCCACTCTTCAGAAACGGACGTGTGACGTCATGGTGACTACGTCCATTATTTTATACAGTCTATGGGCGTGACCAAACAAGGATAGGATGCAGCAGCATTGCAGATACTTTTTAGGTTTTAATTGACAGATTACACGTAGCCTCACGTCACCAGGCTCTTCACATTAAGTTAAGAGCCTGGTGTTTATTCACTCTGACTTTTGTCTGGATTCTGGTTCCGGTCTAGAGAGCGGATGCGGTATTCACCAGATTCACCAGACCAAAAGTGTTCAGCATAGTAAAACTTTAAATTCTGGTGCACCATCGATTTAGGGTGATGAGGGGTGTAAGAAAATCGATTAACTTAATGGCTTTGGGCTTTTCTTGTAAATTATATTCTTTAAATTAAAAGTTTCACCGCATTTTTATTAGCTTGGTGCTTTTATTTTTACGGAAAGGCGCATCCATCGAATTCCGGATCCTGTCTCTCTCGCCCTGGTTCCGTTTCCTTACCAAAACGGCCACTAACGGCTCCAGACTAGATTACACGCACAATAAGCAGAAATATCATGTATTTTGAACGTCTGACAGACCACCCACTAACATTTACGTCCATTCTCGTCTCGTTGACGAAAACTCAGACACGTCTCGTCATGTTTTAGTCATCAAAGAGCCATGTTTATCTCGTCACCGTCTCGTTATCGTCATGAAAAAAGTGGCGTCAACGAAATAATTTCGTCATCGTCATCGTTGACAAAAACAACACTGGAAAGCAAGCTGGTAGAGTTCGCTTGAGCAGCACAGAGATGCTATCACAGAAACACCGGAAATGACACAACACACTTAACGCAGTACGTCAGCACATCAAGCCACTAGTGTGGAATGAACTGTGACTTCATTAGGCCTCAGAGTCCTGAATGTTTTATGAACAGCCCCAGAACTTCTCAGACTCTTTTAGCGAGTTACCACGAGTTACCAGAGGGGAACTCATTCAGTGACTCCACCATCAGCAGCACAGCTTCTATCCCTCTACTCTCTCGCCATGCACACACAAGAGTCAGTGTTGTCAAGTGGTAAAACCTTTGGTAATGTAAACCTATGTGACACTCGCAGCTCAACAAAAATACATATGTAAATGTGCAGTAGTTATGGTAGCATAACAGCCTGTCACAGGTTACAACGTGATGGTTAGAGAAATGGCAGGTGGGGGAAAAAAAACATCTCAGTCATATAGGATTTTCATTTGTATATTTAGCTGAGCTGTTTAATTGTGTAATTTGGGGTTGATTTTACTTTTTTGTACTAATAATATTGTATTTAGGATCTGAATCTCACTTTGAGTTACTGTTGTTGTTTACAAAATGAGATAATATATATATCACTTATTTTGTTGCTTTTTTGTTGCAATTCTGTTTTCTTAAATCAATAATGTATATATATATATCTATGGGGCATTCTACCGAACATGTGCAAAGTTAGGCTGGAAATATTTTGAAATTTTGCATGTTTTTTTTCCAAAACTTTGTCCCTGTATATTGTACCATGTGTAAAGATCACATATCTAGTAAAATTACTGTAAATTTTTATATTGTATTTTCAGACTGTTTTGGAATGTTTTTCCTCTCCCAAAATTTGTCACTACCAAAACATATAGTATTATACAAAAAAAATATATCAACCTGTTATGTTTGTTCCTTTCCTTGTTTAAAGATTTAAATTTTTACAATTTTTTAGTGAAAGTTTTTACAATGAATCTAAAAATAATTAATATTTTAACAACTTTTGAAGTCCAAATTATAGAATTCTCCAAAATCTAAATGCAATCTTTCTTTGTAAAATGCATAACACTGATGAGATTGACTTCAGTTAATAATTGATGAAACAAAACAGAAATGTATGTTCGGTTATTCTGTTTTTAAGGTTACATCATATTCCGTCAAATGTATGCCGTATGGTGGGAATATTACAGAGACAGATGTTTTGTGGTCAATTAAACAATTTAATTTTTGAGAGAGTAGAGTAGAGCAGAGCATAGTAGAGTAGAGCAGAGCAGAATGGAGTAGAGCAGAGTAGACCAGATTATAGAGTAAAGCAGAGTATAGTAGAGTAGAGCAGAGCATAGTAGAGTAGAGCAGAGCAGAATAGAGTAGAGCAGAGTAGAGCAGATCATAGCAGAGGAGAGCAAAGTATAGTAGAGCAGAGCATAGTAGAGTAGAGAAGAGAAGAGTATAGTATAGTAGAGCAGAGTAAAGCAGAGTAAAGTAGAGTAGAGTAGAGCAGAGTAGAACAGAGCAGAGTAGAGCAGAACAGAGTGGAGCAAAGTAGAGCAAAATAGAATGGAGCAAAGTAGAGCAGAGCAGAATAGAGGGCATAGCAGAGCACAATAGTGTAGAGCAGAGTAGACCAAAGTAGAGCAGAGTAGAGCAGATTATAGAGCAGAGCATAGTAGAGTAGAGCAGCGTAGAGAAGAGCATAGTAGAGCAGAATATAGTAGAGTAGATCAGATCAGAGTATAGTAGAGTAGAGCAGAGCAGAATAGAGTAGAGCAGAGTAGAGCAGATCATAGCAGCGGAGAGCAAAGTATAGTAGAGCAGAGCAGAGCATAGTAGAGTAGAGTAGAGAAGAGTAGAGTAGAGTAGATCAGAGTAGAGTATATTAGAGTAGAGCAAAGTAGAGCAGAGTAGAACAGAGCAGAGTAGACCAGAGTGGAGCAGAGTAGAGCAAAGTAGAGTAGAGTAGAACAGAGCAGAGCAGAGTAGACCAGAGTGGAGCAGAGTAGAGCAAAGTAGAGCAGAGTAGAACAGAGTATAGTATAGTAGAGCAGAACAGAGCAGAGTAGAGCAGAATAGAGTAGAGCAGAGTAGAGTAGAAGTAGTAGTAGTAGAATATAGTTGTTGCATCTTCATAAACAATCCATTGTCCACAAGTGAACTTTGTTTCAAAGGTCTTTACTGAACCATATGGCAGCATAACACATGTATATCTCTCCGGCTTCATGCCTTCAGCATTCTACTTCTTCTGCATGCATAACATTGACCTTAGCAACTCTAACAGTCTCAGTTTGCCCTCTGCTGGATTCTTAGGTACTGCAACATAACACCCAAGGACTAATAATTCTCTCTGCAGGGAGTATCAACTTTAACCAATGTAAATATGTAGATATGTAAATAATAAGTGTAAATATACAAACAACATATGATTATCTGTGATTCCACATCTCCTCCCCTGTAAGTTAACAACTTGTTCTAAACAAAAATGTAAAATATACATATATATAGTACGTATATATAATGAACACAACACTGACTTAGTGAAAAGGAAAAAAAGGAAAAAAACACTTCACATACCCCACCCAGTATTCTCTCTTTCCTTGGCTGTGTTCGAAACCGCATACTACATACTACATACTGCCATACTACATACTACATACTCAATCAACAGACAGTATGCAGACCGTTTACACTGTAGCATACTATATGATAACCCACAATGCATTTTGCTCCTGCCCGAGCCGAAAACAGCCGGCCTACAGCTGATTTCCCTTAAGCTCTAAACTCTGTAAATATATAACTTTAGCAACATTTGAAACATTTTTAGGCGAGAAAGTAGCCATTTAGATCCACAACGTGTTGAAAATCTGACCAAATACCAGCTGTTTACAATTTTGTTCGGACGATTTCGGAGATTTCGGCGCTACTCAAGCTAGCCGTAGTGAGCAACGCACTTCCGGTTATTTTCACAAAATAAAACACCCGATGCCCTTCTTTATACAGAAAACCATAACGATAAAATTTGTGCTTTTATTTTGAAAACGGGAGGCGAACCTACCCTTGATGTAGCTAGCTTGAAAACGTCGTTTTGACCGATCTCGTCCCGTTAACGGAATTTGACGGTTCAAAATGCCTCACTGGTGAGTCTTGTCAGCTCTGAGACGAAGATCGGCCCGCCGTCTTCGGTACATCATGCTCGCAATCGACTTGGGATTGTTCTCAGATCAAAGTTTCCTTTTTAATCAACTATAAATCTAATCATAATATACAACGCAATATAACATACCTCACAGCCTGAAAATTGGAGGGAAAAATGTGCATCATTGAACAACAAAGTCGTTGTGAATGAATGATTTCATAAAGTTTCATAAGTTATGATATACAGTAGTAATAAATATAAATAAATAAATATCTTCTACTTTTTTCTTTTGTCCTGTTCGTGGCAAGGAAGTGATGATCGATGACATCACATTACATTGCATCGTGGGTAATTTGAGTGTGAGTAGTAAGTTCATTTTGTATACTCAACAACTAACACAGGAATATGCAAACAATCCAAGTGATCAAGTATGGACCCAATTACAGTGTACAAAATCGTAATTGGACAATATTCTATCCAAGAAAACTGAATTTATCATACAGCAACTAAGATATAATAACTTTGAACACAGTAACAAATCAGGAAAATTTTTGGCTAATCGGCTCCAACGCAATAAAGAAAAATCTCTGATACCAACAATCCAGGGGCCGTCCGGAAATTACACACAATCCCCTCAGGAGATCAATCAGATTTTCTATTCTTTCTACCATAACTTATATTCAACAGTAAACAATCCAAACCCGAAGATATTCAGGCTTTTCTCGACAACCTAAATTTACCTCAATTATCCACGGAACAAATATTTTAGATGCCCCCCTGACTATTAATGACCTGCAGAGCGCATTAGACAAAATGCCAACAGGTAAGTCTCCAGGTCCAGACGGCTTTCCTGACGAATTTATAAAACATTTCTTGACAATATTAGCACCACTTTTCATCAGGACAGTGACAGAGATCAAAAAGAACGGAGGTATAAGACCTCATATGAATACAGCAGCAATCAAATTATTACTAAAGCCAGACAAAGACCCCACTCTTCCTTCTAGCCACCGTCCTCTATCACTAATCAACAGTGATATCAAAATTATCTCAAAGGCACTTGCTTCTAGACTGGAGAAAATAATCGCATCAATAATTCATAATGATCAAACGGGCTTCATTAATGGCAGACGTCAGAAGAGTTCTTAATCTGATAAGTAAAGTACACCGGGTTAATACAAAAGCAATTATTCTGTCACTTGATGCAGAAAAAGCCTTTGACAAGGTCAACTCGTCCTTCCTATTTGCCACCCTAAGTGGATTTGGCTTTGGAGAGTCATTTATCCAGTGGGTATCAGCCTTATATAATTCCCCTAAGGCCACAGTCACCACCAACGGGATCACATCTTAAAACTTCACTTTGCAGAGAGGAACCAGACAAGGGTGCCCACTCTCACCTCTACTGTTTGCAATATTAATCGAACCATTGGCTATGGCAGTCCGTCAGAACAGCAAGACCACAGGTATCCATTCCGCCAATTCAGAGCATAAAATAATCTATATGCCGACGACATTTTACTTTATCTACAAGAACCGAAATCATCTTTACATGAAGTATTTAATCTCATAACAAATTTTTCTAAACTTTCAGACTACTCCATCAACTGGTCCAAATCGACAATACTGCCAATAACGGAGAACTCTTGGAATCCTGCAGACCAAAAATTTTCTCTCCCTGTGGGCAACATAAGATATCTTGGCATAAATATCTCACCCAAACTATCAGACTTGGTCCACCTGAACTTTAGCCCGCTGCTAGATAAGATCTGTGGTGACCTGAAGTGCTGGAATAATCTTCCCATCTCCCTCCTGGGTCGAATAGCCACAGTTAAAATGAAAATTCTACCCCAAATTAATAAATCTGTGTAAATTCTCAGTCATCCAGGTCATGATAAATCTCAAACAGGCATAAAATATGGCAACTGGACTAACCTCGTGAGAGTAGAAGACGTTTCGCCTCTCATCCAAGAGGCTTCCTCAGTTCTAAAAGAGTCTGGTGGGGAGTACCAGATATTTATCTACCAGGAGGCTAGTGGCAAAACAAGGGTCATGTGACCCGAAACCAATAGACTCGTTAGGTGTTAATGTGAGTCGTTGGCCTTGATGGGCGGTCGTTACCCCTCCCAGCCCTCTTAGGAGGGTCGTTGGGGGTCACCTGACTGCAGGTGGGAACGATGGCTGCACTTCCTTGGGAGGGCTCTAAGGACAGCATTGTAAGTAGGAGACAAGTGGTGTCTGAGGCCCCCTCCACTGTTTAAAGATGGCCGTTCTAGTTTGACATGAATGGCTTCTTTTACCCCTCTCTCAAACCATCTGTCCTCTCTGGCTAGAACGCGCACCTTGTGGTCATCAAAGGAGTGCCCCTGCTCCTTGAGGTGGAGGTGGACTGCCGAGTCCTGGCCTGTGGTAGTGGCCCTCCTGTGTTGCGCCATCTGTTTGTGTAATGGCTGCTTAGTCTCTCCAATGTACAGGTCAGAGCATTCCTCATTGCACTGCACCGCGTACACCACATTGCTCTGTTTCTCCCTTGGAATTTTGTCCTTGGGATGGACCAGCTTCTGCCTCAGGGTGTTGCTGGGCTTGAAGTGTACTGGGATTTGGTGGGTGTTGAAGATTCTCCTGAGTTTCTCTGAAACTCCTGCCACATAGGGGATGACAATATTGTTCCTCTTCCTGTGGACCTCGTCTTTCTTATCCTCCCTGGGCTTTTTCGCTGTTTTGATAAAAGCTCAGTTTGGATAGCCACAAGTTTGAAGAGCATGCACTGTCACTATATAACTCAGGACTTAAGCACCTGCCCCCTCCCCCTTGCTTGTTCCTTACTTTCCCCTTGACACGCCTAGGTGTATCACGGCCCTCTCTGGCTCATATTAGGAAGTTTTTCCAATAAAGGCTGATAGGCTAGTCTCCAGGGAGGGTGGGTGACGGTCACAACCACGCATTATGGGTATAAAATACTTGACTGCAAGATTAACAGTGCATCAATCTTCACAAGAAGCTTGCACCCTTTTGTGGCGCTAAGCTATGAAGACCAATGCAGACAAGTAGGAAAAAAAAAATATATAGTACACTCGAGTATGTTCACTTAGTCAAGGATAAAGTATCGGCGTAAGCACAGAGAGAGAGAGAGGGAGGGAAAAAACACACGACTTGTCGACTCCTCCCGGGACTTGTGCCACTGACATTGACGCGTCGACAAATCGACTTTTCTGTTAATGCCCTAATATATGTGTGTATGTATATATATATATATATATATACATACACACATATATATATGTATATGTATATACATATATATATACACATATAGATATATATATATACTTTTTTTTAAAAAATAATTTGTCATATCATTGAGAATATCATTATTCCAAAAATACCCTGAAATATTGTGATATTATTATGGGGCTGTATCGCCCACCCCTAGCAGCCGATATACACTAAGCCTTGGAATATAGAAAGCATTTCTTTATGGTCTTTCATAACAGACTTCTGGGACCTCAGTTATTACAGAAGTGTAATTCTCACCCATATCTTTATTTTTCATTTGGGGTCAAAGGTTTGACATGTGTCATTGGCTTTCATCTACCAACTGCAGACACCTGAGAAAACAACTTGAAGCAAATGTTAATTTTTTTTTCAATATTTAGATTCTTTCAAATTTTTTTCATTTTCTCTAATTTTTTCTTTTAGTAACTTCTTTCTTTAAGTTTTCGTAGCTATGTTTGCAGCTTGGCTCTGTGGATGAAGAAGTGGTTAACATTACACCTGCTTAACATCAGCATGTTAGCACTGTCAATACAAGCCTGCTGTTGTTGTTGGCTGTGCCTAAGTACAGCCTCACATAATGGCTAGGATAGCTTGAAGTCATGCCAATTTGTCTCTCCGTCTTCCTTCATGCCAGTTTGTCTCTCCGTCTTCCATTGCTTCCTTGGCACATTCTCCCTCTCGTCTTCCTTCACTGTCTTTCCCTCCTTTATGTTTTACACATCAAAGCAACTTGCCTTGACTTTAGATCCTTATTTTGTTTCTAACTCTTTCCATCAGGAGGAACAAAAACATTTTGAATTCCTATTGCAGTCCTTCCACTCTAAGTCCATCACTGGTTTGTCCATCTGTATTCGAAAGCCCCTGGTAGCCACCAGCTCTCTGGATCACTCTGTCCGCATCTGGAACTACGAAACAAAGTAAGAGACTAAATCATACCCAGACCCTTTGCTATTTTATGTTGAGTGATGTATTTACTTTATTTCTTCACACAACTTAGGCATTGTTTTGAATCATACACATATAATTAAGGAGCTCCTTTGTATTATACTGAAAAGTAACCCACTTTTAGGAGGGAAAAGTGGGGGTAATATTAAAGTCCTGGCCTGGAGAAGGGCCTCTGCTTGTAGAGGTCCAGCAATTAAGCTATGCTGGTATTAAAATATGAGTCTCGCAATGCTTCAGGTGAGTCTCGCGATGCTTCTGTGAGTCTCGCGATGCCTCAGGTGAGTCTCGCAATGCTTCTGTGAGTCTCGCGATGCTTCAGGTGAGTCTCGCAATGCTTCAGATGAAGACGCCACGCTAGACAAACAGCTCCGGTGCTCAGACCTTAAATTCGTCTAAAATCCTCAACAGAGAAACCATAACTCAAAACCCTGCCACAAAACTTTGTTGGAACTGACAAAGTTGATGAGAAGATTAACAGCGTTGCCGAGGCAATCGAGACCCTGAACGAGGACACACAAGCAATCCATCAGAGAATTACGAACGCAGAGGAACGCATATCAACACTGGAAGACACGCTTGAAGCAACCACCAACGAGGCGAAACGGCATGACAAGATAATTCAACAGCTACTTCAAAAAATTGATGACCTTGAAAATAGGTCTCGACGCAATAATTTAAGACTCACCTCAATTCCTGAGGGCCTGGAAGGCAACAGGTTGGTGCCCTTTCGGGAAAGTTGGTCTGCTACATCCTTCACAGGGCCGAAGGCGCACCACCAGATATCGAGTCTGCACACCGCACATTCAACCACCGCATCCCATTCTCATCAGACTACTACGATGGAACGACAAACAAGAAATCCTCACCGCGGCACGAAAGAAGGAGCGACTCACTTGGGAAGGGCATCACTTTTTGGTCTTCCAGGACTTCTCAGCCGAGATTCAAAGACAGCGCTCCAGCTTCGTGGACATCAAAAAGACGCTACGGAAAGCCGGCCTACAGTACGGCTTGATCTACCCGGCAAAGCTGCGCGTCACCCGGGGAGATGGGCAGCAGCGCATCTACTCCTCTCCACATGAAGCTGTCGAAGACCTAAAAACCAAGATACCTAACTACTTCTGAGTGGTATGTTGTTGATTAGCCCACTCTATGCTATTCCGAATGTTCATTATGAGAACACTAAAATATGGCATAATCTGCTAAAATGCAGGTGAATGCATAAAAGAGGGAAACGGAAAGGAAGAGGAGAAAAAAAAGGGAAAGAAAGAACAAAAAGTCATGCTTTCTTGAACAGGTTTTTTTTTCCTTTCTTTCATTCTGATATTATGAACATTACTATTATTATTTTTTTTTTTTTTGACTGCTTAATGTGCATTAAGAAACATGTTAAGTTATGCATGGAAAAGGGTTTGAGGTATTTACATTATAGAACTGACACCCCCACTAAAGTAGTGTTAGGGGCCGTTCACATGTAGCGTCTAAAAACGCGTGGAAAACGCCAGCTGTGCCGTTTCCATCCTTTTATCCAAGGCGCTTCGGAGGTTGCGCTACTGTCGCGCCTGACGTTACTAAGGAACCAAAACCGACGTCACTCACAGGGGGAGTAAAAAAGTTTTCAAAAAAGTTAAATGGATTTCCAGCAAGCATCAGGAGGTGAGGTGTGTGTGTGTGTGTGTGTGTGTGTGTGTGTGTGTGTGTGTGTGTGTGGAGGAGAGAGAGATGCTGGTAGAGAGATAGTGTGTGTTATTAGATACATAATGTTGTGAAGTCCGTTGGACGGAGAGGAAGAAGCAGATCCGGGGAGCTGATTGGTTAATTCTTATCACATGACATGCGGTGCGCTTGCTGCATTCGAAAAAGTTGAGATTTTTCCATCTCTGTGCGCCACGGACGCGCACGAAAAAACAGGCGCGTCGCACCAGATGCACGCCGCTACGGCGTCGCTTTGAATTGTGAGCGCGCTTAGCGCGCGTCTACATTGAAACTAATGGATTTGTGCGCGCAAAAGACGCTACATGTGAACGGCCCCTAACGCCTTATTTTATTCTTCTTTCTTTTGGTTTCTCAAATGCGCTGCACTAGCCTCGTCTGTACTCACCTCTCCCTCGCGGATACAGAGGCACTCGCCTCATTATTATTTTTACCCCCGTTTTGTTTTTTTTTTCTTTTCTTTTTTGTTTTTTTGCAATATACAGTCACTCCCAAATGTGTTATTTTAAGCATGGTAGGGGATTTTGTATGCTAATTCTGCCTACCTCTTTGTATGAACAACACTATTAGTAACATCAGAGTGGTGACCTGGAATGTCAATGGTGCCCAAAACCCTGTAAAAAGATATAAAATCCTTGCACATTTAAAATCTCTGAACTGCGACATAGCTATGTTACAGGAATCTCACCTGTCTGATGTACAGTCTATGAATATGAAGCAGAAATGGGTAGGACAGATCTTTTCCTCTCCAGGAACAGGTAAATCTCTGGGAGTCTGTATCTTGATAGCAAAAAATATCCCATTTAAACTAAGCCTGAGTATAATAGAAGGCAGATATATTATTATAACTGGCTTTCTATACAATGTCAAGTGCACTCTCATTAGTGTCTATGCTCCTAATACTACACAGGCAACTTTCATTACATTCCTTGGCTCTATTATCACTAAAGCTGTAGAGGGCCCTATTATTATGTGCAGGGATTTTAACTTGGTACAAGACCCACTGGTAGACCGCTCTAATTTCCCATTGCCCTCGGACAGAATCTCTGGAGGAGCAATGGAAGAGCTACAATCACTACTCGCAATAACTGACATTTGGCGCCTGATGAACCAAGATGTACGAGAATATACTTACTACTCTAGAGTACATAATTCTTATTCAAGAATTGATTACATATTAATGTCCAAGCAGTTTATTCAAAATGTGATTGATGCCCATATACATAGCATCATATTATCCGACCATGCACCTGTCTCTGTCTCCTTTTTCCCATCACCCAGCATATGTAAAACCAAAAAGTGGAGGCTAAATAATTTTCTATTAAAGAATGTTGATTTTGCTGATCTTATAGAAAAAAAAAACTATGGAATTCTTTGATATAAACTTAAAATCAGTCTCTTCAGTCTCCACTGTCTGGGGAGCCTTTAAGGCCACATGCAGGGGATGGGTGATTAGTTATGCATCAGCGGAAAAAAAGAAACACATGGAAAGAAAAAATAAACTTGGCAACGAACTTAAGGCGCTAGAGGAACAGCACATGTCCAACCCTTCTAATTTGGAAGTAAGGAGGTCTATATTCATGGTTAAAGCTGACCTGCAAAGCCTGTTGCATGAAGAAACAGCTAATGCTCTTTTCTAGCTATGTAAGAGACATTTTGAATCAGGTGATAAGGCAGGCAAAATGCTCGCTCACAAATTAAAGCAAGTGGAGAACATGCATTTTATATCAGCTGTTAGTGATAGCAAAGGCACTCCTCATACTGATAATACCTCCATTAATTTGGCATTTAAACAATTTTACTCTAATCTTTATACATCGGAATATAAGGCAAAGGATCAAGACCTTAAAAAAATTCTTTAATGGGCTGGATCTCCCAGCTCTTAGTGTCAGTGAGAATGCAGAGATGGAATCTCCTACCTCCAGAAATTGAGCAAGCAATTAGCAAACTAGCATCAGGTAAAACCCCTGGTGAAGATGGCTTCACTATAGAATTTTACAAACGCTACAGCAAAGTTCTTTCACCAATTCTTTTAATGCTCTTCAATGAGGCAATTGAAACGGAATTGATGCCTCCCTCTATGTGACGAGCCATCATTACTGTCTTGCCCAAACCTGGAAAAGACCATAAAAAGATGGAAAACTATTGACCTAAATTGACCATCTCTGATTCATATAGACCAGGTGGGGTACATATCAGGAAGGGTCTCAGCCAATAACATGCGCAGGCTTTTGCATGTCATAACAGCCGCAAATAACCTCACAACTCCTGTCATTGCCGTGTCTTTAGACACAATGAAAGCCTTTGACCGCATTGAATGGCAATTTTTGCTTTTTACATTATCTAAATTTAATTTAGGCCCATTTTTTATGCACTGGGTAAACACTCTTTATGGATAAGTAAGGGAACATAAACACATTCACTCTGCTCTTCAAACTTGTGGCTATCCAAACTGGGCTTTTATCAAAACAGCGAAAAAGCCCAGGGAGGACAATAAAGACGAGGTCCACAGGAAGAGGAACAATATTGTCATCCCCTATGTGGCAGGAGTTTCAGAGAAACTCAGGAGAATCTTTAACACCCACCAAATCCCAGTACACTTCAAGCCCAGTAACACCCTGAGGCAGAAGCTGGTCCATCCCAAGGACAAAATTCCAAGGGAGAAACAAAGCAATGTGGTGTACGCGGTGCAGTGCAATGAGGAATGCTCTGACCTGTACATTGGAGAGACTAAGCAGCCATTACACAAACGGATGGCACAAACAGGAGGGCCACTACCACAGGCAGGACTCAGCAGTCCACCTCCACCTCAAGGAGCAGGGGCACTCCTTTGATGACCACAAGGTGCGCGTTCAGAGAGACAGATGGTTTGAGAGAGGGGTAAAAGAAGCCATTCATGTCAAACTAGAACGGCCATCTTTAAACAGAGGAGGGGGCCTCAGACACCACTTGTCTCCTACCTACAATGCTGTCCTTAGAGCCCTCCCAAGGAAGTGCAGCCATCGTTCCCACCTGCAGTCAGGTGACCCCCAACGACCCTCCTAAGAGGGCGGGGAGGGGTAACGACCGCCCATCAAGGCCAACGACTCACATTAACACCTAACGAGTCTATTGGTTTCGGGTCACATGACCCTTGTTTTGCCACTAGCCTCCTGGTAGATAAATATCTGGTACTCCCCACCAGACTCTTTTAGAACTGAGGAAGCCTCTTGGATGAGAGGCGAAACGTCTTCTACTCTCACGAGGTTAGTCCAGTTGCCATATTTTATGCCTGTTTGAGATCACTCTTTATGGAGCACCAGTGTCAAGCGTCAAAACCAATGGGCTGATATCTGCCCCATTTAGTCGACATTGTGGGGTCCATCAAGGATGCCGTGTTCCGTGATCCAGTGTTAAATTTAAACAGACAAGTCAACAACAGACCACTTAGAATTAGATCTTGGCCTTTGGAGCCTGAAAACGAAGTCTTCTTATTAAAATTGAAAGTGAAATCGAGTCCAGCTTTACGCGGAATTGTTAATGTTACATTTTCTTCATTTTCTTTCTTTATGTGGCTGGTTATGTGACTTACAGTATCCTACAGAAGCATTCGCTGCAGTGCATGTGAACTGCGACTTGAATATTTGTGTATGAATGAGTTTATGAATTAGTGATGAATCTGGTGATGGAAGCACAGCACAGCTCAGCTGCAGCTGTTCACTCAATATGCACAAAACCTCCTGAATGTTGAAATAGCAGTAATACCACATTCATTGATAAAATGACAGAAGCGATGGGAAGGCGGGCAGTTTTTATTTGGATGCCCCCCCCCCTCAAATCGAGCACCGGTGACAAGTTTGAGTAGACTGATATATTTAATTTATTCTCTAGCGGGATGTAAACATTTCTGTGACTTCCTGTATATTCTGCTTTGAAGACTACTGAAAACTGTCAGATTCATGGACAGCACCAGTCTTCTTTGCAACTGACATTGTGGTCGAAGTTGGAATTGTCTCTAAACCCTTTTAGCAGTATTCAAGCTCTCTGCTGCCACCTGGTGGCTACAGTTGCCAAGTGCGCCCCCCCCCCCCCCCCCCCCCAACTCCTCATGTATCATGCCTCACGCTTTGCGTGAGAAAAGTGGCCAAGTTAGTCTGTTACCCACTGTAAATTGGAGTAAGAGTGAGGCGATGCCCTTGAATCAACATACATTTCAAGTACACTTAGCAGGCACACCCTTTATTTGGAAAAGCAAAGGTATGAAATATTTGGGCATACATATTATTTCTCCAATTACTGAAATGTTTAATATAAATGGCCCTAAATTGTTAGTCAAGATTAAAGATTATCTTAAAAGATGGACTGTTCTACCCATATCAATATGGGGAAGGGTTGAAATACTTAAAATGAACATTTTACCCAGAATTATGTATATTTTATCAGCCATCCCTTCTTTTTTCCTCTATCATGGTTTAAACAAATAAAATCATTGTTTATACATTTTATTTGGAATAATCAAAAACCGAGAATAGGTTATAAAAAGCTTACAACACCAAGATCTCAAGGAGGCCTTGGGGTACCAGATGTGTACTGTTATTATCTATCGCTTAATGCAAGATACCCCCTTGCCTGGGCATACAAATCTGATCCCGTCAAGGGTGGCTGGGAGTGGTTAGAGAGCAAAATTATACTTGAAACCAAAGTCACCACACCAGCCTCATTATGGTACTCTACTAATCCCCCAGCCACCCTCAATAACAGCATTATCAGATTTTCATGCTCTATTGCCAAACTATTTCACAAAAGGATGGGTATAAATGAACTAATGTTACCATCATGCCCTATTTGGCTTAATACATTACTGACTGCTTGGGGTAAGCCATTAAACAATATATTATGGCAACATAAAGGCGTTTTCACCATAGGCCAGCTCTGCAATGAAAATGGTATCCGTCCTTTCTCTGATGTGAAAGCAGAATTTGGACTACCAGAAGCAGCGTTCCTGGCCTATCTACAAATTAAATCAATTACTGGTAAATTTACCCTCGCACATAAAACAGAACTAGATAGTAACTCAATGTCAGCCATTACAAAAAGAGGCACAACTTTGAGTATTTATAAGATCTTGTTACTTGCCTCACCTAATCCATTTATACCCAACTCACCTTGGTGTGTCACTGACTCCAGAACAGTGGAATGCTATATGGAAGAAGGGTATTGTGTCATCCAGGTGTGTTCGGTACCGGATTATACAATTTAAGATATTATGCAGAGCTTATATGACACCCTCTCGTATATCCAAAATAAATAAAGATCTGTCAGATCAATGTTGGCATAACTGTGGGGGGCATGGATCATTATTACATCTTCTATGGGACTGCACGGCAGTCAAGACATTCTGGCTTGGCATAACAAAGGTGCTAACAGATATGTTTAAGGTTCATGTACCTGCCTGCCCCATCACATGCCTTCTTGGACAATCACTGGAACATGTCAAATCAAGCTCCACACACTACTTTATGAATTTAGGCTTTCTCTCTGCAAAGAGAATCATCCGTATGAACTGGAAGCAACACAAGCCCTCATGCTTTACACTGACATTCACAGAAAAAGATCAGCACTATACCAATATGCTTTTGTAAAGTCATCTATATTGTCCTGCAACCTATGTTTTTTTGTTATTAACATTAAGTTAAATGCTATAATGTAATACACCAGCGTACAAAAAAGGGGTTGGGGGGGGGGGGGGGGCTATGGAGCCATGGACCAAGATGGCAGCTTAGCGTGTAACCTCTACTCAGCTTTGCACTAAAGACCTTTAAAAACCCACGTTGCCTGCTCATATTTAAGTGAGATCTTCACCTGAAAACGCAGTTCCAAAAAGCCAAAAACCAACACTGACAACGAATAACGAAGAAGAGGCTACAGCTACTAGCAGCATGGCAGACCTAACGGCGGTATTAGGTGAATTAAAGTCACTCGGCTTGGAGTTTGGAGGATTTGGATCCAAGCTGGACAGTAGAGTTGATCGCCTGGGTAAGATGGCTAGCTCTGTCACTGCTTTGGAAAATAATATGTCGGAGGTGAAGCGTAATGTAGCTGCAAATAGCACACGGATGGAAGTTATTTTTATTTATTTTTTTTACTATTATTATTATTATTGTGAATATTAAGATTATTAGTATTATTATTTTATTATTATTTCTTCTTATGATTAGTTTGGTTTCTTTTGAAACCTTAATTCTGTTGAAATGAGAACAGACCTAAACGTACATTTATATTTGGCAGTACCAGTACACACTTTAGTGTTTTGTTCTTTTTTTCTTATTCTGTTTTGGGTTAGGCATATAATTTTTTAAGATGGAACACTGTGCAGGGTTGATGGACATCACTGGTTGCTTGTTGAGCTAGGCATAGTGCATAGCTGCTCCTCCTTAGAGTAGATCAGCAAAAGCCTTCCAGTTCTTTCTTGTTGTGAGTAAGGGAGGGGGAATTCAGGTGTTTAAATGTCTATGTGTATAAATGTAAATGGGTTTTTATTTTTTCTTTATGTGCCTCTTACACTCAACACATCAGTATATCTTACCCCTTCCCCTTGTTTTTTTCTTTGACCAATTTTTTATTTTATTTTATTTTCAGGTAGATTGGCGATAACAGAATGTTGTACAGCATAGTTGCAGTATACACATACAATATATCCATTAAATCCATAAGTAAATCAATAAATCCATCTTTGATAAAGTTTACATAAGGTTTCAACATACGTTGTATCCACCTGAGCTTAAAGGGCCAGTGTGTAATATTTGGCATGGTTTATTATCAAATCTGAATCTGAATCTGAATATTCTACCCAGACGTTGGGCTAGACTTTTTCGTCGCCTGTCATTTTAACCGACAGGCTCATAAAAATCCGGTCAAAATCTATTTTTACCGGTCATTTTAATTTTCCAACTTCACTCCTTGTGATGCGCTCTCTGTGGCGCTTTTCCTTCTGATGATATATCTCCCCAACGATGGCAGCACCGAATCCCATTCTGTGCAGCAAAATGGGAGCGGAGGATTCAGCCTCTCTCCTCGCTCGCTCAGCATCCAAAACATGGAGTTCCTCATCTATGTACTCTGGTTCAAACAGGTATGGCTCTGGGTCTGTGTCCACTACAAGAAACTCTTCAAAATCGCGTTCAAAGTCGTCCATTGCAGCCACTACAGTCCAGAGATATTGCTAGGCTAAATAAACAGCTGAGCTCTGTTTACAGGCTAAGCTGTCAGTCAGTGAGAAGAGTCAGAAGAGTCAGTCAGAAGAGTTTGGGACGGAGTCTTTTACCCCCTGGAGTGTTACTGGAGTTTTTGGAGTGCTCAAATAAACGGGCCTTTTTCCCGAATGCTACTCTGGTCTCCTGCTCGTGAGTGATTCGTTACAATATCGTAACATGGTTTAGATTTCTAAATAAACATTCACCTCGTCGCTAGATAGACCTACTCCTGAAAAACTCGACGGGAGGGCTGAGCGAGTGAGCCCTGCAATCTAGAATTTGACTCTTTTCAACCCATTTTACACACTGGCCCTTTAAACCCTATGATCCGAAGCTGCTTACCTCTTCCTCTTGTTTAACTAACATATATGTCAATAGGTGTGCAACAAAATAACACTCAGAATATCTCCAATATAACAGCCACTTGTTGGAATGTCAGGGGACTAAGGAAGATGACCAAATTAAAACAGGTTATCAACAGGATTAAACAGCTTAAATCTAAAATATTTTTTCTTCCAGAAACTCATATGACAGATTCAGATATAAAACTGGTTCGAAATAGATGGCCTGGCCAAGTAATCAATTCAATTCAATTTTCAATTTTATTTATAAAGCCCAATATCACAAATACAATTTGCCTCACAGGGCTTTACAGTGTACGACATCCCTCTGTCCTTTAGACCCTCACAAAAGTAATACACACATTATATAACAGCTATGCTAGGGGAGTACTTATTCTTATCCATAGAACAGTACCCTTTTCAAACTATGAAAACAATCCAAGACCCAGCAGGAACGTATGTTATTATTCAGGGTAATATCCTTTCTCTTACATTAAACTTAGCAGTGTATATGGCCCAAATGAGGATAATCCTACATTTTTTGAAAATGTCTTCCTCACTGTGTCCACCTTATGCAGCTCTTATATAATTGGCGGAGACTTTAACTGCACTTTAAATCCAGCACTGGATCGTTCTACAGTCTGTGATACCTATAAGGTACAAACTAGAAAGTTATTAAAACAGTTCATGGTGGATATAAACTTGGTTGAAGTATGGAGAGAACAGAAAGTACTCTTGTCATTCAAGTATATAGATCTCGTTCTCGCATTGATTATTTTCTTGTTTCAAGGGAGCTCTTATCAAAGATTAAAACTTGCTGGTATGACTGCATAGGGAATCCTCCCACCTTCTTTAAGGCTGGCCATGATAACACTGATCCTGAAACCAGCTAAACCTCCCACAGAGTGTTCGTCATTTAGACCAATAAGTCTACTTAGATCTGATATAAAAAAAATGCTCTGTAAAGTCCTAGCAAAGAGATTAGACCCTTATATCCCACATTTAGTTCAAAATGATCAGAACAGCTTTGTGCAAAAACGGCAAGGGTTTCATAATATAAGAAGAGTCCTTAACATAATTCATGAAAAATTTGACACTAATGATACAGCAATATTGTCACTGGATGCTCGGCAGGTCTTTGATAAAATTGAATGGTCGTACTTATTTAATGTCCTGCCTAGATTTGGATTTGGAAATAACCTTCTGAAATGAATTACGATTTTATATACAAACCAGATAGCCACTGTCCTAACAAATAGTATATTTTCTAAACCAATAATCTTAGAACAATCTACTCGCCAGGGATGTCCTTTGTCACCAATGTTATTGTTATTAGCTATAGAGCCCCTGGCTATGGCAGTAACAACACAGATGGGACTGCCGGGCATCCAGATAGGACAACAGGAAAATAGAATATCCTTATATGCTAATGATGTGATTTTTTTTTCTTTCTTTTTAACAAAACTGTCTGTCAGCATCCCAAACTTAATACAACAGGTTGAATTGTTTGGTTGGTTTTCAGGTTATAACATCAATAACTCAAAATCATCAATATTATTTTTGAACAAAGAAGAAAGACTGCAGCCAGTCATAAAAACTCCATTCATTAATGCAAAAAGAAGGATTCACCTATCTTGGTGTCAAAATTACCCCTAAAATTGAAACAACTGTTACAACAAACTATAATCCACTTGTGGGTGAAGTGAGGGATACACTGGATTGATGGATGACAATGCCAATATCAGTGATTGGCCGTATGAGTGTGATCAAAATTAGCATATTACGAAAATTTCTATATGTCTTTCAATCACTCCGCCTTCCACTACCAAAATCATTCTTTGATAGTATTTTTAGTAAATTCATCTGGAACAAAAAACCCAGACTGAGACTTAGGTTGCTTCACCTGCCTTATTAAAGAGGAGGGCTACAACTTCCATACTTGAAATGATACTGCTGGTCTGCTCTGTTACACTCTGCAATTATTATTTTTTTTTAATGGAGAATAGAGGATTTTTATATGAATGGTAGTCTTCTTACTTTTGATCAGCTGTGTCAGAAATACCATATTGTGAAAAAAAATACTTTTTTAAATATTTACAATTGAAGCATTTCATACTATCTGAAAATAAGAATTTAACATCTGAATCTTTATCACATCTTGAAAATCTCACGATTCTAAAACTGAAAGGGCGAAGTCAAGTTTCTTTATTTTATAAAGCTTTGATAACATATGATACAGAGTCTAATGTAGATAGGCTCAAGGCATGGAGACTAGATCTTCAAGAGGACATAGAAGAAACTGGTTGGGAGAAGGCATGCCTTAAAGCCCAAAAACAATCAATCAATACGAGAATGAAATTACTGCAGTACAAATAGTTAATGAGAACCTACATTACCCCAGTCAAGCTGAACCGTTGGTCCCCTGACATTCCAGACACTTGTATCAAATGTTTAGAAGGAAAGGGGGCTGTGTTCCATTGTGTATGGGAATGTCCAAAATTGCAAAAATACTGGAACAGTTGTTGGGAGGGACTATATCTGAGATTGTTGGGATGAAGGTACCCCACCAGGCAAAATTGTGTGTACTCGGCATATATCCAAAAAAATTGCTACCACAACAGACAACTCTAATTGACTTTGGACTCCTGCAGGCCAGGGGAATGATAGCTCTATCTTGGAGAAAAATGGATATACCTTTGAGAGGCATGTGGGTGAGGGAGATGGCATTTTGTGTTGTATTTGAAAGACTGACTTATATAACTAGAGGAAGGGCAGGACAATTTGAAAAAATATGGAAACCTTTATTGGAATTTCTTGGGCATCAGGGAACACAATCACTATAAAGTAGCTGTGTGTAGAGAGTATTTATTTCCTTATCATCTTTCATTTTGTCTTTTTTTTTAATCTGATGTTATGTTTCATTTTGTTTGTTGTTACTCATTTATTTATTTTTCTTTCTTTAAATATGTGAGTTATTGTGAATGTTTGCTTTGTTGTCTGTATGTATGAAATTTGTGGAAAAAAAAAAAAGAAAGAAATGTTTTTAAAAAAAAACTATGTTCACAAGGCCCAAATATCAGTAAATTTCCATTTGCGGCACTGTCTAGGGTGGCAGCCTGTTAGACTTGTTCTTCATTGTCTTATTTTAGTAACTCTTGCACTTATCTTCCTTCTATTCTTATTTTATTAGGCACTGGTTTTTGCTTTTTGCTCTTCAAACACTTTATATCTTGTATATTTTGAATATTTTGATGGCTCTGACCCAGGGAACCCACTGGTTGCTCTGGTTGTGGCTGGTCTGTGAATTTTAATTGTTGTTACTGTAATTTGTGTCACTGTAATCAAAGCATTCTCTGGCACAAGAATTTCCTACGGGATAAATAAAGTTTTATTGAAATGAATTGAAATTAACTGAATTAAGCACAGAGCCGAAGTATGCCATGCTAAGGACATGTTCTTTGTCTACCTATTGTGAATTGTCACTAGAATGTTGGAGCTGTACAAGGAGTTCCAGGAGGAGGCGTACAGTGTGGCTCTGCACCCCACCGGCCTCTTCATCCTGGTGGGCTTTTTAGACAAACTCAGGCTAATGACCCTGCTCATCAATGACATCCGCACCTTCAAGGAGTTCACTGTGCGCAACTGCAGAGAGGTGGGTTATACACACGTGTGGGGATTGTGTGTTCATGCAGAACATCTTAATGGCTGGTATCACAGCCACATGATGCTCTCTTGAGCTCTTCCCTTATTTTTTCACTTTCTCTCTTCACATCTTAGTGTGCTTTTAGCCATGGGGGCCACATGTTTGCAGCTGTCAATGGAAATGTCATTCACATCTACTCTGTCACCTCTTTTGAGAACATCCTCAATCTGAAGGGCCACAATGGAAAGGTGAGTCAGGCAGGAGAGTAGATCACACAGCATGTGGAGTCAGGGCAGTGCCAGAGAGAGTGGTCATATTTGTGAAACAGTTAGGGGCTTTAACTATGCCTCCCCAAAAGGCTGTAGTACAGTACAATTTGTCTCTGCAGGTGAAAGGCATTAAATGGAGTCCGGACGACAGTCGGCTGGTGTCATGTGGGATGGATGGCGCAGTGTATGAGTGGAACACTCAGACTGGTAAGCGTGAGTCTGAGAGTGTCCTCAAGTCTTGCAGCTACACAGATGTCGCCTTCTCTTCAGACTGCAAGACCATCCTGACTGTAGGAACAGACCTCACTGAAGGAGATTCAGGATTGTCAGGTCAGTCACAACAACACACTACTGGATCTAGAGTTTCCATAAATTATTTTGAGTGGAACTGTGATGTCAATCAATCAATTTCATTTATAAAGCCCAATATCACAAATCACAATTTGCCTCACAGGGCTTTACGGCATACAACATCCCTCTGTCCTTAGGACCCTTGCAGCGGATAAGGAAAAACTCCCCCAAAAAAACCTTAAACGGGGGAAAAAAACAGTAGAAACCTCAGGAAGAGCAACCGAGGAGGGATCCCTCTTCCAGGATGGACAGACATGCAATAGATGTCGTACAGAACAGATCAACATAATAAATTAACAGTAATCTGTATGACACAACGAGACAGAGAGAGAGAGAGATGCAGGACAGATGGTAATGACAGTAGCTTAAAACAACATTAATGAAAGTAATTAAATAATAATATTATAATTATAATTCTGGTTATTGATTTTCATGTAGGAAGGAAGTTACAGGAATGATAGGAGACTTTTTGCGAAAGCAGTTGCCACTACAGTTAGAAGAGATTTTACTAGATGTATGCTCTCAAGCAGGAAATAGCCTACTGACAAAGCCCGTTAGCATATGAACAGAGATTATGCCACTTTTCCTTTCAGAACATAGTTTACTTTCTGGCAGTAATGTGGGTTGTGGACCCTAAGGGTGGAAAAATACATTTGAGGGGTTTCAAAATGATTAAACCTGCATTTACTGTTTTTTGAGGCCACTTGGGGGCAGCACGACAAGCAGTAAACACAACACTGACATACATATTATCCCTGTAAGGTTGGCACGATATCAGATTTTCACAAAATTATTATCGTAGCCAAAAGAGTTCATGACAACGTTATAATCACGATGCTAAAAAAAATGCTATCAATCAAATTCATCTTTAACTTTGTTAAATATGTGTTTTGTCTCTTTTGGCAAATAAGTTAGACTTAAAATATGAGTGCAGGCAGGAGAAAAGAAAGTCTGTATCCTTACAGTTAACAGTGCTAAATTACTAGATATTTAAAAGGCAACCAGATGGTGCTGAAGGAGGGAGACCGAGCGAGAGGGGAAATTAAGTGAAATATTTATATTTATATTTTATATATTGGATTATTCACGCCATACTATCATATATGTGTTATTAACATGATATTAATTCATTAGGGTTGCCATCCCAGTTGAATATTTTATTGGTTCCACAGGTGCTGAGGGAGGTTCCTGCTGATGAGGTAGCTCACACTGCTGTGGCAGTGTCTCACTCTGGCAGGGTTATCTTCACTGGGACCTTCAGTGGAGCCATCAGAGCCATTAAATACCCGTTACCTATTCAGAAGGAATGGATCATATACCAGGCTCACAGTGGCCCCATCACTAAGGTTGGGCTTATTGTTAATGCACACTGAACTGACAGAGAGACAGAAATCCATCACCTCTAAATGGAATTTGAATATTAGAATATTTTTAAAGTGAGAAATGATCTCTCATGCCAGTCATTATGTAACTAGGACAAAAGTCTAACTGACTGACTTTGTGTGTCCTCAGATGGTGATCACCTTTGACGATCAGTTCCTGCTGACAGTGTCCGAGGATGGCTGTCTGTTGATTTGGAAGGTCATTGATAAGGAGGGCCGAGGACTGAAGAGCAACAGGCAGATTATCCATGCTGAAGAGATCCTGGTCACCAAGTCAGACCTGGAGGAGAAGGTTTGTGTGTGTGTCTGTGTGTGACTGCATCAGGCCATTTTACCTACATGTGTTTCTGTTATTGATAGTAGAATGAAGCATCCCAGAGCAAAATTTTGCTCTCACAACAGTCTCAGTTCAATTCAGTTCAATTAAATTCAAATAGCTTTATTGACACAACATTTCATGTGTTGCCAAAGCACAATTACAATTTAAGACAGTGAATTAAATTAACTGCAATGGAATATAAGAGGTAAATAAATAATTAAAGAAACAATTAACAACAATGTATTAATACAACATCGTAGACATAGATTTGAAAGAAAAAAACTCATCAAGTGAAGGTGTAAATAAAAAGGCAGAGTGTAATCTGTGATGAGATGAACTATATTGTTTCGTTGGTTGTCTCTGAGACTGTTGCATGCACTGACATATTTTGCTGCATGTGTGGTGCTGACATTGTTTTCTCCAATTAGATGTTGCATTTTGGTCTGGTCAGAGAGTGTGTCAAAATCTTAAAGTTTACATTGAATTTTTGTACAGAACTTTGTTCTGATGTCTACATATATGCTACATTGTAGCAAGAAATGTTGCTCTGTCTCTACCTGCCTCCATGGACAGAGCTGACACAGCCAGGTCTCAATAGTTGATGAAGTTTTCTTTGTCTTTAGCTATAATTTGGTTGGGCTGGATTGTGTGAGGGTTGTCCTAAGGCCTTGTGCTGTTAGAGGAGGTGAACCTCAGAACCAGCTGGCTGAGAGGACTCCTCTCTGTGTTCTCCAATGGAGAGCTTTGTAATGGTACAGTAGGAGTTTGGGTCACTTGTTTTTAGGTGTTTGTAGAATTTGATTGCTCTTTGTTGTATCCTAATTAAAAGGGGGTATTGGCCAAATTTAGCTTGGCATCCAGTGTTAGGGGTGTTCCTGTGGACTCTGAGTGTACTCAGAGTCACTGAGTATTCTTCTCACTGAGTATACTGTACTTCAGTTGGGTGTTTGTTCCAATTTACAGAAGGACCCCACACTTCACTACCATACAGTAATGTCGATTTTATTATAGATTGGAATATTTTGAGACAGATTCCATCATGTACATCTTTGTTTGAAGACTTTTATATAGCACAGAAAGCTCTCCTTCCCATGTCTTTGAGATCATTAGTAGCCAGTAACCCTGCTGAGGTTATTTTTAGTCCCAAATGTGTGTAGCAGTGTGTGAGTTCTAATATAGTGGAGCACAGTAGGAACCTGACTGTTTTTTCCCTGACACCTGGGTTGTTTCTTGAAGACCATAATTCTAGTCTTTTCCAGATTAACCGTTAGGGCCCAGGTCTGACTGAAGTTTTGCGATCCAGTTGCTGTTGTAATGCTTCCTTAGATGGAGCTAACAATATTAGATCATCTGCAAAAAGTAGGTATTTAATTTCTGTGTCAGAAAGGCTGAGACCAGAAATACCTGACTGCTGTAGTGATTTTTCCAATTCATAAATATAAATGTTAAACAGGGTGGGGCTGAGACTGCAGCTCTGTATCTCTGTCGCGTCAGAAATAAATCAACTTATTATTTGGAGATGACTAAACTGTGATCAGTTTCTCCCAACCCCCCCTTAGGAGAAATAAGCAGTAAATTAATAAATCAGCAGGAGTTCTTTTGCTTTGCTCAGAGGCTTCTCAGAAGTTTTTCAACTCTGAGAAAAAACTCTGATAATAATATACAAATACACAGAGTTGAGACTTGAATTTCATCACATAGACAAATTTCTGAAATTGTGCAGGCTCATTTATAAGTCAACCAAGTTTTCTTTTAGATCTTACTCTTATCTCAAGAGCTGAGTATTTCAGACAAATATAGATTACTGCAGTGAGAGAGGGAAGATAGCGCTTAAAGATCTTTAATTAGGATTGGGATGAGACAAGAGGAAGGCTGTTTCTCAGAAGCTGAATTTAAGTAGTATGAGAAAATGGTCAAAATCTTGTATTAATGATATACTGAGCTCACAAATGACATTATGAACAACACAATAAGTGGACGATTAATAAGTGATATCAGTGACCATTCGCCATTTTTTGCAGTATTAGACAATGGCTACAAGACTAATCAGCCTGACGATAAAACAGTATACAGAAGAATGAGAACAGAGGAATCAATTATAGCATTCAAAAATGACTTAATGGCACAAAACTAGGACACCATATACAACAGCAATAACATCAATTGTGCATATGAGGAATTCTTAGGAATATTTAGAAGATTATACGATAAAAATCATAGATTTAATCAATAGGAGACTAAAATACGCTGATCATCGTTGGATCACAAAGGGGTTACAAAATGCCTGCAAAAAGAAAAATACACTTTATAAAGAATTCATAAGACAGAGAACTAAGGAGGCAGCTAATGACTATAAGAATATTTAAAAAAAAAAAGTTAACTAATATTATAAGAATAACTAGGAAATAATATTATAATAAACTATTAGATGATAACAAGAATAACATTAAAAGTATATGGAAAATATTGAACACTGTAATAAAAAATAGTTCTGGACAAGTAAATTACCCTAAATATTTTATTTAATAAAACTGAAAAGTATAATATGAATGAAGTGGTTAACAGTTTCAGTAAATTCTTTGTAAGTGTTGGACCTGATCCAGGAACATCTGAGGAGCAGAATGATAATTTCATTGATAGAAATTTGAGTTCAATGTTCCCCACAGCACTGGATGAGAAAGAAATTTTAGATACTGTTGGTAAATGTCCAAATAAGATGTTTACTGACTGTGATGACATTAATATGACTGTTGTGAAAAGGGTAGTTGAGGGAATTTCAAAACCATTAACGTATATCTGTAATTTATCACTTCAAACCGGTACATTTCCATTCAAAATGAAAATAGCATAAGTCATACCTCTGTATAAATCTGGAAAAAAACAAGTCAATATAGATTTGGATCAAACAGAGCAACATCACTTGCATTAATAGATTCAGTTGAGGAAATCACAAATTCACTAGGTCAAAAACTGTATACAGTTGGACTATTTAAAGACAAAAAAGGCTTTTGAGACAATAAACCATGATATGTTATTCAATAAACTAGAACAGTATGGCATCAGGGGTAAAGCTTTAGACTGGGAGAGGACTTATTTGTCTAACAGAAGGCAGTTTGTGAAGCTGGGTGATCAGAGTTCAACATGTTTGGACATTACTTGTGGTGTCCCCCAGGGGTCAGTGTGGAGCCCTAAATTGTTTATTCTTTATAGTAATGATTTATGCAACATATCAAAAGTATTAAAACCGGTGTTATTTGTTGATGAGATACAATATATTTTGTTCTGGCAGTGATTTGCAAGTTTTAACACAGGTGATCAATTCAGAATTGAGTAAATTAAAAGTATGGTTTGGTAGAAATAAATTGCTATTAAACCTGAACAAAACAAGACTGATACTGGAACTGCAGAACTAATACATGGATAAAGATTCATTTGGATGAGTTTAATATTGAAGAAGTTAATGAAATCAAATTCCTTTGGGTGACAATAGATGACCAAATCTGCTGGAAATCACATATTAAACATGTCCAAACCAAAGTATCAAAAAGTATTGCAGTATTAAACAAAGCAAAGCAGGTCCTGGATCACAAGCCACTCCACATTGTATACTGTTTTCTCATTCTTCCATATCTAAATTACTGTGTAGATGTTTGGGGCAACAACTACAGAAGAACAATTCATCCATCACTTATTTTTCTAAAGAATGCAATTCGGATCATTCATGGGGCAGGATATAGGGATTATACAAAGTCATTATTCTTACAGTCGAAACTCAAAAATTAATTTTAAGATAAAAAAATTTTTTTTAATATCTTGTGGAATTACAGACATACAAATAATATTTCAAACAAAAACCAATTAACTACCAGGAAATATTCAAAACTTATTCATTGAAAGGCAAGGGGTTATGACGTAAGGGGAAAATTAGATTTCAACAAGAAAAAGTTTTTGTATTTCTATCCATGGAGTGAAACAATAGACCCGTTTGAATGTGGAGCTCAAGAAATGTCCAAACATAAACCAGTTTAAAAAGAGGTATAAAGAGATGATTTTCATAAGATACACTCTCATATTGTGCTGTAATACAAATATTATTGGTAATTAATTGAATATCTTAGAATAGGTCAAGGAGAATTAATTATTGTACAGCGTTATAGTGATGGGGAGCTACATAATTTACTATTATTAATATATGAAGAAGGTGTGGGAATAGGTAAGTTTGTATTTCCTCCCGCTCCTTTTGGACATGTATCAAATCATTATATGTTGTTTTCAGTTTTCATGCTTCCTTTAGTAACCTGTTTTTTTCTTTATGTTTTTCTGCCACTGTATGACTATTTTGTTTTTTTACTATATAAATGTTTGAAATAAACTGCTACCAACTAACTAACCAAGTAACTAGGAGGAAGGCTAAACAAAGAGGAGATCTTATTCTGAATTTTCCTCTCCTCTGGGATGGTGAAACGAGGAGTGGACAGGACAGTATATTGTGTATACATAAGTATCAAACAGATCCATCCATTCATCCATCCGGCCATCCCTCATCCCTCCATCTATTCATCTATCTATTCACTGCCCCAGTTCATTCTGGAGGTCACAGTGTGATGAAGCCAACAGAACCACATCATCTGCAAAGAGCTAAGATGCAGGTGTAAAAACATTTTGGTAGTTCTGCATCTATGTTGTGCCACCAGTGTTAAATGTTATCATTTAGTATGTTTGCCACTGTGGTTGCACAGTATAGAAATGTTGATTTACAGTTTTTTCTTTTAATTGGCCTCAGTTGATCACATTTTCATTGATAATTGACAAAGACAGTATTTGTATAGCAGTTAATTAGTAACATAAACTCACATTCAACAGAAGTATCCAGTCCTGTATTCCTGTCTGTATGTGTCCTGCAGACCCAGAACATGGTGGAGCTAAAGATGCGTCTGGAGGAGCTGCAGATGGAGAATGAGTACCAACTCCGGCTGAGGGACATGAACTACAATGAGAAGATGAAGGACGTCTCTGACAAGTTTACCCAGCAAATAGAATCTCTGAAAACAATGCAACAGGTGTGCAACAACTGTACTTGAAATAGACTCAGTAGTAATGTTGTTTACCTCTCAGTTTTAGGTCAACATGTCTACTACAAACAAACAATAACTGTATTTATAGGAAGGGTCCATCTGCAATCCTTTCTGTGCTTTTCAAATGGAAACTCCCACTCAGCTGTTAGCAAACAGCAGTGTAGTATTATTTTAAGCGTACACTACATTTAGAATATTTTCACTCCTTTATTTTGCTGTCAGACAGCTACTTTCCCACAGGGAACTGAAGCTGTTGTATTGCCATCTTCAAGGCCACCAGACTCCTTTGACAGAAACAATAATTTTACCTCACAGCACACAGGAGTTGCTGGAGTAGGAGCAATACCTTTAGAAAATGTTTGCACTCGTCATAAATTTAGGGGCACCACCCTCCGATGGAGGGAAGTGACTAATCAAATTAATAACTCCAGAAACCAATTTTTAATTCGTCAGTACACTTATCAATCATGAATCAATCTCAATACCTGGGTTATGAATTCTCTGTACAGTAATCTTAGTTCCTGCTCAAAAGAAATATTCACAGACAACAACTTGGCGACAAATGAAGATTTATTTAGGGCTAAATGTTCAACAATTGAGTAAATTAATAGTAAATGAGGACAAAATCAACTGTATGTATAAATGGATTAGGCAAGAGATAACACTTTTGGCAGTTATTCAGTTCGGCAATAGTGGGAGAGTATGTGACTATAGATATATTGGGGATGCAGGGATGCGCAAAACCATTTACCTAACATAACCTAAATTAAGATCAAAATGAGTAAGTCTCCTTTTTGACATCAACTCTTATCACAACACAGCGGCTGCATCAGGTGAGGGAAGTTTTGCTTACTCTTAGCAGCGTTGACTCAGGCTGACGTTTCTCAGAAGACCACGGACTGTCACTTAAGCAGCTCCCGGGCTTCCCAGCAGAACGAAGCCGGCTGTAAAACAATGGTGGCAGGGCAGTTGAGGCTGACTGCGATGTCCTTCAGGTGGTCCTCAAACGTCAGTTATCTTAGGCTGCAGAAAGTCTCTTGGTTTGGCAAAGGAACCACTGCTTTGTGGACACTTTGGCAAGTGGCTGGCAGTGCTGGATCTGATGAACCTTTGATGGAGTTGCAGGTCGAATAGTAGCTCATCTATTTAGCTGTAGTTGCTCTTGTTGGTCTCTCGACATTATTATTAAAGTTACTATTAATGCTTCTAAAAAATGTTGCAATCGGCTGGCATTGTTGCTTCAGGTATAATGTTACTGAAAGCACAGACAAAAAGTCAGGACAGACAAGACAATCCTGGACATGTTGAGCAAAACTTAAAAGTTTAATATAATTTTGATTGTAAGAAAAGAAAGGGTTATGCAGGAAGCGAGTATAAGAGCGTAACGGGTTAAAGCATAAAGAGTATAAGTAGAAGGAGGGACAGCAAAAGAAAGAAGAGGAAAAGTACAGTAAAAGTAAAAGGATAAAGAAAGTAAAGAGAAAGTGCCGAGATGCACCAAGCTCACTAGTTTTATCCGACCAGGTTGAGTGGGCGTGTTTGAGGCAAGACGGGTCTCCTGGTTTACACATTATCTTGGAGGAAACTTAATTAACTTTATTTTGCGAGATTATAAATATACTTTAACATGTTATTCGCGATAGGCTCTTAACATCAAATTAGATTTAATACGATTATCATAGCGCATATATCAGCGGAACACAAGTATAAAATGTGTCGTGCCCACACACAACACACACACACACACACACACACACACTACAAACTAGTCTGCAGTTGCATCACATACAAAATGAGAAAGCACATATTAATAAAGACAAGTTGATTAATCAGTCCAACTATATCTTAACTTGAAATATAATATGGGATTCCTACAGGAACCCTTCTTAACTATTATCACAAGATGGCAGTATGACTCCATGTTAAATCAGGGATTAAACACATGAAATTATAACTCACTCATACTATGGCCTACAAGAGTGGAAAAAAAACCATTCAACTAACAAACAAGGATTATGCACAGTTACAATGTTAGAACATGGATAAAATGTATAGTTTACTTTCAAGAGACATTTCAAGTTAGTTAACAAGAGAAACTTAATCTCTACTCAGGAATTCATCCTGAATTTAGGATTCACACATCTGTTTTCTTATCTCATCTTCACCAGGGTGAGAGTAAGATAGAGCTGGGGTGACTCCCATAGATGTGTTGTATAACAGATAGAGGGACAGAAGAAAGAGAGGATGTGGTGAATTTGAAAGCATAGTTAATGACCCAGTCTGGCAGTTAATCTGGCTGAGTTGTCAAAACGCTGGATTTTCCCAGGATGGTAATCAGCAAACTGGGATCTGGAGGGTTTCCAATTGACACCGTTACCACCCGCAGCGTCAGGATGACGGTGAAAGTGTTCCTCAACTTTGAGGTGTCCATTTACTTACAATCTAGGTTTTGGGAGAGTTCAAAAAGGCTGTTCCTCCTACACTGGTCTACCCGCTGCCTCAATTGGGTAGTTTGTTTGTGTTATGTTCTGACTTTCAGAACCAAACTAATGTGATGTATACATCAGTGGGTGGGTTTACATGCAGTAATGACATTGTCCAGAAACCTACATCAGGTCACATTGGAAAATGTTTGTGGGAGGACTAGAGGGAAAATAGAAATTTGAGACTAAAACATATGTACTTTGACCAAAATTTTATTTTTTTGGATTTGAATATATACACAAAATACTACAGGAAAGCTGCAGAATGATATAAAACCCTCAAACATAAATTAATAAATTATTACAAAATAATGTAGCCGGCCTTTAATTTCTATGAGTGGTAACATTACTTGACTTTTAAATTGTATGTTTCTAAAGAATTAAGAAAAAAACACTGACAACATGTCTGTTGGATTTGCATGCCTCTACTGAGTCAACACATAGGTTTATTTTCTGTTTATCACCTGTGCTATACCTGTAGGCCATGAAGACAGATATAGTGAAGCTGGAATGTGAGCACCAGGAGAGTTCTGCAGAGGTCAATGTGAAACACTCCAAAGAGCTGAAGGACTTAGGTAAGAGGAGGACAGTATCAGTGTTAGTGTAACCTTGTTTCTACCAAGGATTAATCAGTGTTTTTCTCTGTCTGTCACTCTCTCTCTCACACACACACACGCACACACACACACACACACACACACACACACACACAGAGTTATCCTACAGCCAGAAGCTGATTGTTGAGCATGAGCGATACCAGGATCTTCAGCATAAATTTCAGAGAATGCAGGAAGACTATGAGAAGCAGCTGAAGACTGCAGAGGAGAAAAAAATCCAGTCACTGGAGGAGCTGATGCAGCTCTATGAGACCAAGCTGCAGGAGAAGACTCAGCTCCTGGTTCAGGTCAGTCAGGAGTAGCAGCACAGCTTTGGTGACCACATAATGTTGTATAAAGTAGAAAAGACACCAAATGAAACCTGTAACTTTCATATGTCTGCTTTGATTTTGTCCTGCTGTTATTTTGTGCAGTGTAAGGAGGACGCCCAGCGGCAGATTTGTGAGTTTAAAGAGATTGTAAGGCAAGTGGAGAAAGGATGAGGAGAGGATGATCCATGATATCCGAATCAACTATGAGAGGAAATTGCACGCTGAGAAAGAGACCAACACAAATCTGAAAGGAAAAAGTGGAGTCATGACGCAAAAGGTGACCTCAGCTCCCTCTTACAGCATACACAATAAACTCCTTGTTTCTATTTCTGCCTGTCTGTGATCTCCTCCTCTTTGTGTTTTGATTGCGTGATCACAGTTCTACAGTCTGCAGAGACAGGTTGATGACAGGTGCACAGATATAAACAAGCTGAAGCAGGAGCGACAGAGGCTGCTGGGGTTGATCCGCTCCCTGGAGAGCGACATCGAGGACCTGAGGCGCCAGATCTCTGGACACGAAAAGACTAACCAGGACAAGGTGGCTTCAACATTTTACCTTCAAACAGATATAATTTAAGTCCTAGCCTTTTTTACATTCATCCAAAAAGTTTTTGTAAGGTTGTGATATATCTTAAAACTGGTAAGTTTGGTTCAATACTTAAACATTTTATATTAGGATGTTCTGAAGTATTACTGAGAATACATAGTCCCTATGGTAACCTTTAATTTAAACTAGAACATGTTCAACAAAATTACATGAATGGACCATTGAGAATGATAAATAGATAGATATATGCATTACACTTAAATAATAGTAAGATCCTATGATCCTCAAAGAAGTATGTGATTTTTAGACCAGGAATCTGTGGTTGATGAAACATGGTAGGTTTATGTTCTAGAGATTCTCTCTGCATATGATATATGATTTAATTCAGACTTACATGACTTTCATTGGTTAGTGGGGAGAAAAACAGTAAAACCTTTATGTTAAGTATTGTGAGAAAGTTCATCAACATGCATAAAACATAAGCTCCTCCTTAAACTTGTAGGAAAATGACTAGATCTCAGTCTGGAGGTTATGTCCTGCTGCAGAGTCATGACAGTTTAGATATGTTCATCATAAAAAGTAAGTCGGCAAAGAAAAAAACTGCTTTGGTCCACTCTATTCCCTTTACACCTTCAGGACAGGACCATCTCCAGCCTAAAGAAGAAGAACCAGGAACTGGAGAAGTTGAGGTTTGTTCTTGATTACCAGTTAAAGGAGTTGAAGAAACAGACAGAGCCTCAACAGGATGATATCAATGAGAAGAAGGCGCAACTCCATCAGGTGTGTGTGTGTGTGTGTGTGTGTGTGTGTGTGTGTGTGTGTGTGTGTGTGTGTGTGTGTGTGTGTGTGTTCACTCACACAATGAACACTTAAGCATCTTCAGTTAGAGTTATGTGTCCATTTCAAGGGTCTTTGTTATCTTTATCAAGTCAAATATACTAATGGAAACAAAACTGGCTGATGAAACACATTGCAAAAAAGTGGACCTAATGTGAAATTAATATGTAAAACTAGTTAGACACAACTGCTATCCCTGCATTAGCAGATATTTGAGTTCATCAAATGGCCACTTGAGCTCCAAAACAGAGTCAATCCCCATAGACCCCGATGTTAAAATTGGCAAATTTAAAGCAGAAATAAACATGTTTACAGCGTGGTACAAAAAACAGTTTTGGTCTCTAGCTAATTTCCCGCTTCATGACAGTTGTTCAGGGGGTGAATTAATATATAACTCGCTCGTTAACATTTTATTAAGGCCCAAAGTTACACATATTTAAGGATGGAGCTGCTTGATTGCCAGGCTGTGTGCAAGGTGTTGTTACCAGTCGGTGCAGTCTGTGAGTCAGATCCATCCCTTGCTCCTCCAAAGCTCCACCCTCTCATCCAAATATGGATATGGATATATAATGAAAACATGGTTGCTACAAATAAGATGTGTTCTAAGTTTTCTATGACAAATTATTTTTCCCAGGCTTGTTGCTGCACCAGTACATCCCCTAAAATTAAAAACTACAATACTGCTTTACCTGATTAATACTAATAAGTTACTCTTGCATAGAGAACAACTAATGGTTACAACCTAATACCATATTACGTATTACAAGTACATGTGAACAAAAACTTGACATGCAATATAAATTATAATAATAATAAAAAGTCTGTTACCATCAACCGAACGTGTACTTTTTGTCCACCATGTTTTGGTATGTATGACGTCAACTTGGCAACTTGAATTTTCCCAGTCTCTACACTAAACTCCCTCAGGTTACATTTGTTCTGACTTGTCAAGATAAACTGTCTCTGCAGTGTTCAGTGATGTGCTGTTTTGCCTTTGACAGCTGGAGGAGGAGCTGGTGCAAATGGACAAGAGCAACACTCAGCTTAAGCTCACTGTCTCTGAGCTTAGGCTCAGGCTGAGGACCGCAGACAAGGAGATGCATCAGGAGATGCAGAAAGTAAGCAATACCTATGCCGCCCCAATCTATGATACACATGCTGCATATGCTACATTCAAGCTTTATACAATTTGATTAGCTAGAAACAGATATTTGATGTGATATTGTCACATGTTGACTGGAGTGTTTTTCTTTTCCCTCTCATAGAGCTGAGAGGCAGATGAGTGGCATATTAAACTAAACTCTTATTTAAGTTAGAATTTTTACACTCTCAATCAAAATAAAAGGGTTGCCTAGCTTAGGGATGGGACTAGAGCCAAACCAGGAAAAGCACAAAATAACAGTGAAGCCACATGTGCTATTTATCGGGGTCCAAGCAGGTTGCAGGCATTTTAATGCTTGTTTCTTTTTTAAGTGACACGTGATTTGGACTTTGTGTCTCTGACAGAGACATGGATTCAAGCCGGTGAGTCTATTCAGTTCTCTGAGCTGCTCCCCCCCGATGAGTTTGACATTTTTAGTAGTATCTGTGCTGACATGTTATTATCATGCTGATAATATTTACGTACTTTAACTTAAACAAGGTTGTGAATGCAGGACTTTAACTTGTAGTGGAGTACACACTGTGGTATTAGTATTTTTTATGTAATACAGGATGAGGAATCTTTGTCCACCACTGCCTATAATGTGTTGTTTTTTTAGAAATGCACTGATTAACGGAGCTATGAAGACAGCATGAGTTCTGTGGAAAACAATAGGTTGGGAGGGTGGGGGGACATTATGGGCTTTGTTTATCATGCCCTAGCATTGTTAGCTTAGCGCACCCAAACCGAGAGGCTACCAGTAAAGAAAAATGAACTTATATTTACCTGTGTATCATAATTTGACTCCGTCTCTCGATGCTTCACGTGTGGAGCCAACCAGGACAGGAAGGTGTAGAAAGCGGGGACTTTTTTTCCACCTGGATCCCCGCTTCGTGAGGCCAACTTTTTCCTCAGGCGAACGTATTTGTCCCTGAGGTTTTTCCATTTTTTTAAACAGTCCGCCACGTCCAGGCCAATGTTAAGTGATATCTGCCTCCAAGAATTTTGTGCCATCTGGCAGTCTTTATAGTGAGGCGATGAGGAGTTGTAGAGGTGTTCATATTTTCTAACCTCCTCAATGAGACGCTCTTCGACTTGATCCATGCTCAACAACAAGATGTTTAAAGATGGCGGGGATGGCGGAATCTGGAAATACGGAACCGGAAATGCGTTGCTACCAAGCAAACCAATCAGAGCCGTGCCGGTCTGCGTTGGATCTGCGTCGCCTCGACGCATAGTTACATTTTTGCGGAGGTGCATGTCAGGCTACTCCGGGGGCTACGGCGAGCCTTCTGCATAGCCCCGTACCCTACGACGTAGCGACGTTGTCGATTCAACGCACAACCATAAATCAGGCTTTAGAGTTGGTGGCTCCTTTTAGGTATAAATGCTCCAAGCCAGTAACAGAGCCATGTGTCACCGAGTGAAGTGACCGTGACAGGGTGCAAAACCACAATTTTCTGTTTGGGGGCAACCACAGCAAACAAAACCCGGAGAGGATTTACTCTAGAAACATTTTATTACAAAAGTCAATAAGAAAAAATACTTAAAAGTCCATTTAAGAGAGTCCACAGTCTGTTTGGGTTCCAGATGATAGCTGTTGAGCCTCTGGACAGCAGGCCTCAATATCGCTGGCTGCTGGTAGCTTTAACAAAACAAAAAAAGGATACACAAGGAACCATCAGTGTGAGAGCCACTTAGGCACAAAGTAATATGTGATTAAGTGTTTCTGTTGTCAAGTATATGCAATATGTTCTGCCTATATTTAAGTTCATGCGACAGGTAACAGTATATGGACAGGTTATGTGCATTTTAAGATTTATAGGTTAAAGGTTTGCAATTTTTGTGTTCTGATGCTAAATGCAGTAAAGTATATTGTTTTGTTGCTTTACGACAGTTAAGTGGGCTTTAGGGCAACTTGCCACACGTGCGCAGGGAGGACAACCATGTGTGCAGCTAGGGTGTAGAGGGATCTGCATAAGCATGGATTAAAATAAGTTTTTGACCGTGTATAACGTGCATAATGTGCATAACATATGTAGTAGCGTGTACATACAGCAGGTGACAACGTGTACAGTTTTGGACAGCTTTATACTGGTATTGGACCAGGTTTTTTTTGTACATCTTCAAATAAAGCGACATCAACGTTTTCCCTGTCTCCTGTGGACCAGGGGTGGATCTAGAAAAATATTTATGGGGTGGCAAGAGGGGGGCAGGAATTTTTGAGGGGTGGCAACATATGGCAGGCGTATATATATACTGAATTTGATCACAGTTATCACAGTTTGATGAGAAATAGTATGTTTACACTCCATGAGGGCACGGGCTGCCATTTACAAACTCACACAGACAAACTTAATCTCATGCAATCAATGTCTTGCATTTGAGGTTTCATGTGAAACAGTTCATATTAGGAATAAGTGTTGAAAGAGGTTCAACAAACCCTGAGTCTAACCCTGAACTCTGAGTTGATTTACCCTGAGATGGGAAACTCTGAGTTACCGGTTCCAGAACAGCTGATTTGAGTTAGTTCAGTCAACTCTGAGTATGTTCACTCTGAGTTAAGCCGACAATAAAAAGCCATCATCAATGGAGCTCTGACTCCACGATTCACCTTGGCAACAGGTAAATAAAAGACAGCGCCTCCATTTTAATCCAGTGGATGTAGAGATATTAATGCATGTGTAGCAGACGGTGCACGTTTATTTTTAAAAGAAGAGCCTGAGTCAGAGCGAGGAAAGTGTAAATAAGTTAACCATAAAGTTAATAAAAAAGTTCTATTCAGTGTTGTCCGTTTATTCATCATTTATCAGACTTACATTTCCTTAATGAAGATAAAGTGGTGGAATCTGACTGTGTATCAGGCTATAGATACATTACATTATATTAATAATATATAATAATATATTTGTTCAGATTTAATCTGATGTGGAAAAACACAGGAGGCAGCAACTGAAAAATAGGAAGATTTAAAACATATAGGCCAGGCTATAGATCAAAGACATAAAGACATGACTGTAAACTCACTTGCACTTGAAAAGACGTTGAGGTTAAAATACAGTAGATTTTAAAATGTTGCACATCTATTTGTATCTTGACTCAGCAGCATTCAGTGACTTTATTTCAGCTACAAATGTAGTAAATTTAAAGACACTGAAATGCTGCATCATTGCTCACTCAGAAATATTAACATATAATCCCCAATATTAGGATGTAGGAATTATGTTCCATCAGTGCGACCAATGACATCAGTGATAGAGATCATTAGTCATTGATACTACGTGTCTAAAGCTTCATACCGATTTTTAAAATGTAAATAATTAGACCTACACATTATGTGCAATAAACATGTGGGAGCTGCTCTGACAGACTGACAGTCTGATCCTTGTGCAGTGTTATGAACAATAATAAATATAAAAAATAGAACAGTAAGACAAAAACTATGTTAAAAGACAAAAATAAAAGAAATTTGAATGTAAAGACAAAAACTGATGTTCAAAGAAGTGATTGATGTGCATAAATTCAGTAACTTAAGACAGTCCTGAATAACAAACTAATATCCAGCAGAATTTATACTGTGACAGATGGTAAATCTCCTCTAATTAACGTGCTTCATACAAGCTTTGACACGGACTGAATGAATGAGGAAATGAAACAGTGTGTAAGAGGGAGGAGACTAACCTGTTCACAGACTCAGTTGTCATGGTGACTGACTCAGAGTTTGATTTACCTCTTTCTGGAACTGAAACCCAGAGTTTCCCTCATTTCAAGGTTAACATACTCAGAGGTCTTTCTGGAATAGGCTGCCCCTCTGGCTCCTCTCAGTTTTACAAACAAAGCAGTCTGTTGCCGCTCTGGCGTTATCTCGTGCTGCATTCACTGCAGTCGGACATTGGAGATTCGCGCTCGTAAATGTCACATTGGCCATAACTTTTCTGTGAATTCTTTGCTGCCAACTGGGGTGGCAGCTGGGGTGGCAAGGCTTTCTTTTAGGGTGGCAGCTGCCACCCCATGCCACCCCGGTAGATCCGCCCATGCTGTGGACTAATTGTGAGTAACACTGGGTTTCTCAAGAAGAGTGGATTAATTAATTGAACATGAGTCAAAACTAAAACAACTTACTGCAGATTAAGTGGCCTACAGTAGCACCTTGGACCTTAGTTAAAACGGCCACAACAATCAGGGCGATCAATCGACCAGTCTTTAGTTGCATTAGGATTTTTTGGAGTCAGAACCAGTAAATCTTGGTGGGGAAGGGAAAAATAATAGGAAATAAACACAGCAAACAAAGCCAACACAGGGCGAATAAGAAATACAAAACTACTGGATCTATCTAAACAAATAACTGATGGCGGGATGCTTAAGGCTATATTCCATATTCAAAGTAGAGAAATAGAGGGGTACTTATCTGGAGGAAGGGTGGAATGCATCACCACCCTTCCACTGTCATCCAAGGCTTCCCCCTCTTGCACCATGCGTCTCCTTGGTCACTCTGGTGTGCGGACGGACTTTTCCCCCTGTGCAGCGGCGATTCCCGTTGTCCCGGCGGCTGTTGTGCGTGTTCCACCGACTTGCTCCTCTCTAGTTGTTCCCCAAACTGTGGACCAGGTGCTCCTGCAGCCGTGACAGCCGTCTGATCAGTGCTCCTCCTCAGCATTCTTGTCCGTGCTGCCTGCTTGGTGTCAGCTCAGCTGCTTTCTGCCACGCCGCTGCCCGTGCCCTGCTGATTGAAATAAAGGAGAAACAAGAAATCCCCAGCCCTCCCACACCTGTCGCCTAATTACACACTTGCAGAGAATCAGGGTATACCAGGTAATTACCTCAGCAGGCAGGCACACACCCCACACACACCTTGTCACCCTGTGACACATGGCTTAATGACACCACTCGCACTTTAAGACGTGTAGCCTATGTAGACGTGCTGAAAGAAAGATCATCTCCAAATTTCTTTAGATATTTTAAAACAGAGTCTATTGGAGTATCAGAAAGCTGTTAAAGCTGCTAAAAGTCAGTTTCTCTCCAATCTTGTGTCAGTTAATAGCCATAAACTTCAGTTTCTTTTTAATACATTGAATACTCTTTTAAACCCCTGTGACCCATGTTTTCCATATCAATGGACCCTGTGTTATGGATCTGATAAATTCATCTTTGTTGACTGGTTGTGTTCCAGCTGCATTTAAACATGCTGTGGTCCAGCCCCTCATCAAAAAACACAATCTTGACCCCACAGTCTTTTAGGCCCATCTCCAAGCTTCCTTTTCTTTCTAAGGTCTTGCAGAAGGTGGTATATGAACAGCTGCAGTCTTTTATTGATCTAAATGGCATTTCTGAGAAGTTCCAGTTTGGTTTTAAGCTACACCATAGCACAGAAACGGCGCTTTTAAGAATTTTAAATTACCTTCTTTTGATAGTTGACTCTGGTAATTGGTGTCCTGGTCCTTCTGGATCTGACAGCTGCTTTTGATACAGTCAATCACAATATTCTCCTGTCACACTTAAATACTTGTGTGGGCATTAGGGGTACTGTTCTGAAGTGGTTTCGATCCTACCTCTCAGATAGAAGCTTTTCTGTCCAGCTGGCCAGTATTCTTCGGCCACTTCCACCCTGAGCTGTGGGTGCCTTGGGGTCCATTTTGGGCCCTCTCCTTTTTTTAATATACACCCTACCTTTGGGATCTATTTTTAGAAAAAACAATGTCTTGTTTCATTGCTTTGCAGATGATGTACAAATCTATCTGCCGTTAAAAACAAATGATCGAGCCACTGTCCAGGTGTTATTAGACTGCATCAGTGACATCCAGTCCTGAATGGAAGTAAACTTTCTCTCCTTGTACAAAAATAAAACCGAGATAATTTTATTTTGCCAACAAAACCTCTTGGATGGCTATGACAGTGCCATTGGGACTCTTAAGCAGAGGTGGGAATTGTGGAGTCATCAAGTCATCTCCATGCCATGTATTTGTTCTGCTCAGTCACTGAACCAGGTGCATTCACTAATTAGCTCACCTTCCTGGCTGAAGAGCTGTGCTGATTGGACTCAGCTGGTTTAGTGCAGGAGCAGAACAAATACATGGCATGGAGATGACTTGATGACTCCACAATTCCCACCTCTGCTCTTAAGTCTCACTGTCATCCTTTTGCAAGGAACCTTGGTTTTATTTTAGACAGTGATTTTAGATTTGACAAACAAATAAACTCTATAGTCAAAACAAGCTTTTTTCAGTTGAGACTAGTAGCAAAAGTAAAGATACATTTCCCCAGAAATGATTTTGAGAGAGTTATACATACCTTTGTTACATCACGCTTAGACTATTGTAATTCTTTGTTTGTTTGTCTCAATCAGTCAGCACTGCACCATTTACAGGTAGTCCAAAATGCAGCCGCCTGCCTGCTGACTGGAAAGAAAAAGCGGGATCACATTAGTCCTGTCCTTGCATCTTTGCACTGGCTGCCCGTTAATTTTAGGATCCAGTTAAAAGTTTTCTTAATTGTTTTTAAATGTTTAAATGCTTTGGTACCATCTTATTTATTAGAGCTTGTTCAGCCTCACACCACTACCAGGGCACTTATGTCGTCAAACCAGTTGCTCTTGAAAGTACCTCGGTCCAGGCTCTCTACCTGTGGGGACTGAGCCTTCTCAGTGGCGGCCCCAAAGCTGTGGAACAGCCTACCTTTCCAGGTTAGAGCTGCACAATTATTTGAGCACTTTAAAACTCTGCATCTTTTCTCCTTGGCGTTCAATCCATGCTAGGCGAGTGTTCTCGGCTCTTTCTTTCTTACTTTCTCTTTTATTATAACTTATTATTATACTATATTTGTTCTTGATTATTTATATTGTATCTTAGCAACTGTACAGCACTTTGGTCAACTGAGGTTCTTTTTTATATGTGCTTTATAAATAAACTTTGACTAGACTTGAAATGAAGCAAAAAATTTGATGTTGGGTTCAGTGAAAATGTGTTTTGCCTTTATTTCATTTAGGATCTGAAATGCAAAAGTAGTGGCACTAAGTGAAAAGTGTCGAAAGTTATCCTGTAAAACTCAAAGATTCAAACCACCAGCAGGATGGCAAGAGCAGATTTGTACTCTTAACATTTAGTATGACAGGTCAACCACCTTACTGCTCAGCTACTGAGGAAACAGCAGATTGTTGTGGGTCATAGTGGGTTTTGACGAGATGAAATATGAATTGAATCAAATTCTTTTTACTTGCATTAAATATATTGGATATTTGTCAAAAGAGACTTGGAATTTTGGTTTGGAAAATAATACAATAGCAGAGGTAACTTTTAAACAACAAGATTTCACAGCAGCTGGGTGGAAACAGGGGATCTACCCAGGTGCAGGTAATTTCCTTACCAAAGACCAGGGGTTTATCCCAATACCTGATCTCGCATCCACGTTTCCCTCACTTGCCTCTCTTCCTCGCGTCTTAGCCCCACCTCCATAAGACACAGGGGAGCGATGCAAGGACGAGACACGAGGAGAGACGAAACAAGGAAATATGCCTTTAGAGAAATGAGACGTCTTTTCCTCTGAAACATCGCATGAAGCGATGTCTGTTTGTGACAATGGCAGCAGCTGATTACAGCTGATTTCAGTTGGCTTTACAGGCTTTATGTACAGCTATAGAAACGTTAAGTAAAGTTTGTTTCTGCTCTGCACACAGAATATATATATGTGTATATATATATATATATATATATATATATATATACACACATATATGTATGTACAGTACAGGCCAAAAGTTTGGACACACCTTCTCATTCAATGCGTTTTCTTTATTTTCATGACTATTTACATTGTAGATTCTCACTGAAGGGATCAAAACTATGAATGAACACATGCGGAGTTATGTACTTAACAAAAAAAGGTGAAATAACTGAAAACATGTTTTATATTCTAGTTTCTTCAAAATAGCCACCCTTTGCTCTGATTACTGCTTTGCACACTCTTGGCATTCTCTCGATGAGCTTCAAGAGGTAGTCACCTGAAATGGTTTTCACTTAACAGGTGTGCCTTATCAGGGTTAATTAGTCCTTGCTTTATCAATGGGGTTGGGACCATCAGTTGTGTTGTGCAGAAGTCAGGTTAATACACAGCCGACAGCCCTATTGGACAACTGTTAAAATTCATATTATGGCAAGAACCAATCAGCTAACTAAAGAAAAAAGTGGCCATCATTACTTTAAGAAATGAAGGTCAGTCAGTCCGGAAAATTGCAAAAACTTTAAATGTGTCCCCAAGTGGAGTTGCAAAAACCATCAAGCGCTACAACGAAACTGGCACACATGAGGACCGACCCAGGAAAGGAAGACCAAGAGTCACCTCTGCTTCTGAGGATAAGTTCATCCAAGTCACCAGCCTCAGAAATCGCAAGTTAACAGCAGCTCAGATCAGAGACCAGATGAATGCCACACAGAGTTCTAGCAGCAGACCCATCTCTAGAACAACTGTTAAGAGGAGACTGCGCGAATCAGGCCTTTGTAGTGTATTGAGATCTACTCTGAAGCTTTGGAACAGATGCTTAGTTAGGGACCCAAGGTCCAGAAACATATATGGTCAGGGTCAAGAAGGTATTTATGGTCAAGGCTAGGAATTGGTGAAGTCAACTAGAATGTCTATTTGTACTCTGTTCACCTGTGTCACACATTCCACAAAAAGCAAGACCCTATTTAAGCAGGGTTTGTGTGGCTGTTATTTAGAGTGGTTCATATTGGCTTCGAACTCTCTCTCAAGCAGACCTGGGTGCTTGATATGATGCTGTACTTCTTGTAATAAACCTTTTCTTCATGCAAGCAAGATGGTGTCAGCGGAGTCTCCTTCACCACTTTCACATCATCGCTACTTAATAAACGACAATTTTGGCGTCACGAACAGGATGAGAAGAAGAAAGGACAATTTTGGCAACACGAACTGAGGACGTGTTGTGGCCTGCAGAGTTGCCATCAGCTTCGGTGCAGTTGCTCCCGCACTGAGTTGACGAGGATGGTGAGCATGTCGCAGATGATTGAGTGCTGGTTCGCTCATTCACTTGTTGAGGCTGTTGTGAGTGTCTGCTGTTTGGTCACACCGGAAAGAACCATGAGTGTGTGTGAGTGCCATGATGTGTTGGTGATGAGGGTGTTTCTCCTTGGTCAAATAGCTGCTAGGAAACCACTGCTAAGGAGAGGCAACAAGCAGAAGAGATTTGTTTGGGCCAAAAAACACAAGGACTGGACATTAGACCAGTGGAAATCTGTGCTTTGGTCTGATGAGTCAAAATTTGAGATCTTTGGTTCCAACCGCCGTGTCTTTGTGAGACGCAGAAAAGGTGAACGGATGGATTCCACATGCCTGGTTCCCACTGTGAAGCATAGAGGAGGAGGTGTGATGGTGTGGGGGTGTTTTTGCTGGTGACACTGTTGGGGATTTATTCAAAATTGAAGGCACACTGAACCAGCATGGCTACCACAGCATCCTGCAGCGACATGCCATCCCATCCGGTTTGCGTTTAGTTGGACGATCATTTATTTTTCAACAGGACAATGACCCCAAACACACCTCCAGGCTGTGTAAGGGCTATTTGACCAAGAAGGAGAGTGATGGAGTGCTGCGGCAGATGACCTGGCCTCCACAGTCACCGGACCTGAACCCAATCGAGATGGTTTGGGGTGAGCTGGACCGCAGAGTGAAGGCAAAGGGGCCAACAAGTGCTAAACACCTCTGGGAACTCCTTCAAGACTGTTGGAAAACCATTTCAGGTGACTACCTCTTGAAGCTCATCGAGAGAATGCCAAGAGTGTGCAAAGCAATAATCAGAGCAAAGGGTGGCTATTTTTGAAGAAACTAGAATATAAAACATGTTTTCAGTTATTTCACCTTTTTTTGTTAAGTACATAACTCCACATATGTTCAGTCATAGTTTTGATGCCTTCAGTGAGAATCTACAATGTAAATAGTCATGAAAATAAAGAAAACGCATTGAATGAGAAGGTGTGTCCAAACATTTGGCCTGTACTGTGTATATACATATATATATATATATATATATATATATATATATATATATGGTAAAGATACACTTATCAGTAGCAGAGCAGCAGTGTTTTCTCTCTGCTAACAAACACCTCCACAAACTGCATTATGGTGTATTTTGAACATTGTCAATGATTTATTAGGCCAAATGTTTTAGGGAAAATTGAAATTCTGTAACTTTTCAACCTGACTTAATGGAAATGACGATCACTGATGTGGAAGTGTTTCTTACTGCCAGAGAGACTCTCACTGCATTTTATTGTATCAATAATAAAAGCTGTTGAGGGAGATAACAGATTGAAGAGAAAAAACTTTCTAACAAATGAAACTTGTTTTCTTGTTTGGATCTTTAAAGAGATGGTGAATCAAAACAAATGAATTATTAAACTTGGGAGTTATACATTTAAGTTTTATCTCATATCTCTCTTCCCTCTGGTATTAAACTTCAGTGATATGGTGTTGTATCAGATCAGTTTGATCAGCTGCTGTGCTGCACTGTCCAATTAATAACTGATATCCAATCAGTGGGGGTGTGTCAGTCGGTAAAATACTTCCACAAAGGCTGTACTCATGTATCCTTGCCTCCCTTTCCTCTGAAAGCCTCCTCTTTCCTCAATTTCGCCAAACACAAATTCTTTGCATTTGTGGCACCCTCTAGTGGCAGAATTGGACTCGGACAAAGCATCCACACGTGCACCAAGTTTGGTTACAATTGCTAAAGCCATTTTTGATTTATGAGCATTTATGTAAAATTGAATTGAAGATAAATGTTTGAAAATGTATTACTTCAAAATGGATTGATGTGTCGAAATTTATTTGATAGTTTTAGATCAGCAATGTCTGCAGATGATTCTACCAAAGTTCTGGGATGATTTGACCAATGGACTGGGATGAGTATGTAAAAGTATGATTTAGAGAAAATTGAGAACATTTGCAAAATATGACATTTTTATAGTAGAACAAAGATGCAGATTAATTTATAGATTAACACAGTGAAAGAATTTTGACCCATTGTGGCTTGGCAGTAATGGGTTGAATTTGCAACCCACCTGCCAATTTTGGTGAGTATTTGTCCTACAGTTTTTGCTTCATAAACACTTTCAGTAGTGAAAAGGAAGAAGAATCTGGGCAAAAACAATAGGGCTCCAGCAGCAGTCACTGTTTGGACCCCATTTGTCTCCTTGCTGAGGTGTGGCAAAAAGACAGTAACACAAAGTACTACTGCCTCATATTAGCTTCAGCTGTACTTAACTATTTAATTTTTCACAAACCTGAAATTGCTTTAGGAAGCGATCTCTGTATTTCCAGTATGGAGAGCAGGAACAGTAAAAGCAACCAATAATCCTTTTCCTGTACATTTGGGCATAATATGACATGTTTTTTGTGTCCAGGTGAAAGATCTGGAGACACATCTTCAGCGGCTCAAGTCAGATCTCCATAACAGTGTTAGCTTCATCCAGGAGCCGAAGAAACTGAAGGAAAGTGTGCAGACCATCTATGCCATCTATGTGCAGCAGACTGATAGGGTGGGTGGTCCATATAGTGTAGTAGATCCCTTAGAGCAGACTGGATACTGAGAGTTCATCACACAAACAATCTAACACTGTAACAGTGCAGGGTCAATTCCAGCCTTATTAAGAGTCATAATTTACACAGTGCAGGAAATGTGGAGAAGTTACAAATGTGTGTGTGCCTTTTCCAAGGTGGAGAAAAGCAGTGTAAACGAACACACTGAGAGGGCTTTCTCTCGCCAGCCTACTGACCTGCAGAGGACTGTTAATACTCTAAGGTTGAGGTTGGCTAGATCTGCTGAGGAACATGACAAAGCCTATGTCAAGATCATGAAGGTAAATTCTACAACAGACAACACTGCATGGACATTTCTTCTGACTAGTCATCAGGAATCCAGGTCTTATTTTTCTTATTAGAATTTTTGGAAAAATCATTCAGTGTTTCTTCTTCCTGTGATGTAATCCTGAATCCTGAGCACAGTTTTACTGAAGACATGATATTCTAAAAGCCCTGACACACCAAACCCAATGGTCAGCCATCAGTCAAAGTTAGGCTGTTGGTGAGCATCTGCTGCCTCATTCTCCAGCGCCTAGTTGGCCTTTTTTCTGTCAATTCAGCATGTTGAATTGGCATTGGCACAGCAGAGCCCGTTGGTGAATGAAATCACTGTGATTTGCAGTTGAGCTCCGCACACACACGAGAGAAAATGGAAGTGAGGAATAGCCCCTTTTCCACTGCAGGAACTTTTCTCATTTACCCGGGATTTTGAAAAACCTTGGCGCGTTTCCACCAAAATTACCTGGGTAAAAAACTTTCCCACACCCCAAAACTTTCCAAGAGTACCCAACTGCAGGCAAGATGGCGGTCAAGGGCGCCGCCATATGTCCAATCCATACCAGAAGTCCATACCGGAAGTTAATCTTCTTCATGTCTTCTTTGTCAAGTCGGTTTTTAAGTCTTTTTTATAGTATTTATTTTAGCAATACATTTACAAACTTTGAAGCAGTCAACAATTATAAATATATATATTATAAAATAAATAATAATAATAATAATAATAATAATGATACAATTATTTCAGCAATTATTTTAATTACAATCATGTTTTTTTTGGAATAACATTGACCCCAACAAGTTAAACCTACAAAAATTGCAGAAAATCGGCCAACACATGAAGTTTAGTTGGATTAATTTTGAACAAAAATTAAATAAGGTGAGCACTTTCATTTATTGGGCTACAGTTGCAACATGCAGATTACAGGTCATTTAAAACAACTGAAAACCATGGACACAACAAATGTCATACTTACTCTTACATCAGTGTGGTTAATTGTAACTATTTAACTATTAAATGAACATAATAATTAGATTGTCATATATTGTCAACATAAAGAAGTAGACTTGGAGTTCTCTTTTTTGTGAACAAGTTTTTATTCCAGATATCCATGTCAATCTCACAAGCAGAAAAAAAACAAAGACAAAAAAATGGAAAAACAAGAAAATAATCTATTTGTTTGGTCTATAAAATGTAAGAAAATGGTATAAAATGTCAACCACTGTTCCATAAATCACAAGATCCCAAGATGCAACCTAAAATGTCTTGTTTTGTCCCAAACAAATATCATTAAACATTACTGTTAAATGTAGCAGTATATGATCACAAACAGATACTTCTCATCAACATACCATGGAAATAAACTGCATTTTCCGTATAGTTTTTTAGGGGGCCTCTGGATTTCGCTCTCATTTTTTGTCTTAAACTTGGGGTGGAGAGGACACCCAAACTGGGATGGTGAAAGGGTTGTGTGCCCCACACTGGCTTCGTCACTCAGAATAGAGGGGTGCATCTGAAAAAAGGAGAAGTCAATGATAGCTCGAAAACATACTGAACATCAACCATATTTTACAGATCTAAAGGACTCACGGTGGAGGAGGCACTACAGCTATATATTTATCCACATGTGTATTTGTATTAGTGCTCTGCATTACTAAAACATAATACCAATGTATTTTTTGCAGACACCCGGGGCTATGTATACGTTATTTATATGACCAGGGGCCTGTATCACGAAGCGAGATCAACCTTTTCTGGGTTACCCAGACCTATCTTGGGTTCACTAACCCTAACAATGGCAATCAGGATAATCGGTATCACGACGCTGGATATCAACTCGGTAACTCAACTCAGGGTTGCTTTATCAAGAGCTGTGAACACGTACGCAGCGGACCAGTCGAAATCATGAGAGAAGCGCAGCGTCACTGAGCGTCCTCACTGAGCGTCCTCACTGAGCGTCCTCACTGAGTGTCCTCACAGAGCGTCCTCACAGAGCGCCGTATGTGAGGAGAAAAAAAAGTATTTCTCGTGAGGATCAGACATTAATTCTACTAAAATATGAGGAGGAGAAAAGCAGTATTACAGAAAAGGCCAACACCAGAAGGAGGAAACATGCGTGCGTAGCAACGCATAACGGGATGAATAATGTTTAGTTTTAGTTTAGATTAGTTTATTTTAGTTTATTTGCACATAATGTTAAAAACAGACAGTATAAAATTTACAAGACTAAATAAAGAAAAGTGCCGGAGAGGTCAGAAGCCACTAAAAGCTTATCAAAGAAATTCCCCTGTCAAAACATCAATGAAATCACATAATATAGAAGAAAAAAATTATGGAGTATGGAAAAGAAGAAATAGAGGAGGAGAGAGGGAAAAATCAAGACAAAACAAGGTAGCAAATAAAATTATGTGTAGGTTAAATTACTCATCACTGGTTCAAGTAGCTACAGTACCTGTACCTGTACATCCGACATTGATCACACCCTTGAATCCCATCAAATCAATGCGGCACAGATGAATTGCGTGTATTACAATTATCGTCTAACATCATTGCGTCTGATAAATTGGTCTTCTTTGTCATAATGTTATATATGCTACAATAAAGCTTAAAGCTGACGCCACAATTAAATCATATCATCACCAAATTGATAGTCTGAATAAAATCATCCTGATAGTGAGCTGTGTTAGAAATTAACAGCTGCACAAAAATAAACTTAGTCTTCCTCTTTAAAAAACAAAAAGGAAAATCCCTCAAACACCATGAAGTGTAGACATGATAGGCTACTTTCCACATTTCCAGCAGCAAATCTGTCAATTAGGCCCATTATCTTTAACAGGGATCATTTCCTCCAACAAAAAAAATGTTGGGATGAAATTTCGACATCTTTTAACTCCTTTTTGAACAATCTTTTCATTGTCTGTCAAAATCAATCAAATTAATTAAACTTACCGTCATGACTGGGCTGCATTTCTGTCAGCGGAGTCATTTTTTTCCAAACAGCTGATTGGCCAGTGGGTGGTGCTTTTTATAGGATCAGATTCAACCCTGAACTTACCCTGCTCCGGAGCAGGATAGCCGTTCAGAGTAAGTTACCATGGTGATCTACCCCGATAAGAACTGAACCGGCTTCGTGAGACCGAAAACCCAGGGTTAACCCTGAAGTTACCTCGCTAAGACATTAATTCTGCTTTGTGATACCGGCCCCTGGTTAACCCTCGAGGGGCATCTTGTTACTATTTTTAGAATATCTCCGGGAAAAAAAACGATGTATAGAACTTGATTGAGCAGTACAGGGTTGAGGTTATACAAGCATTAATACACAAGGAGACCAGGCAAACCAAAAATTGGGGGAAAAAATGGCTTGTGTGCAGTGAGTGTGTGCAAAGATGGTTTACACCACAACACCACACACCACAGCTGCAAACTACACATCTAAATTAACCAACACATCAAACGAGGGCAGTAATTGTCTCGAACCAACATTAACACTGTTTATACAGAGACGTTGATGAAAGGGAGCACAACAGACCTTGAGCAGCTAACGTTAAGTTAATACCAATCAAGCCCTCGTTTTTACACAACAAATGTAGCGAAACCCACCATCCGGGGGCAGTAATTTGTGCATGCCGAGATTCCCCACATAGACGTCTCCCTAAATATTCAATACATAACATAGAATTGCATCTTAGAGAACATACCACACGTGTTAAAAGATGTGAAGATGATGGTGCGTGTAAATGCAGCGGCACAATGTACAATGACAATAAAGTTGTCTAATCCTAATAATTAAAAGATTCTTCCCCCTTCCACTCTTTCTCTTGCTCGTGCATTTATTGTTAGTATTCTTCTCTTCATCTTTGTCTTCTCCACCGTCGTCAATTTCTTCCTCTTCTGCGCAGACACAGACCAACTTCCGCTGTGACTTCCGGTAGGGACTGTGGAGGGGTCCTTCCCAAGTTTCTAGCCGTTTCTCAATACTCAAGTTCGGCAGTTTGGACTTGTGGACTTGGCAAGTTCGGACTTGGCAAGTCCACGCGAGAGTACGGACTTTCCAAGAATGGGAGATTGTAAGAAATTAATATGTATATGTTTTTAACGTTTCAACATATATAACTGACATACAAAAACATATAAATAGCCAAAATAGTTTCATAAAATTTTAAAGTCTAACAGCATTGGCGAGATGGAAATAAAAAATCAATAATGGATCGGAGAAGGCGTCTTGGCACAGTTATTGCAGCAGGACTGCTGTACCTGCAGGCTGGGGAGGAGGCTGCCCAGCTGAGGAGGCAGATCCCAGAAAGACAGCGGAGAATGAGGATGAGGATGAGACGTGTGATGCTTGCATGTCTGTTCAATATGTTTGTCCAGTTGTGGACAAAGTACCCAGGAATATCACAACAAAGAACAAAAACTATGACCAAATCTGACTTGAGTAAAAGTTTCTGGGTATTGTCAGTAGGGGTGTCAAATTATCGCGTTAATTGCGAATAATTAATTACAGCCATATTTAACGCACTACGTTTTTTGATCGCGTTAATCTCATTTTTAATCTCTAACTTTACTGTTTCTGTATGCCACAGAGTTGCCTTTTATAAAATCCATCTGTAGGCGTACGATTAGGATTCTTTGTGCTTGAGTTGTGGGAGAGCTGCAGCGCTACAGAGCAGAGCCAAGTATCAGCATTGATGACTGTCCCCTGCAGTGGCGGTCTGCTCACTCAGGAGTCTATGAAAAGCTGTCTGCCCTAGCACGCAAGTATCTGACCTCCCCGGCAACCTCCGTGTAATTTTCGGGACAATCAGGGCAGGATTCAGGATTCAGGACAACTGCTTGGATTTCGGGACTGTGCCGAAAAATCCAAGCAGTTGTCCTGAATCCTGAATCCTGCCCTGATTGTCCCAGAAATTACAACAGAGCAGAGTCTGGAGTAGTTATTTCCCGATAAAACATTAAAAACTGATCATGGTGGTTGAGTTGTCATGCAGCTCCCACCAGCTGCACATTGGCTGCAGCAGTTCCTACATGAATTATGGGTGTTGTAGTTTGAAGAAGAGAAGACAGCACAAGTTGCAGCCGCAAGGACAGGGAAGCGCAGGCGGCCACGAGAAGGAGTGATTTGCACGTTGCAGTGCAGCCTCTTGTTCTAACTGTTCAAAACTGTTCTATAAACTGATACAGCTGTAACGAATGTACCAGGTGTCTTTTATTTTGTTAGCTTTTATTTTTTATTAAGTTTAAAGGAGAAGTGCTCTTACATTGATCACTTCCATGAAATAAAACGAGAAATTCGAAAAGAGGAAAACAATTCTGAAAATTGTTAAAATAAAATTAGGGAGCTGACAGATGTATTGTTTCTGTGTGTTTTACATCTATTGTTGCGTTAGTCTGCAGCTATGCTTTTAATGAAGCTGACATGTCATGACAGTCAAGCACCCCCTGGTGGTCAAGACTGAAGGTTGCAGCACTCTTTATTGGGACTAATCTCAAAAACAATAGAATGTAATGGCTAGGTGTACTGCATCTGTGTTCAAGTGTGTTATTGTTGAAAACAATAATTATGACTTTGTAAAACCACTTTTTGTAATATATATCAATATTTTGATCATCTGCCACAATAATGTAATGAATTTATTTGAAAATACCTCAAGTTGAGGGTTTTTCTCAGCAATTTTGAGATAAGATTAAAAAAGAGATTAATTAGATCAATTAATTACAGATCATAATTAATTAATCTCTCCATTTTTTTAATCTCTTGACAGCACTAATTGTCAGCAAAATGTAGGCCTACTTAAAATTAAAAGTGTTGTGATCATATACATGAATATGTATTGAGTATTAATTGATCAATGTAGGCTACATGTAAACAGCATTTAAATGTTGTCATGGTAGAACTAATTTTAACACCTTTCACTGGTGTACTAGTCTAATCTATAACACACAGCAACTTGTAAATATGAAACAACAACATATAAAACAAACTATTTGAAAAGTAACTATAGCTATCAAATAAATGTAGCTTGAGTACAGTAGCTACTTGTAAATATACTTAGTTACTGTCCATCACTGCATTTGTCTCACCATTATGCTTTCTGTCTACATTTTTATGGAGACTTGACAGTTTACTTGGTACACCTAGAAAAAACAACAGCAATTTAATATTGTATTAAGTCTGACATTTTATTGAAGTGTTGAGTTGTAGATTGTAGTGCTGTTGAACTGTACTGGATTATACTGACAGTAGTTTCTCATTTAGTCTGTTCTCACCAATATAAATGTCAGATATAAATAAATACATACATAAATACATGTCAGATGTGAAGAGGAAAATTTTATTCAGCCACACTTCAGACATCAGGTATACAATTCATATCAGATGATCAATATTTAAAATGCTGTTGAATAAATACTACAATAAAGACAATTAATCTTTAAATACAATAAATAAATTACAATAAATTCTTAAAATCATTATTGAATGGTAAAAACACATAGGCCTAAATAAGCAAAAGAATGCAAAGAACAATAACATGTTACAACATTTAATAATATAAGAATATATCTTATACTGAGACTGAATGTTGCCCATTAGACATTCCCCAAACGAATTACATTTCATATTTAACCACTACAGAGATATCAGCCGCAAATTTCAAAAGGACTACCCGAGAGAGGCTGCTCTCTGGGGCAGCCTGAGCACACGTTTATTATCTATGAGCGCTGACACTGCTGTGATCTAGTGGACCTCAGTCACATTCAACTGGGCTCTATATTAAAACATCGACCACGGGTCTGACGTTTAAACTGCGCATGAAAACACTACGTTCTGTGACAAAACAACAGTAACATATCGGTAATTATGGCTTACAATTGCGCGCCTTTCCCTCACTTGTCATTTTCCGATGATTGTTGTGAAATGCATGCTGGGATACCTGGCTGTCTGAAGTCCACACAAGTCTGCTCCGATGCATCCCTGGTAAAAGGGGCGTGGCGAGAACACATCCAGGAATTTGGACTGAACTTGGCTAGATGTGAACTTTGAATTGGAACAGTACTTGGGCTGTGACTGATGACGTGTCACAAGTCCACAAGAACACAAGTCCGCACAAGAACGCATATTGAGAAACCGCTTCTTATTTTTATAGTGCTACTGCTAGCTCCTCGCTTGAACCGGAAGTTGTTCGAGGTCCGCCATTTTCTAGACCGTCCCAAGTCTCTTATTTGTGCAGCGAGGAGCTAGCGCTAGGAGCTAGTAGCAAGCTTTAAGCAGCTACGAGCAAGGATGGTCGAGAGCTTCCTATCCGGAAGAGTTTTTCAGCTGAACGCCATGACGTATAAATACCCTCCCTCTACATCTGGCACATTTAAACGAGATGGCAGAGAAACAGTACAAGAGTAAGTACCCATTACATGCATTCTTTGCAATGAATCACTGACTATGTTGAATGATGGTGAGTTAATTGAATGATAGTGCTCATCACAGTGACAGTGGAATAGCAGGGCTACAGACCGTTCTGTAATTGCACAAACTTTGACAAATGACTCAATAACAATGGTAAAACATGCAAAAGTGTGTGACCAGAGTCATGACGGCAGGGGGTGGGGGCGACTGTTTTGGTCAGCGAATATAATGAGACTTGGGATGTACCCATAGTAACGGCAGATGCTGGCTGCTTTACGGAGCAGATCCGGCGGTGCCGCCGTCATCAGGAATGGACGTCGCTTCACATGACGCTTCAGAGTAAGTCCGTCTCATGTCTCCTAAACAGACAATGCTCGCTCATCGCTCCTAGCGCTAGCTCCTCGCATTTTTTCCTAGGTGGGAGGGGCTAAACAGCTAGCAAAGTCAGCTAGGTAACATAACTAGCAGTAATTGAAGAGACTTGGGACGGACTCCATCCCAACCCTTGTCCGCCATCTTGTCTGCAGCTGGGTCCCTCTCAAACTTTCCCTGGAGAAAGTACCTAGTAGGGGGGTAGGACTTTTCAGATTACCCAGACTTCGTGAGGGGCAGGGCTGTTTACTGAAGAATGCTGATCGGTGGAATACACACGCAGAGTTCCGCACTTCTGTGTCAGTGTGTCTGCCGCTGCAAACTTTATTTCATTTCTACAAGCTCCACTTCGTTTGTGTTTTGATTAAGGATGGGTACTGAAACCCGATACTAAATTACATTGTCAAAGACCGTAGTAATGATAAGCGCTAACGGTATCGGTTCTCCTCTGTGCCGGCGCTGAACTCCTCCACACACACACACACACACACACAGACACACACACACACACACACACACACATACACATCCACCGATGTGACACGGTGACCGGTGAGCAGCCAAGCGGCCGTGGTGGAAACAAAGTGAAGATAACTCGAAAATGACTCAAGTTGAATGGAGCTACGCTCGTTACTTTAAAGTTAAGTGACATTTAACCTTAGCGAGTAAGAGGCCAATACTTTATCAATGCATGTGTTCAGCAAGCATGAAGATGTAAACATGAAGACAGTGATATTCAATATGGTCCGTCCACAGTCTCTCATCCACCGACACTAGTGTCATGTCTTACACAAGGACAGTACACTAGTTCAGCTGATAGCGAATTGTTACTCAGCAGCTCAAATGACAGCTGTCTGTATGTAGACTAACTTAGTTTGACACTTATCTTAAAATACTTTTAAACTTAGCTACTACTGTAGCTGAGACAAACAGCCCCTCCTCTCTCTACACCAGCATTTTACTGATGTTGATGTTTTGGGGCCTCTGTGACTTTATCTGTTTTCTGTGCCGTTGTGTGTTTTCTGTGTTGTCTATGTCTGTATTTTATTGCTTTTTATTCTTGCTGTAAAGCACTTTGTGATTTTATCTGTGAAGTGTGCACGCTGAATCATCTACGTCATCACGCTAATTTGAATAAATTTTCCGGAACTTTGAGGTGCAGTGGAAACGCAAACCACACAGATTTACCAGGTAAACAAATTCCTGGTAATAAAAGTTCCTGGAAATGTTGGTGGAAAAGGGGCTAATGTAAATAAAGAGCTAAAGTCAAGAGGGAGTGAGACCAAAACAAACTTGTTACATAAGGTCAGATTATTTTTCTTTAGCCATTGAGCTCTTAATCAGAAACGTTTCCAGATGGTTTGTGTTATTGTTCACTGGTGCAGAGTAAATATGCTCTGTTCTTACAACATTGGATTGTGTTGTGAATATGCTAACTGGCTAACTAGCATCATGACGGTCTTCCACTTTCCCTTTTTGAATGACCATTACAGAGGGCTGACTGCTGGTGTGGGGAGTTATTTTCTCTCATGCAGGTGAAGAGCATACACACCTGTTGGCCATCGGTTCAGTGTGTTCATGTGCAACTTTTTGGCTGAAACATGGTGACAGGAGGCGATGTAGCAAGGTGCTCTCACTGCCGCTAGTTTTCTGACAACAGTTTGGTGTGCCTGGGTTTTAACAGTGATTGTTGTCCACTCTGCAGGAGAACGTGACTCTGATTACAGAAATCAATGAACTGCGGAAGGAGCTGCATTTGGTGAAGACTCAGGTCAAAGATTATAAAGCTCAGCTGGCCACATTCAAGAAGTCCAACAAGTCACATCCTATCACAGAGAAACAGGAGCCCAAACATGAAGATGTCAACTGAGAAACTAAAAAACAGAAGTCTCAGAGAGTAACCCACCTCCTCCACCAGGAGCCATGGTAGCCCTGCAGCGAGAAACTTAATCACATTTTCACCATTAAGACATTATTAAATATATTTCTATCAAAACCATTGTTCCTGTTTATTCACCATGAATACCCGACGTGGACTTCAGCAGCAGTTTTATGTGTTCAGTTTAGTTTTCTAGAGTCCAGTCATTGGACTCCTTCAGACCTAAAACAGTTGTGCATTTTAACTTTTTCTTTATTATAGTTGATATAAACCCATCTAACAAAGACTGATTCAATTTGAATGGCCAAAGTCGACATGAACATGTTAAAGAGTGTAACTATCATTTAGGGATTAACCATTAAGCAAGCAAGCTACAGTTGGTAACTTTTTAAAATAGTTTTGCCATATTGCTGAAATTGTCACTAAATCCACACAGTAGTGCATGAAACATAATCTGTGAAAAAAACAAACCTGCTTCCTCCTCACACTCCCAGTGCTTCTAATGGCATTTGTTAGAATCTGTTGCAGCTCACAGAAAAATCTAAGGAGTTGAGGAGTCTTTATCACAGCCGTCAATCATGTTAATTACAGGGTTCCTACGCAAGTATGGAAAGTATGGAAAAGTATGGAAATAGATTTGATCAATTTCCAGGTATTAAAAAGTATGGAAAATGAAAAATAAGGTATGGAAAAATATTTATGTTTCCATACTATTACCACTGTTCTAAAATACTGTTTTCTAAAATAGAAAATTAGGTATTTCCAAAAATAATTTAACTGACAGATGCCCTTAACGATTCATAATAAATCATATTTTTGTCACGCTACATGATGGAACTGCATTGAGGAAGGGGAGAATAAAAATAAAACAGCTATCGCAGGTAAAGCAAAGTCGCAGGATGTGTGTCACTGCTCGCCTGCCTCTCTCTCTCCTGTGGCAGCCTATCTGTCGGTGCCTTAGTGGTAGAGCAGGTGCCCCATGTACAAGGCTGTTGCCGCAGCGGCCCGGGTTCGACTCCAGCCTGTGGCCCTTTGCTGCATGTCACTCTCTCTCTCCCCCCCTCTTTCACACTTGTCTGTCCAATCCATTAAAGGCTAAAATGCCCTAAAAATATCTTTAACAAAAAAAAAAAAAGAATAATTAAATTTGATGTGAAATATGATACACTGATATATTTACTCAGGTGTCGCATATTCTCTGGAAAAAAAAAAAAAAACCCTGAGAAGTCTGAAAATTTGGGTGTGGAAAAGTATGGAATTTTGAAATTCCAAATATGTAGGAACCCTGTAATTACTGCTCCTGAGCTGCGGTCAAACTGTCAAACTAGGCAGCGCTGACAAGTATGAATCAAGGTGCTGTTTCTGCATTGCCTATTTCCCACCTCAGATCTTTTCAGAAACATATTTTAGCGTACTATTTAGCTGCAAAGTGAGAAAGTTTATGACCCGACTGCCATGTTGAAAACAGACGAGCCAAGTGTCCTGAAGACCCAACATAAAATGTTGTTTGGAAAAACTTCATTTGAAATCTGTTTTTAGCCTCATTGTAGCCTGTAGCTCTAACTGCCTCTGCGTACACTGCGCTGACGTGTGTGCGCTTGCGCGTGGGACCAGCGAAAGCACATGTACACACATGAAGGTGGTGCTGATGTCTCACAGTCTCGCCATCAAATAGCCTCTGCTTGCGCTTGGATCTAATCTGTTTCTGTTCAAACTGTGTGCTTGCACTCAGATACCATGTTGCTTGCACCCAGATACCATGTTGCTCACACTCAGATACCATATTGCTTGCACAGATTTCCTGCTCGAGCTTTGGCTTTTCTCACGCTCAAACTGTTTCTGTGCGCTCACGGAATTTCTGCTCTCAGATTTCTGCCCCGCGCTTGGATTTCTTTGCATAACAACCCTGTCAAAATAGAATGCCAGATTTAAGGGCCGTCCACATCAAGAACTATAACTATAAATATACCTATAAATATACAGTTTTAAAAATCGTGTTCAGTTAGTAGTGTTCAGCAGCGTCCACACTACAACTATAATGACAATGATAGTGGTGAACGATATCGTTTAGATCACTTTCAGAGCGATTTGATGAACGATAGAAACACTGACAGCCAATCAAAAGACGGGTGGAGACAGGTGGAGCAAGCAGCAAATTGGTTTTCTTTTTCTTTCTCGCAACATACAGCAATAACAGGTCATCAATATCCATTTTGTCCATCACTCTGCTCCCCTGCCGATCGCACCGAGCAGTGTTTGTTTGGCGTAAGCTAGCAACACAACGATATCGTTCATTGGTGTGGATGCTGCCATTGTTATCGTTATAGTTAACGTTACAGTTATCTTTCTTGGTGTGGACGGCCCTTTACTGTTGACCAATGAAATGATCCCTGCCTCCTTGTGGGCACGCTTGCTTTGGTATTAGAGCGTCCCGTCCAGGCGGGTATTCTTTAACCGGGTTCATCCACTCCCACCCTCTTCCCCTGTCGGGAGTTATTTTTCAACAGTCACCTATGGGGTGCCGTTTGTAAAGTGGCTCATGCTGAAAATAACATAAACATTTTGCCACATTTAGCTTCAAACAGCATTTAAAAAAGTGTTGTGAATTTTTTAACGTCACCTTTTACCACATTTACAGCAATATTTGTTAACTTAGAAATATATTAAATAGTTAAATCTAAATATTAAATGTGGCACCTAAATGTTAAATGTTGAATCTAAATATTAAATCTAAATCTAAATGCTAAATCTAAATCTAAATATTAAATCTAAAATCTAAACACTAAATCTAAATCTAAATGTTAAATCTAAATATTAAATATAAATATAAATATAAATGTTAAATCTAAATGCTAAATCTCAATCTAAATGTTAAATCTAAATCTAACTGTTAAATCTAAATGCTAAATCTAAATCTAAATGTTAAATGTTAAATCTAAATGTTCTGGGTGAAACTAAATATTTAGCTAATATGCAAATTCACACCGCCGGTCATTGGAAGTACCAAAATAAAAGCTTGAGATGGTCAGACTGTGTTTGTAGAATCAAATGACGAATTAAAACCAACTTATCGGGGGGAATGAACACTTGAACATATATCAGCATGTTAATAATACCTAAAATAACAAAAAACATGTTTGGAGAAAGTTTATTAGACGTGTAGTTGTTAGTGTCCCTTCAGAGGGAATTGCCTGGTTGTTTACAAAAACAAAAGAAAACCAGCAGTTTAGCTAGATATAACGTACTGTATGTGTGTGTATATCTCACATTTTTTCCATGTCACTATAGCACCATTTAGACTAATCTGATGTTTGTAAAGTCCATAAACACAATGATTGAACACACATTACTATTTCTGTGTGCACGCTTTTAAATTAATAACATGGTTATCGTAGATTAGCTGGGCTAACCGTTAGCCGTCAGCCCCATTAGCGGTGTCTGTAACGTTAATAACTCAATAATCGGTCTGTGAAAAAAATATTTTTTCCAGCGGATGTCTTAGTTACAACATGATTGAGTTAGCAAAGCAGTTTTGTGTTGCTGCGTGTGGTATTTATTCAGTTTTGGGAAATCACGATGTCTAGAAAGCATCAGTGGCTGCAG